>JAIFGZ020000243.1:0-415626 GCA_019925245.2 Oryza australiensis
CTTAGAATCATATTTGTTCCAACAATATGACATATGATCGGGATCGTTTAGAAATAGATTCATACATAAAGAGTCTCATAAATAAGTCACGTGCTTATTGATCAATACAAGATGTCTATTTCATGGAACTGAATAACACTTTATTCATTTATACATAAACATTGACGTGATATCCAACATCTCCATGTTGCCTCTAGGGCATATCACTAACAATCTCCCACTTGCACTAGAGTCAATCATGTAAGTATCTAATACCCATTGCTCTTGTGTGCGCCTCATGCTTCGGTGAGGGAGAGGTTTTGTCGGCGGATCGGCTATGTTGAGATCGTGTGCACTTTGCATATCTTGACATCACCTCGTCCACTATCTCGCGGATGAGATGATATCGCCAAAGTATGTGTTTGGACTTCGATGTGACCTCGGCTCCTTGGCTTGCGCAATGGCTCCACTATTGTCACAATAGAGAGACATTGGACCAGTCGCACTAGTCATCACACCAAGCTCAGAAACGAATTTCTTGATCCAAACAGCCTCCTTTGCAGCTTCTGAAGCAGCAATGTACTCGGCCTCCGTTGTAGAATCGCAACGGTATCTGCTTGGAACTCTTCCAGTGGCTGCGCCTCCGTTCGGGCGAGAACACGAACCCAGATTGAGATCTATAATCATCCTTGTCTGTTTGGAAGCTAGCATCGGTGTAACCACTTACAACGAGCTCTTCTTCACCTCCATAGACTAGATGGAACATATCCTTAGTTCTTCTCAAGTACTTAAGGATATTCTTTACTACGATCCAGTGACCTTCACCTGGATCGCGAGTATCTGCTCGTAGCACTCAAAGCGTACGAGACATCTAGGCGTGTACAAAGCATGGCATACATGATGGATCCAATTGCCGAAGCATATGGAACCATACCCATCTTATTCCGCTCATCATGTGTCGAGGACACGATTCTTGCTAAGATTAATGCCATGTGACATGGGCAAGAAACCTTTCTGTTGACCTTTTCAACACCTTGTCAATGTATGTACTTTGGCTTAATCCAATTAGCCTCTTGGATCTATCTCTATAGATCCGAATGCCCTAATATGTATCTTGCCTCCCTAAGTCTTTCATGGAAAAACTATTTTTCAATGAAGACTTGACATATTCTAGCATAGGGATATCATTTCCAATCAACAATATGTCATCCACATATAAGATTAGAAATACAATTGCACTCCCACGACCTTTTTGTAAACACAGGCCTCTTCTTCGTTTTTGATGAAACCAAACCCTCGATTACTTCATCAAAACGAATATTCCAACTCCGAGATGCTTGCTTCAATCCATAAATGGACTTACGTAGCTTGCATATCTTTCCAGCGATTTTGGATCGACAAAACCCGAGGTTGTATCATGTATACATCCTCGCTTAGGTTTCCATTTAGGAAAGCCGTTTTGACATCCATCGCCATATCTCATAATCGAAATATGTAGCAATCGCTAGGATAATCCAAATAGATTTAAGCATTGTGACGGGCGAGAAGGTTTCATCATAATCAACTCCTTGAATCTGTTTAAAACCTTTCGCCACCAATCGCGCCTTATAGATGTGAACATTTCCATCCATATCGGCCTTTTCTTAAAAACCCATTTACACTCAATGGTTTTGACACCATCGAGTGGATCAACCAAGTTCCAAACTTGATTGTCGTACATGGATTCTATTTCGGATTTCATGGCTCCAAGCCACTTGTTGGAATCGGGTCCCACCATCGCTTCCTCATAGGTCTTAGGTTCATCGTTGTCCAACAACAATATATCACGTTGTTCACTTTGTGTACTGTCGGGTGCACGACGTGATCTTTCGGACCTCGTATGGTGTATCTATAAGCGGTGGCGCAACACTTTGCTCCTCTGTTGTGGTTACGTAGTCGCGAAACGTTTTACGGTGTTTCTTGAACGTCTTCAAGATGCACCCTGCTCCCACTAACCCTTCTTGAAAGAAACTCTTTCTCCAAGAAGACACCGTGTCGGGCGACAAACACTTTGCCTTGTTCCCGATTATAAAAGTAATATCCCTTGGTTTCCTTAGGATATCCCACAAAGAAGCACTTGTCGGATTTGGGTGTGAGCTTGTCGGGTTGTAAACATTTTATATAAGCTTCGCATCCCCAAATTTTGAGAAAAGACAAACTAGGGGTTGCCCTGTCCATATCTCATATGGTGTCTTTTCAAGCCGACTTAGATGGAACTCTATTTAGTGTGAGCGCAATTGTTTCAAGAGCATATCCCCGGAAGGATAACGGAAGATCACTTTGGCTCATCATCGCCGCACCATGTCCAACAAGGTGCGATTTCTCCATTCGGACACCCGTTTCATTGTGGAGTTCTGGCGGAGTCAAGCTGTGGAACAATTCCACAATCTTTGAGATGATTACCAAACTCTTGGCTCAAGTATTCTCCTCCACGATCGATCGTAGAAACTTGATTGTTTTCCCTAAATGATTACGTACTTCATTAGGAATTCTTTGAACTTTTCAAAGGATTCGGACTTATGCCTCATTAAGTAGATATAACCATATCTACTAAAGTCATCGGTAAAGGTAATAAAGTACGATAACCACCTCGCCGTTGAGCTCATTGGTCCACATACATTAGTATGTACGAGTGCCAATAAGTCACTTGCTCTCTCACTATGTCCGTGAAAGGTGCCTTTGTCATCTTACCAAGTAAACAAGACTCACATGTCTCAAATGATTCAAAATCAAAAAGTGAAGCAGTCCATCCTTATGGAGCTTCGAAGGGTTACGCGGAGGCTACGCTAGCCGAAAACAAAAACTTTTCCCGCGCAAACCGGGAACACTTGCAAGTAAGGGCCGATAGATCGTTACCGATTGGAGTAGAGTGCGCGGAATAGCCAATCGGGGCAATCCGATCTGAGCAGTGTAGCCGATTCCGGAGAGTCGATTCGCCCAGTCAGGATTCGAGTCGTCCGGCCGCGTTCTCACGCCTCGCTCCGATGCAGCCGATCCGAAGCCGATCAACGGCGCGCAACGTAGCAGCGCCTCTACCGGTATCCACACGTCCGGGGACGAACGCCGTACACCCGTGTGCTAGCACGCGATGCAAGGCTAGGGTTTGGCTCGAAAGTGGGGAGGGTTTCCGTGGAGATTGATCTCGGCGACTTACGTTGCACGCGATGCAATTGATGTCACAACTCTCCACCCCTCCCTCCTTTATATAGAGTTGACCGACTAGGACTAGTGGCCGATCGGGACTCTATTTTTGAACCGGATCTCATCCGTATCTCATAGAGTTGGCCGCCCATACGTCGTAAGCCTATAGGACTCTATCCGATCGGATCCCTATCCGATCGAGCCGTATCCGAGTCCAACTCGAATATCTATTCTATCCCCTTAAGCGTGCGACCCAGTAGGTTCAGGTATACTCGGTTTCGGCTATAGTCTAACTTAGCCGATCGTTGGCTCGAGTCTAACTCAGCCGAGCCGTCAACGCGGCGCCTAGCGGCACATATTGACACCATAATATACAAGAATAATATCGGCTCGAACACGTAATGTGTACACAAATCCCTTTGCCTCACGATACCGGTTAAGTTATAGGCAAGATGTGTGCCATCCCTTCAATAGCTTAACCATTCACTCGAACCGTATTGGATTATCGTACGTTGATTGACTCCTCAATCAACTTAGCATGGCCATGCATTTTCATAATCCATTACCTCGAGGGCCCAGAGATATCTCTCCAAAGGAGGGGCAAATTCCATCTTGATCACTCACATCCCACTCCATGTTTCATAGCAAACCCAAAAACTACCTTTATAACTACCCGTTACGGAATAGCGTTTGGTAGTCCCAAAGTAGGCTACTACACATGTTGGAATCCATGGTGATCTCGGGTCTAAGGACTTTGTACCAACACTACCGAGACCAACTAATGGCACATTAATTCTGTAGTGTCTCATGGTGGGTCTATCCAACAATGTGTTCTCCAACACATATGTCCATGTTTATTGATTTGGTATCTCCATACCCATGATCTATGAGACATGATCATCAATCAATAAACATGCCGATCTTAGAATCATATTTGTTCCAACA
Source organism: Oryza australiensis (assembly GCA_019925245.2). Taxonomy (NCBI): domain Eukaryota; kingdom Viridiplantae; phylum Streptophyta; class Magnoliopsida; order Poales; family Poaceae; genus Oryza; species Oryza australiensis. Next base: position 4,105 of record JAIFGZ020000243.1, read on the forward strand.
ATATGACATATGATCGAGGATCGTTTAGAAATAGATTCATACATATAGAGTCTCATAAATAAGTCACGTACTTATTGATCAATACAAGATGTCTATTTCATGGAACTGAATAACACTTTATTCATTTATACATAAACATTGACGTGATATCCAACATCTCCATGTTGCCTCTAGGGCATATCACTAACAATCTCCCACTTGCACTAGAGTCAATCATGTAAGTATCTAATACCCATTGCTCTTGTGTGCGCCTCATGCTTCAGTGAGGGAGAGGTTTTGTCGGCGGATCGGCTATGTTGAGATCCGTGTGCACTTTGCATATCTTGACATCACCTCTGTCCACTATCTCGCGGATGAGATGATATCGCCGAAGTATGTGTTTGGACTTCGATGTGACCTCGGCTCCTTGGCTTGTGCAATGGCTCCACTATTATCACAATAGAGAGACATTGGACCGTCGTACTAGTCATCACACCAAGCTCGAAACGAATTTCTTGATCCAAACAGCCTCCTTTGCGGCTTCCGAGCAATGTACTCGGCCTCCGTTGTAGAATCAGCAACGGTATCCGCTTGGAACTCTTCCAGTGATCGCGCCTCCGTTCGGGCAGAACACGAACCCGCATTGCGATCTATAATCATCCTTGTCCTGTTTGGAAGCTAGCATCGGTGTAACCACTTACAACGAGCTCTTCTTCACCTCCATAGACTAGGAACATATCCTTAGTTCTTCTCAAGTACTTAAGGATATTCTTTACGGCGATCCAGTGACCTTCACGGATCGCGGTATCTGCTCGTAGCACTCAAAGCGTACGAGACATCGGGCGTGTACAAAGCATGGCATACATGATGGATCCAATTGCCGAAGCATATGGAACCATACCCATCTTATTCCGCTCATCATGTGTCCGAGGACACCGATTCTTGCTAAGATTAATGCCATGTGACATGGGCAAGAAACCTTTCTTGGAATCATGCATGTTGAACCTTTTCAACACCTTGTCAATGTATGTACTTTGGCTTAATCCAATTAGCCTCTTGGATCTATCTCTATAGATCCGAATGCCATATATATATTTGCCTCCCTAAGTCTTTCATGGAAAAACTATTTTTCAATGAAGACTTTGGATTCTAGCATAGGGATATCATTTCCAATCGGTAATATGTCATCTACATATAAGATTAGAAATACAATTGCGCTCCCACTCGACCTTTTTGTAAACACAGCCTCTTCTTCATTTTTGATGAAACCAAACCCTTTGATTACTTCATCAAAACGAATATTCCAACTCCGAGATGCTTGCTTCAATCCATAAATGGACTTCGTAGCTTGCATATCTTTCCAGCGATCTCGGATCGACAAAACCCCGAGGTTGCATCATGTATACATCCTCGCTTAGGTTTCCATTCGGAAAGCCGTTTTGACATCCATCGCCATATCTCATAATCGAAATATGCAGCAATCGCTAGGATAATCCGAATATATTTAAGCATTGCGACGGGTGAGAAGGTTTCATCGTAATCAACTCCTTGAATCGTTTAAAACCTTTCGCCACCAATCGCGCCTTATAGATGTGAACATTTCCATCCATATCGGCCTTTTTCTTAAAAACCCATTTACACTCAATGGTTTTGACACCATCAGTGGATCAACCAAGTTCCAAACTTGATTGTCGTACATGGATTCTATTTCGGATTTCATGGCTCCAAGCCACTTGTTGGAATCGGGTCCCACCATCGCTTCCTCATAGGTCTTAGGCTCATCGTTGTCTAACAACAATATATCACGTTGTTCCTTGTGTACTGTCGGTGCACGACGTGATCTTTCGACCTCCGTGGGGCGGTGTGTCTACAACCGGTGGCGCAACACTTTGCTCCTCCTGTTGTGGTCGTGGTCGCCGAAACGTTTTCCGGTGTTTCTTGAACTTCTTCAAGATGCACCCTGCTCCCACTAACCCTTCTTGAAAGAAACTCTTTCTCCAAGAAGACACCGTGTCGGGCGACAAACACTTTGCCTTGTTCCCGATTATAAAAGTAATATCCCTTAGTTTCCTTAGGATATCCCACAAAGAAGCACTTGTCGATTTGGCGTGAGCTTGTCGATAAACGTTTTACATAAGCTTCGCATCCCCAAATTTTGAGAAAAGACAAACTAGGGGTTGCCCTGTCCATATCTCATATGGTGTCTTTTCAACCGACTTAGATGGAACTCTATTTAGTGTGAGCGCAATTGTTTCAAGAGCATATCCCCGGAAAGATAACGGAAGATCACTTTGGCTCATCATCGACCGCACCATGTCCAACAAGGTGCGATTTCTCCGTTCGGACACTCCGTTCCATTATGGAGTTCCTGGCGGAGTTAAGCGTGGAACAATTCCACAATCTTTCGATGATTACCAAACTCTTGGCTCAAGTATTCCCTCCACGATCGATCGTAGAAACTTGATTGTTTTCCCTAAATGATTCTCAGTACTTCATTCGGAATTCTTTGAACTTTTCAAAGGATTCGGACTTATGCCTCATTAAGTAGATATAACCATATCTACTAAAGTCATCGGTAAAGGTAATGAAGCGATAACCACCTCGGCCGTTGAGCTCATTGGTCCACATACATCGGTATGTACGAGTGCCAACAAGTCACTTGCTCTTTCACTGTGTCCCGTGAAAGGTGCCTTTGTCATCTTACCAAGTAAACAAGACTCACATGTCTCAATGATTCAAAATCAAAAGAGTGAAGCAATCCATCCTTATGGAGCTTCTCCATGCGTTTCTTATTTATATGGCCTAAGCGACAATGCCGATAAACGTGGGGTTTATATCATTAGAGAGTTGCCTTTCGTATTAATGTTATAGATGGGAGACGCTTCAAGATTCAAAACGTATAATCCATTCACCAATGGAGCATGAAAATAGAACATATCTCGAGATATATTGAACAACCATTGTTCATTGATCTAAAATCATATCCTTCCGCTTGCAAACATGAAGCGGAAATAACGTTTTGACATAGTGTTGGAACACAATAACAATTATTTAATTCCAAAACTAATCCCGAAGGCGGATGAAGTGGTCGTGACGACAAAGAAGCGTAGCAACGCTTGCTCCATTGCCGACGCGCAGTTCACCTCGCCCCTTCTCAATCCTCTACTTCTTCTCATTCCCGCAACGACTTGCAAATATGAGCTACGATCCGGTATCAAATACCCAAGAGTCGTAGGTGAAGTAGCGAGATTAATGTCTATAACATTAATACCAAGCGAAGTCGTACTTTGCTTCTTCTTGAGATCCTCCATGTACTTCTTGCAGTTCCTTTTCCAAAGGTGCTGTCTCCTTGCAGAGAAGCAAACGGCATCGATGCCGCCGACCCCTTCTTGCCCTTCTTTGCATTGGAGGCACTCGCGATCTCATCGGGAGTTAACTTCCTCTTGGTGCAAAGTTTCTTGACAGTGGTTTGCGCTTTGCCTTCGCATCATCATCACATGATGACCGTTTTTCTGGATACTCTCCTCATTGTCTTTAGCATCCCATGCAATTCAGCCAAGGTTCTATCCATATTGTTCATGTGATAGTTTAATATGAATGGCTCGAAGCTCGGAGGGAGCGGCGAAGAATCACATCGGTAGCCAACTCTTGGCTAAGGGAAAACCCAGTTTTCCGGACTCTCAATGTAGCCAATCATCTTTATCACATGCGGACGACGGGATTCCCTCAACAAGCTGCACGCAAACAAGGACTTTGAGGTGTTGAACCTTTCGGCCCGAGCTTGGTTCTCAAACATGCCACGCAGTCCCGAATAATAGTGTGAGCATCGTTGCTCTCATATTGCTTTCGAAGCTCGGGGACATTGTAGCAAGCATGAGACGGCTTATATCTAGGGCATCATTAGTGTGCTTCTCATAAGCCCTCCGTGCGTTGCGGTAGCATTAGTTGGCAAATCCTCGGGATAGGGTACTTCAAGAACGTACTCCTTACGCTCTTGCTTGAGAACAATTCTCGGGTTGCGATACCAATCCATAAAGTTTGTTCCATTTAATTTTTCCTTTTCGAGAATAGATCGCAAATTAAAGGTCTGGGTGTAGTATTAGCCGCCATTTATTCTACAATGAGAAAACAAAGTTTAGCACAATGTTTATGCTATGTCTATTGTTAAACAATTTAACATAAGACTCCCATTACGTATTTTCCACCTTCCCTCTAGGTTACGTATTGGGTCAAGATCCACATGTTAGTTAATTTTCTAGTGAGCTTTGGCATCACTTGCTAGAAAATTAGTAACATCGGTAAGCAACACCTTGCTAATCACATCTCTATGTGACTCTTGTTGTTGGTGTGGCATCTCCATGCCCCGGCGCCAACCTATGCCCCAAGGCCCAAAACTGTTTTGATAGCCTTGTTAAGTAAACCAAATGCTCCTGCATGTATATGTCGACATATACCCCTTCGTGTTATGATAGAGAATGGCACTCTGCTTTGGCGGACCCACCATTGACGAGCATAACGGTGACAGTGCAACATTTGGAAGGGCATCATTACTACTTAATTTTGAGAGGGATGCTATCCTATCAAACAAACATATCACATATGAAAGCAAGAAGAATAGCATATAATGAAATAGTATGGCCCCCTTCACATGGTGATCTCCATCTCCATGTCGTGAGGATCTCCATCTTCGGCACCATCTTCCAAGTGTCGAATGCTTGATATCTTCAAACTAAGCTACTACTATAGAAGCTCTAAATGAAGATTACATCGACTCGCGAGTCGTGAAAGAATATTACAAGCATTGCACGTATGAAAGAATATTACGGGGATTGCACATATGAAAGAATATTACATGCATCACATGCATCTCATACATACAATAGGGCCATACCATCTCAAAGCATTCTCTGCAAAAACAAGTTAGGCGTAGAAACGTTTTCTACTTATCGCAGAGCTACGGCACCGAGACGACCTATAAGGGGGTACGCACACGGCGGTCCCGCTATCTCGAACACCACACGAAATCGCTTATGGAAACCATATCGGCATAATCATATTATGTCGTCCCGATACACTATCAAGGGAGATGGTTTGCGTAGGCGCGAGGCAGCAACAAAGTCGGACTACGAGATAGCTTCGGTATAATCACATTATACCGTTCCGATACACTATCAAGGAACGCTATCTCGAACCCAACTCAAACCGAGTTATTTGGAAATTGCTTCGACGTAATCACATTACGTCGTTCCGATACACTATCAAGGAACGCAATTACCATCTACTCTCCTCAACGAGATCTAGTAAAACCGATTGATCTAATCAACCCGTGCGCAAAACTTGTTCCGATCCAATCTAAAACTCGAACTAAGCAAGATTAGCTCGATACCCGAAGGGTTACGCGGAGGCTACGCTAGCCGAAAACAAAAACTTTTCCCGCGCAAACCAGAACACTTGCAAGTAAGGGCCGATAGATCGTTACCGATTGGAGTAGAGTGCGGCGGAATAGCCAATCGGGGCAATCCGATCCGGAACAGTGTAGCCGATTCCGGAGACGGTCGATTCGCCAATCAGCCGATTCGAGTCGTCGGCCGCGTTCTCACGCCTCGCTCCGTGCGCCGCCCGCCCGATTCCACCACGGCCGATCGCTCCGATTGCGGCCGATCCAAGCCGATCAACGGCGCGCAACGTAGCGGCGCCTCTACCGGTATCCACACGTCCGGGGACGAACGCCGTACACCCGTGTGCTAGCACGCGATGCAAGGCTAGGGTTTGGCTCGAAAGTGGGGAGGGTTTCCGTGGAGATTGATCTCGGCGACTTCGTTGCACGCGATGCAATTGATGTCACAACTCTCCACCCCTCCCTCCTTTATATAGAGTTGACCGACTAGGACTAGTGGCCGATCAGGACTCTATTTTTGAACCGGATCTCATCCGTATCTCATAGAGTTGGCCGCCCATACGTCGTAAGCCTATAGGACTCTATCCGATCGGATCCCTATCCGATCGAGCCGTATCCGAGTCCAACTCGAATATCTATTCTATCCCCTTAAGCGTGCGACCACGTAGGTTCGGGTATACTCGGTTTCGGCTATAGTCTAACTTAGCCGATCGTTGGCTCGAGTCTAACTCGGCCGACTGTCAAGCGGCGCCTAGCGGCACATATTGACACCATAATATACAAGAATAATATCGGCTCGAACCTGTAATGTGTACACAAATCCCTTTGCCTCACGATACCGGTTAAGTTATAGGCAAGATGTGTGCCATCCCTTCAATAGCTTAACCATTCACTCGAACCGTATTGGATTATCCGTCGTTGATTGACTCCTCAATCAACTTAGCATGGCCATGCATTTTCATAATCCATTACCTCGAGGGCCGAGAGATATCTCTCCAAAGGAGGGGCAAATTCCATCTTGATCACTCACATCCCACTCCATGTTTCGTAGCAAACCCAAAAACTACCTTTATAACTACCCGATTACGGAATAGCGTTTGGTAGTCCCAAAGTAGGCTACTACACATGTTGGAATCCATGGTGATCTCGGGTCTAAGGACTTTGTACCAACACTACCGAGACCAACTAATGGCACATTAATTCTGTAGTGTCTCATGGTGGGTCTATCCAACAATGTGTTCTCCAACACATATGTCCATGTTTATTGATTTGGTATCTCCATACCCATGATCTATGAGACATGATCATCAATCAATAAACATGCCGATCTTAGAATCATATTTGTTCCAACAATATGACATATGATCGAGGATCGTTTAGAAATAGATTCATACATATAGAGTCTCATAAATAAGTCACGTACTTATTGATCAATACAAGATGTCTATTTCATGGAACTGAATAACACTTTATTCATTTATACATAAACATTGACGTGATATCCAACATCTCCATGTTGCCTCTAGGGCATATCACTAACTGACTTCTCCATGTGTTTCGATTTATATGGCCTAAGCGACAATGCCGGATAAACGTGGGGTTTATATCATTAGAGAGTTGCCTTTACGTATTAATGTTATAGATGGGAGACGCTTCAAGATTCAAAACGTATAATCCATTCACCAATGGAGCATGAAAATAGAACATATCTACGAGATATATTGAACAACCATTGTTCATTGATCTAAAATCATATCCTTCCGCTTGCAAACATGAAGCGGAAATAACGTTTGACATAGTGTTGGAACACAATAAGTTATTCAATTCCAAAACTAATCCTGAAGGTAGATGAAGTGGTACGTGCCGACAGCAAGCGTAGCAACGCTTGCTCCATTGCCGACGCACGGGTTCACCTCGCCCCTTCTCAATCCTCTACTTCTTCTCATTCCCCGCAACGACTTGCAAATATGAGCTACGATCGGTATCAAATACCCAAGAGTCGGTAGGTGAAGTAGCAAGATTAATGTCTATAACATTAATACCGAAGCGAAGTCGCACTTTGCTTCTTTTTGAGATCCTCCATGTGCTTCTTGCGGTTCCTTTTCCAGTGCTTTGTCTCCTTGCGGTAGAAGCAAACGGCATCGATCTTTGCCGACCCCTTCTTGCCCTTCTTTGCATTGGAGGCACTCGCGATCTCATCGGGAGTTAACTTCCTCTTGGTGCAAAGCTTCTTGACAGGTGGTTTGCGCTTAGCCTTCTGCATCATCATCACATGATGACCGTTTTTCTGGATACTCTTCTCAGCTGTCTTTAGCATCCCATGTAATTCAGCCAAGGTCCTATCCATATTGTTCATGTGATAATTTAATATGAATGGCTCAAAGCTCGGAGGGAGCGACTGGAGAATCACATCAGTAGCCAACTCTTGGCTAAGGGGAAAACCTAGTTTTTCTAGACTCTCAATGTAGCCAATCATTTTTATCACATGCGGACTGACGGGATTCCCCTCAACAAGCCTGCACGCAAACAAGGACTTTGAGGTGTTGAACCTCTCGGCCCGAGCTTGGTTCTCAAACATGTCACGAGTCCCCGAATAATAGTGTGAGCATCGTGCTCTCATATTGCTTCGAAGCTCGGGGCATTGTAGCAAGCATGACACGGCTTATATCTAGGGCATCATTAGTGTGCTTCTCATAAGCCCTCCGTGCAGTTGCAGTGGCATTATTTGGCAAATCCTCAGGATAAGGTACTTCAAGAACGTACTCCTTACGCTCTTGCTTGAGAACAATTCTCAAGTTGCGATACCAATCCATAAAGTTTGTTCCATTTAATTTTTCCTTTTCGAGAATAGATCGCAAATTAAAGGTACTGGGTGTAGTATTAGCCGCCATTTATTCTACAACAGAAAAAGCAAAGTTTAGCACAATGTTTATGCTATGTCTTTTGTTAAACAATTTAACATAAGACTCCCATTACGTATTTTCCACCTTCCCTCTAGGTTACGTATTGGGTCAAGATCCACATGTTAATTAATTTCTAGTGAGCTTTGGCATCACTGCTAGAAAATTAATAACATCGGTAAGCAACTCCTTGCTAATCACATCTCTATGTGACTCTTGTTGTTGGTGTGGCATCTCCATGCCCCGGCCCCAACCTATGCCCCAAGGCCCAAAACTGTTTTGATAGCCTTGTTAAGTAAACCAAATGCTCCTGCTGTATATGTCCGACATATACCCCCTCGTGTTATGATAGAGAATGACACTCTGCTTTGGCAGACCCACCATTGACGAGCATAACGGTGACGGGTGCAACATTTGGAAGGGCATCGTTACTACTTAATTTTGTGAGGGATGCTATCCTATCAAACAAACATATCACATATATGAAAGCAGGTAGAATAGCATGAAATAGTATGGCCCCCTTCACATGGTGATCTCCATCTCCATGCCGGTGTAGAGGATCTCCATCTTCATCACCGTTCTTCCGAGTGTCGAATGCTTGATTTCTTCAAACTAAGCTACTACTATAGAAGCTCTAATTGAAGATTACATCGACTCGTAGGTCGTGAAAGAATATTACAAGCATTGCACGTATGAAAGAATATTACAAGGATTGCACATATGAAAGAATATTACATGCATCACATGCATCTCATACATACAATAGGGCCATACCATCTCAAAGCATTCTCTGCAAAAACAAGTTAGGCGTAGAAACGTTTTCTACCTATCGCAGAGATTCAACATCGAGACAACCTATAAGGGGTACGCACACGGCGGTTAGCGGGCGGGGGGTCGAGGGGGAAGCCGCCGCCTCGCGGGCTTCCGGGCAGCGCCCGGAACACCACACGAAATTCATAGATCCAATCTATGAAATCGCTTACGGAAACCATGTCGGCGTAATCATATTATGCCGTCCCGATACACTATCAAGGGAGATGGTTTGCGTAGGCGCGAGGCAGCTAACAAGATCGGACTACGAGATAGCTTCGGCATAATCACATTATACCGTTCCGATACACTATCAAGGAACGCTATCTCGAAGCCGACTCAAATTGAGATCTATGGATATTGCTTCGACGTAATCACATTATGCCGTTCCGATACACTATCAAGGAACGCAATTACCATGAACTCTCCTCAACGAGATCCCGTAAAACCGATTGATCTAATCAACCCGTGTGCAAAACTTGTTCCCAGATCCAATCTAAAACCCGAACTAAGCAAGATTAGCTCGATACCACCGAAGGGTTACGCGGAAGCTACGCTAGCCGAAAACAAAAACTTTTAACCGCGCAAACCGGAACACTTGCAAGTAAGGGCCGATAGATCGTTACCGATTGGGGTAGAGTGCGCGGAATAGCCAATCGGGCAATCCGATCCGAACAGTGTAGCCGATTCCGGAGACGGCTGATTCGCCAATCGGCCCGATTCGAGTCGTCCGGCCACGTTCTCACGCCTCGCTCCAATGCGCCCGACCGCGCCCGATTCCACCACGGCCGATCGCTCCGATTGCGGCCGATCCAAAGCCGATCAACGGCGCGCAACGTAGCAGCGCCTCTCGGTATCCACACGTCGGGGACGGAATGCCGAACACCCGTGTGCTAGCACGCGATGCAAGGCTAGGGTTTGGCTCGAAAGTGGGGAGGGTCTCCGTGGAGATTGATCTCGGCGACTTTGTTGCGGATTCGGTTCAACGCGATACAATTGACGTACCTCAGCTCTCCACCCTCCCTTCTTTATATAGAGTTGGCCGGCGGGACTAGTGGCCGATTAGGACTCTATTTTGAATCGGATCTCATCCGTATCTCATAGAGTTGGCCGCCCACACGTCGTAAGCCCATAGGACTCTATCCGATCGGATCCCTATCCGATCGAGCCGTATCCGAGTCCAACTCAAATATCTATTCTATCCCCTTAAGCGTGCGACCACAGTAGGTTTAGGTATACTCGGTTTCGGCTATAGTCTAACTTAGCCGATCGTCGGCTCGAGTCCAACTCAGCCAGCCAGTCACACGGCGCCTAGCAGCACATATTGACACCATAGTATACAAGAATAATATCGGCTCGAACCTGTAATGTGTACACAAATCCCTTTGCCTCACGATACCGTTAAGCTATAGGCAAGATGTGTGCCATCCCTTCAATAGCTTAACCATTCACTCGAACCGTATTGGATTATCGTCCGTTGATTGACTCCTCAATCAACTTAGCATGGCCATGCATTTCCATAATCCATTACCTCGAGGGGCCGAGAGATATCTCTCCAAAGGAGGGGCAAATTCCATCTTGATCACTCACATCTCACTCCATGTTTCATAGCAAACCCGGAAACTACCTTTATAACTACCCAGATTCTAGAATAGCGTTTGGTAGTCCCAAAGTAGGCTACTACACATGTTGGAATCCATGGTGATCTCGGGTCTAAGGACTTTGTACCAACACTACCGAGACCAACTAATGGCACATTAATTCCTGTAGTGTCTCATGGTGGGTCTATCCAACAATGTGTTCTCCAACACATGTGTCCATGTTTATTGATTTGGTATCTCCATACCCATGATCTATGAGACATGATCATCAATCAATAAACATATGCCGATCTTAGAATCATATTTGTTCCAACAATATGACATATGATCGGGATCGTTTAGAAATAGATTCATACATAAAGAGTCTCATAAATAAGTCACGTACTTATTGATCAATACAAGATGTCTATTTCATGGAACTGAATAACACTTTATTCATTTATACATAAACATTGACGTGATATCAAACATCTCCATGTTGCCTCTAGGGCATATCACTAACAAAGACTTCCTCTTATCCTCTAAAGAAGTGTCGGATCATACATCATGTGAAGACTGAACTCGATGCCTGTAAGGAATGCGATATAAAATGTGGTGTCTGTCGACATGTGGGTCGGTAGTCCTCCAGGGGACTACCCGAGGAGGTGAGAGAGTGGTCGGGGAGTCTCACCACTGGATCTAATGGTCGACTCAAGAACTATGCGAGTCAAGGTTTTAGACAGGTTCGGTCCTCCCGGAGGATAACAAGCCTACGTCCTGTGTTTTTTGTTGGAGTGGTGTATGAACAGAGTTTGAGTACAATGGACAAGGCCAGAGCCAGAGAAAGTCTCACCCCCTTTGTGCGCAACCCTACCCTTCCCTTTTATAGTCCAAGGAGGGGGCAATTACAATGGACTTGGTGCGCAAGAAAGCTTGGCCCTAAAGTACAAAGTAAGTACACGCTAAAGCTGGAAAGAAAAACAGAAATTGCCTTGGGATTTGTTCATCATGGACGTCTTGTGTGCAGTTCTGCCTCAGGATCCGCCGCAGTAGGTTCCTTATGCGTAGTCAGCTCGGGTGACGTCGTCTTCTGTCGGCCTGTCCCCTATTTTTTCATATTTACGAGGCTTGCGATGGAAGCCTGCTTCCCGAGGAGGGGCGACTGACCTCCATCCTTGTCGGGGCCATGCGTGGAGGTCGGGCTAAGGAGCCGAGGCCGGGCCTGGGGGCCGTGGTCGGGCTTGCTGACCACGCCTGCGGTCGGGCTCCCGACCCTCATCCAAAGATGTCCGATCTTGTCCGCTCGGCCTCCTTTCTTTGGTTTGGGCTACCCCGGGGTGGGACCTCCCACAACAGCCTCCGATACTAGGGATGAATGGGACATTTTGCCCTAGCATCTGAGTTGTCTCATACAGGGACTTTGGGTCGGTCTTTGTAGCTCTCTAAGGGTATTTGGACAGGGGCACCGATCAAGTGCACCTGCTAGGTGTAGCCCCCGAGCCTGGGGTCAGATGGCACATTCGAGCCTATGGTCATGCATCATGCGTCAACCCCTGGTGGTTACCAGATTGTATGGAGGGCTTGGGGCAGGGGCACCGGACAGATGCACCTGCCAGGTGTAGCCCCCGAGCCTGGGGCTGGATGGTACATTCAGGCCTGGGGTCAAGCATTATGCACCATCCCTTGGTAGCAGTCTGATTGCATAGTCGGCTCGGTGTCGACCAGCTGGCTTAGCAAACCCTAGCCTGTTAGTCGATGGTGGCCGGTGAGATCGGAGAAAACGCTGGCCGGAGGCAAGTGGCATTTGGTGACATGGGGAAAAGCCGTAGCCCAGAGGCTAACGTCGGTTAGTGAGGTCAAAGAGGCCATAGCTCAGAGGCTGATGGAGGTCGGTGAGGTCGGAGAGACCATAGCCCGAAGGGTGATGGCGGTCGGCGAGGTCGGAGAGACCATAGCCCAGAGGCTAATGACGGTCAGCGAGGTTGGAGAGGCCATAGCCCAAAGGCTGATGGAGGTCCACGAGGTCGAAGAGACCATAGCCCGGAGGCTGATGGCGGTTGGCGAGGTTGGAGAGGGACCCCAGGGGGTCGGTTGTGGAGCTGACGTCTGGATACGTGTGCTCACGTGGTGCGCACGTGGGCCGCTAATAGTTTGAACAGAGCGCTCGTCGCATCCTGTCAAATGTCAGGGGTCCCACCCGCATCAACGACTCGCAGATCCATCGGCCAAGATTCATTGCTCAGGCGGCGTGGTGGGCTCGGAGGCGAGTTTTCCACAGTGCGTTATGCATGTCACGCGCGTCGTTAACCGATCTTCGGGATCGACGACCTAGATTCATTGTTGGGATGACGTGACGGCCTGGGAGGCAGATAGGCCAGGGCGCCTCGGATGCAACGCATGCGCCGTTTATAATGCCGCATGTCTTCGAAGAACTGCGCTGCCAAACCCATCATTGCCTCCTCTTAAGACCCGCCATTTTGCCCTCTTCTTCCTCACGCCTTTTCCCCAAAGATTTCTCTAGGCCTTCACGCCCTTTTGCTTTTGCACCTTTTCTTGGCTCCACGCCACTCCAGCGCTCCCAGCCGCCATCTCCATTGCCACCGTGTGATCTGCTATCACAAGGGCCGACGACTCTTCTGTTTGAAACCGATGGCGCCTGTCAAGAAGACGTCGAAGAAGGGGGGAAGTCCTCAACCGTAGGCGGCGGCGACACTGAGTGGAGCTCAACCTTTGTCCCATCGCGCGCCAGGGGTGAGATGTTGAGGGAGCTGGCGCAGGCCGACGTCCTTCTGCCATGGGAGATCACGCTATGGCGCCCAGTCCAGGGGAAACCATTTCCGACCCCCGATTCTGGTGAGTTGGTTATCTTTTCTTCCTTCCTCCTCCGCAGATTCGGAGTCCTGGCCCACCCCTTTGTTCGGGGCCAGCTCCACTAATATGACATCACCCTTTGTAATCTCAACCCAAATTCTATTCTTCAAATCTCTCTCTTCATCCACCTCTACGAGACCTATCTTGGGATAGACCCGCACTTCGACCTCTTTCGCCACTATGTCTCCGACGGACAGGCGGCGGCATGGTCGGCGGGGCGGGGATCCAGTTCCAAGACAAGATGGCCCGACACTACATCCCCGTCAACCTGACATGCTCCAACAAAGGATGGCATGCCGAGTGGTTCTATATCGGGAACCATGAGCCGGCAATCTCCCCGGAGATGTACCGAGAACCGACCCCGGCGAGCACCTGGTCGGCTCCCTGCCCTGACTCCAGCCTTGAGCAGGTGGCCAAGCGGGTGGCCAAGATTGAGGGCCTCCGGGATCAGGGCCTGACCAACGCATGGGTGGCCTTCAACTTTGCCTTCCGAGGCCTGCAGCATTGCAAAGAGAGGGTGACAGCAACCTACTCAGGTAGTCAAGACCCAGCTCGGGAGGCACCAGTGTCCCTCAATCACATGTGGCAGAGGCTGGGGACTTTCTTCTCTAGCTCGGCTGACTTTAGCAAGGGGGGCTGCTAGACTTCAGCCTCATGAACCCTCAATCGGAGGTAAGCTCGGTCTCTTCCTTGCTTCGTCCATCTGTTTGTTTGTGTTTTCATTTTGTTGTTTTTCTTTGTTCGGCATCTCACCTGCCAGGTGTTGGCACTTGACAGGTAATGACTGCCTATGTGTCGCTGCCGCCGATCTCTGAGGTCGCGGTGGCGAAGTGGGATGTGCCAAGGATCAGGCCCCCCGGCAGACACCGGAAGCGAAGGGGAAGAAGTCCCGTTATGCTGGTATAACCGGTCCATCGGATGGGCGAAACTATGTCCTTATTCTGGCACATGAGTTTTTATATTTTCTGGCATACAGCCAAAATTATTTAGGTCATATGAATTGATAGGAGTTTCATTTACCTATCATATAAAATAATGGATCATTTTTCCATTCTATTGTATGAAATATAATTCCATATGACCATTCTCATATTACATGAAATATTAATGCATATGATAATGCTTATTTATCATATTGATAGTTTTATACCTAGTCCAGGTTATTAAGGTGTTTTTCTAAGGAGAAGGAGAATATATCTATTAACATGAAATAATAATCTTCTCCTTTTCTATACATGAAATAGTAAGATGTTTCTAATGCATAAAATAATAACCTATATGAACTAAAAGATTCTTATACATGAAATATTAACATATTGTCACATACCCAAATTCTAGGGTCAACAAACTTTTTGTCCAAAAAAATAGAGTTTTCCAATTATGTGAACCAAAAATTTTTATTTTCAAACTTAGGTTAAAGGATTTCGACCTAGACTTTTGTATGGAGATTTCTGAGAACAAATTAAAAACTTTTCAATTATAACCTAGGACAAACATGCAAACCCACGAGAAAGCATGCATATCGATATTTACATGTTTTGACCTGAGCCATTTTTGTGTTATTGGATTTTGATCTTGCTTTTCATAACGGGACTCATATAACCTAGCCCATATAATTAAAAATTTACTGAACAAATCTACAACTAAAATTTGGGTACTGACATGTGAACTTTAAAATGCAATTCAATATCACCTCCTCAGCCCAAGAGGAAAGTTAATACGAATCCGAAGAATAAAATAGTCACATGCACCTAGCGTAAACGCATAAACCTAGGAAGGCTACCCTAAATTTTCTAGACTAAACCACACAAGATAAAATCATAGAAAAATTCATGAAGGTACCAAATGTTATGTAAAACTTAACACGATCTTTGTGCAAAATTAAAAGCTAGGTTTGATGCCCCAAACAAATTAAATAAAATAGTCCCATAATAGGCCAAATAATAAACTTTAATCGGCTAAAAAGCCAACTTACCCAAAATACCATTAAAATGCACATAAGTATATGCATGAAATATTTTATTCAAATACTAGGACAAAAACCCTGAATGAATATAATTTTTCTAGAATTTTTCCTCACTGGTTAGGCCCCCTAAAAATTCAAACAATTCCTAAAATACCCTGCATTTGTTGAATTACTGGGAACAAACCACTTAATATTTTTGAGTGAAACCAAAGAAAAAGGAACCTAGGGATAATCATCTACCCCCAGTAAAAATTCCACGAATTTACCATGCCCACAAGATGAGTTATTGAGCTGCAAAGTCAAGGGAGGGAAATAAATCGAAACCTATCTTCGGAATTCGAATTCACCTAGAAACCTACCCACACCTCTCATTCCTGCCCAGCTGCCACACCCTGGACCCACTGTCGGCCTCACGGACTGGCTCCACTTGAGTACGAAAAGCCCCACCGCTTGTGAAACGCCACAGCCGACCGGGAGACAAGCGAGGTCAGAGAGTGAGCGCCGGAGATCGGGCTGTCGGCATTCTCGACGCGTGTCCGAGGACGTGGTCACACCAAGCTCGCCTCTAAACTCCCAGAATGCGTCGGCCACTTCACTCTTCACCCTAGAGTCGAAGAAAAACGAGAGAGGAGGCCCTCTGCCTCTCCGTTGCCAACACTCTCACCGCCGGCCATGAGGAAGACAACCATCATCGTCGCCAATTGAGTCAAGGTCACCTCCGTATTTTTTGCGTTCCCAACTCTCCTCTCCATGCCGAGCATAGACTCTTTTGACCACCTCCCATTTTGTGCCACACAGCCACGGGAATGGGGACCTTGTTCACGACACTCAGGGAATGCACCGGAGCACCGCCGCTTCGGGTTCGACGCCGTTCCGGCCCACTCCAACCGAGGCTGGTCAAGCCCTTGCGCCACTAGCAATGTCTCACCCTCACCATCAAAACCCCTCAAGTTTTCCAACTTCTTAAGGACCGTCAACACCTAGCACTCCTCCAGACTACCTCTCACTCTCTTCCCTACTTTCTAAGCACTAGAGAGCTAGGCCTTAGCCTTTGGAATGAAGCTTTGATCTTCTTGTGTGTTGTGTTTAAGCCTTGCCCTCCTAATTATACTAGTCCTAAGACAGTTCTACGTCTGTTTCTTCCCATGAATCAGTCATAATGGCCATAGGAGAGTAATCCAAAGCATCCACGTGCAAAGAGATGGCGAGAGGCGATGCTAGGTGGTCGGCCGAACTGGTGGTTCGGCCGAACCACCAGGGCCTCCTCTTGCGGCCATCTTTTGTTCAGTGGCTGATGCCTGGCCCCTTGCCCTGGATACCCTTGACCCGCGGTTGAATACGTCAGTTTAGTACTGATTGTGGGACCTTCAATCCGTGGGATGCTGACGTGGCGAGCGTCGGTTGGTTAGAGTTGTGTTTCTTCGCCACGTAGGTGCGCTTTTGCTCCAATTTAGTGTACTAACCACCTGCATACAAATATTCACCAACACTTGTGAAATGGATTAGTAAATAACCATATCGCTACGTTGAAGTTCATCTTTTATGTTTTATGTAGGGATTAACGGTTGGATTTTAGTAATTAAAGACCGTCAACCCTCGTGTAAATATTAATTTTCGCAACCAATGCTGCCAAACACATTCACATATGCTGAAGAACACTTTGGATTTGTTTCGAGCGGTTTTGTTTTCGCACCATAAATTTTTTCGGCAGGCCCTCCCACTCATATAAAAATTAATTTTCACAACCAGTGGTGCCAAATACATTCCCATATGCCCAAAAACAATACTGAATTATTTCGAGCTGTTTCATTTTCGCACCACATAAACTTTCCGGCGGGACATCCGACTCATGTAAATATTAATTTTTGCAACAAATCGTGCCATACACATTTCCATATGCCAAAAAACACTTTTGACTGGTTTTGAGTGGTTTCGTTTTCGCACCACACAAACATTTTTGTGGGCCCACCCACTCATGGATAAATTAATTTTCGTAGCCAATGGTGCCAAACACAATCCCAAATGCCCAAAAATAGTTTTCACTGGTTTCGAGCAATTTCGTTTTCGCTCCACATAAACTTTCCGATGGGCGCACTGATTTGTGTAAATATTAATTTTCAAAACCAATAGTGCCAAACACATTCCCATATACCCAAGAACACATTTGAGATGTTTCGAGCGCTTTTGTTTTCGCACCACAAACTTTCTGATGGGCCAACCAACTCGTATATAAATTAATTTTTGCAACCAATGGTGCCAAACACATTCCCATATGCCCAAGATCAATTTTGAGATGTTTGGAGCGGCTTCATTTTCGCACCAGAAATTTTCTGATGGGCCCACTAACTCGTATAAAAAATAAATTTTCACAACCAATCGTGCCATCCCATTTGCCCCAAAACACTTTTGAGTGGTTTTGAGCTGTTTCGTTGGCGCACGACACAAACATTCCGGTGGCCTACTGACTCACCTAAATATTAATTTTCAGAACAAATGGTGCCAAACATATTCCCAAATGCTGAAAAACATGTTTGAGTTGTTTCGAGCAATTTCGTTTTCGCTCCACACAAACTTTCCGGTGGGCCTACTAAATCGTGTAAACATTATTTTTGGCAACTATGGTGCCAAACACATTCTGATATGCCCAAAAAAACTTTTGAGTGGTTTTGAGGTCTTTCGTTTTCGTCCAACCCAAACTTTACGGTGGGACATCGAGTTGTGTAAAAATTAATTTTCACAACCAATGGTGCCAAACACATACCCATATGCCTAAAAACACTTTTGAGTTGTTTCACGCGATTTCATGTTCGCATCCCAAACCTTCCAGCGGACCCACTGACTCGTGTGAAAATTAATTTTTGCAACCAATAGTGCCAAATACATTCCCATATGCCCAAGAACACATTAGAGATGTTTCGAACGGTTTTGTTTTCACACCACAAACTCTTCGACGGGCCCACCAACTCCTATAAAAATTAATTTTCGCAACCAATTGTGCCAGACACATTCCCATATTCCCAAAAAGACTTTTGAGTTGTTTTGAGCTATTTTGTTTTCGACCAACACAGCCTTCCAGTGGGCCAACCGACTCATGTAAATATTAATTTTCATAAACAATGGTACCAAACACATTAATATATGCCCATGAACACTTTTGAGTTGTTTCGAGCGGTTTCGTTTTCGCACCACACAAAGTTTTTGGTGGGCCCACCGACTTGTGTAAATATTAATTTTTGCAACTAATGGTGCCAAACACATTCCCATATGTCCAAAAACACTTTTGAGTGGTTTCGAGTGGTTTCGTTTTCGCACCACACAACCATTCCCGTGGGCCCATCGACTCTTGTAAGAAATAAGTTTTGCAGCAAATGGTGCCGAACACGTTCCCATATGCCAAAAACACTTTTGAGTGGTTTTGAACGGTTTCATTTTCACTCCATATAGAATTTCCTGTGGGCCCATCGACTCGTGTAAAATTAATTTTCGCAAACACATTTTGATATGCCCAAATACACTTTTGTGTCGTTTCGAGCGATCTCGTTTTCTACCAACACAAACTTGTGGTGGGACCATCGGCGTGTAAAAATTAATTTTCACACCCATTGGTGCCAAACACATTCCCATATGCCAAAAACACTTTCGAGTGGTTTGGAGTCGTTTCATTTTGGCACCACACAAACATTCCCCGGGCCCAGCCACTCTTGTAAGATTTAATATTCGCAGCCAATTGTGCCAAACACATTTCCGTATGCCCAAAAACTCATTTAAGTGGTTTCGAGCGGTTTCCTTTTCGCTTGACATAAACTTTTAGTGGGCCCATCGACTCGTATAAATATTAATTTTTGCAAGCTATGGTGCCAAACACATTTCGATATTCCCAAATACACTTTTGTGTGGTTTCGAGCGATTTTGATTTTGACCAACACCAACTTTCTAGCGGGACCACCGATGTGTAAAAACTAATTCTCGTAACCAATGGTGCCAAACACATTTCCATATGCCCAAAAACACTTTTTGGTGGTTTCGAGTGGTTTCATTTTTGTGCCACGCAACCATTCCCATGGGCCCAATGACTCTTGTAAGAATTAATTTTTTGCAGCCAATGGAGCCAAACACGTTCCGATATGCCAAAAACACTTTTGAGTGGTTTCGAGCGGTTTTGTTTTCGCTCCACGTAAAATTTCCAATGGGGCCACTGACTCATGTGTTGATGAGAAAATTCTCTCACGCGCTAGCCTGGGAGATCTGCTTAGCTCCAGTGCAGGTCCGTCCTTGGCTACCTGTGATGATCTAGGCGTGCCAATTGGTTTGATATGCTAACCAACAAGAAATAATAAACAGATACATGCGTTAAGGTTAAAGTTAGATCCTACTGGATCGGCTCAGTAAACCAACTTGCATATAATTGCCTTCTCGAAGCATATTTAAACTAAGTGATTGGGATAGATCGGTTGTGCCGAGGCAGTATGAATCACTTAACCTAAATATACATCAAGATAATAAATATATGCGTTTATAACCTAGCCGATGATGTAGGTCTAACGTTTATCGGCTATTACTCTGATGTGTCTTATGAAAAGATATCAATCTGACCTAAATGCGTTAAACCTAGATCAATCGGTTATCGGCTGATGCCAATGGACTGATACTGGCTTAAGGCATTTAACCAGATTGAGATCTTAATATAAGAGGCAGCTTTAATACATCTAATAGTAAATGATGCTAAAAGATTATTAAAATATGTAAGGCTGCCTGAAACCCCAACACTGTCTCTACAAGCAAGCATTCAATCGAATAGTTCTAAATACTTCTAAAAGCAACTTAACAGATCATAGATGATGCAACATTAAGTACAAAAAGATAGTATTAGATCGATATGGACCGATGTAAACCCTTCAAGACGGTGGATACAACATATAACCTAGTCCAACATCTAGATCTAGCTCTATGGGCTGCTGTCTCCCGAGAGAAACGAGCTGACGGCGAGATAGATCTAGACATTGTTCTAGATTATATGTCGTATATGATAACTTGCGCAATTTATAACATTAAACCTAGAGTGTCATGACGATGTAAGCACTAGATTCGATGAAATGATCTACTAATGACGAGAATTTACCTTATTTGGGGTTCGAATCGATGCAGCTCGAAGCCAGATCAAGAACTCATCTAAAAGAAAATAGGGGGCGATGCGCCGAAGTTGTATTGATGTGTGATTGTTCTTTACAAGAGGTCTTGGGCCCTATTTATACCCAAGAATAACACTATCCGTGTAAGACACGGTTTCTATCTAATCTATTTTTAGAAATACGACAATATCTCACGATACAGTCCCATGTCGCATTACAAAAGGAAATATCTAAGCAAAACCCTATTTTACAGATACAATTGCCGTTACAGGACTTCATCTATAGATGGCAATACTTTAATGAACATTTGGGAACCGAATCTTCCTTCTATCTTCAAGCTTCTTTATCGGAAACGGTTCCATCTCCTTCTCTAAATCGGAGTCGGCTATCGGCTATCTCTGTCCGATTCGGCCTCAACCTACTGGTCTTCTAGCCGATTTGATCATTGCCGATGCAGCCTCTGTTTTCTCCGCAGATCATTTTCCAATCTGATTCTGCTATAATCTCGGCTTGGACATAGGGATTTGGCTACCAAATTTGGTCGTTAACACATGCCCCCTAAGTCCGTGATAAGATAATATCGTGGATTTGCCAATTTTTTCAAATTCCCACGCACTTCTCGCCCAACTCTGTCTCGGCTGTCAAGAAATCTCTTTAAATAACACCTGCCTTGCGCCGAAACAAGCCACACTGTTACTTTCATCTCTCAAGCCCTAGCCCCAAAAAAACTCTTTGTCTCCTCCGCGATTGCGGCGACCCGAAGCAGAACCCCTCCGGCAATCTCCCTGCAGCAGCAATCTACTCCCCCAATGGCATCCTCAAGCACCCCTTCCAACGCGCCTCAACAGGTGTACCCCGAGGTAAGTCTCGTCTGCCACAGTTCTCTTTTTTCACAATGCAATCTTTTCACTTGTCGTGATTCCCTCGTTCTTTCCTGCGATCTTGTAGCACCTTTCACACCAAATTGCAATTCCGGACCTCATCCATCCCAACTAGTATCTATTAGGACCAGTCAGACACCCAGACCCGAGTGAATTTATAAATGCTGAAACCAACCGGATCCCCTATAGGTTCTCATCCCCAGACCTGACATACTGGACCAGTGCCTTCAAATCTTGGCCTTCAACGGATAAGTCTTGGCCAACATGGTACCTTAGGATGTCAACTAGGATGCGATCCCACTGGATGGAGCTCGGCATAAACCAATGCTCGGAATTAACAATAGCCGATATGCCTAAGGATGAATCCCTCCTATCGACTACAAGCTATTTATGGTCCGATACTCTCAATGCCTTCCTGTTTAGGTAAGGACCAATGACCCCAACACTGCTGGATGTAGCAATGATCACTGGACTAGACATAACATCCACAGCCGACCCCAACAGCCTTCAAGTAAAATGCCAGCACAACTTCAAAACCAAAAGCATAGGGGACTGGAGTGGTTTTATAGCAATGAACATGAAGGATGGGCCGATCTCCGAACGGGAACATGCAACCTTTCTCTCAATGTGGTTGGAAAAATTTGTCTTCTATGGATCGAGTTGTGGGCCAACCAGCAATTGGCAACATATAGCCGAAGCCCTAGTAAGCAAAAAGAAGATCCCTCTGGGAAAGTACTTGCTTGGCTATGTCTACCAAACGTTGAGCAACACATCGGCTAAACTAGCTTCAAAACAAGCCGTCAGCACAGGAGGGCCCTGGTGGCTACTATAGCTCTGGCTCAACCTTCATCTCTATCAGGTTGCCGAAAGACCGTCTCCACTTGAAGCTGATTTCCCTCTGCTTGAGCCACGAGTCGAAGACAATGAAGAATGAACGACTCGGCGGTGTATGTCATATGGGGAGGCAGCTGCCACTTACCCCAGATCCAAATTAACAGCCGAGCAATTCAAGAATTGGTTCGAACATCTATACAACGGTTTTCCGAACACCTTGAAGATCTGGTTTGCCTACGAAAACTTTGATAGATTTGAACAACCAGACGATCTTCGGCTAGACGAGCTCAATTCTGGAAAGTATTCGAAGCCAAGGTAAATCTATGTAACAACCATTACCCCTGTATCCTCCCTGTCGGCATCCATCAAGGGTGTAATGTTATCAAGACTTATGAGTTTTATCACCCAATGGTAGCCGCAAGACAGCTCGAACTAGGTCAACTGCCGATTGGTCTTTATTACGCCGACAAAATCCAGACCCGAGGAAGAATTGAAGGCAATATCATGATGCATCGGCTGTTATGCATCCCTGGTCCTCCCTTGGGCAGTATCAACAACATTGATTTGGCAGTGACCAGGACAGCTATCTTCAGCCGATGGTGGAATGAATGGAAACAACACCTGTTCCATCAATCGGCTTCGATGTACTTGACGATCATCGACCCCAACTTTGTCCCTTCAGTAAGTACTTAGTCTTTTACAATTTTTCCCCATCGGCTATCAATTGTGTTCTCGACTGACCGCACTTCATTCTTTTGCAGACAAATGACGACTCCCCTTCGCATACGAGCAACACAGGAACAACCATCTTCTACGATCGTGACGTCCTCCCCAACGGTTGCGGGTTGGCACCGTCCGTCATCGGCTGCAATGCACCCAAAGTAGGCACGCTCCTTCACGGCCAGACTCGTGAACCACTTCAACGGTCGAAGAGAGCAAGACCATCGGCTGCTGCCACCCCTGCTGCTGAACAAAAGAAGAGGGTCTCAAAGAAACCCAAATGAGCTCCAGCCGATGACCTCTCCCCAATTGATCCAGATTTGGAGGCCTTCCTAGAAGATGAAGTCAGATCCGAAGAGATGGACAAGGCCATCCACGAAGCCGCAGCCGACACAAGCTCGTCGGAGAAATATGCTCAGACGCCCTCGGCTGGTGAGCAATCGGCTCAAAAAACTCCAAGTCCTCCAAGACGGGCTGCTCGTCCGACGCCAGTAAGCCATTCTCTTTGCTCAATCTTTGAACAAGCTCATTCAAATTTTCTCACTACCCTTGTTGCATCAGCAGAGGAAGAAAATGGTCACTAGGCCGAGAAGGGCCCCTTCTCCGGTAAGTATTTAGCTACTGTAGTTTCCTTGTTTGATCAGCCGATTCTTAAACTAACTCTCTCTCTCAGCCCCCACGAGCTTCGACACCTGCCCCCCAACTCCCAAGCGAGCATACCCCAACAGCTACAGGCAATGATGATGCCGAAGACATGGCCACCTCAATCCCAACTATCCGAGTAAGTCCTGTTCAGTCTTATAAATCAGCTTATTAATTTTGTCGGCCCCCTAACCAACTTCTAACTTGCAGCCTGTAGCCGATCTTCTGGATTTCGATCTATCGGAATTCCTTGATCCCGACAAGGGAGCCGATAAGGCCATGGTGGTATCAGACGAGGAGCTACGAGCAACTTTGTCAGATATAGCCAAACGGCTAGAGTGCTCCCTCGATTTCCTAGTCACCGACTGCGGTTCCATCCGTAGTCGGTTTGAGGACATCCAAGATCGGCTGTCGGACCAGCTGGCTGACATTATTGCACCAGCCACATTTATGGAGGTGCATCGACACAAACTTGAACGAGCTAAACAGAGGATAGCCGATCGCCGCGAAAACCAAGCATTGGAGGCAACCATCAAGGCCAGCCAGCAAGAGATTACCGCCGAGAAGGCTATGTTCGACGCTTTGAAGACCGAGCCGATTGCTGAACTTGATCGACTTCGCAAGCGTCGGGAAGAGCTGATAGCCGAACTCGCCAACATTGAAGCCGGTATCGTGGCCAAGGAACAACGCTTGGTCGGCCTGCCGAAGGAGATCAAGGACCAGTGAGCGAAGATCAAGGCGACCGTGTCAAATCTGTCCGATATGGCCAAGGCGATGAAGCCGATCCCAGGGAATGATGCAGCCGATGCAAAGGCCATTGAAGAGATAGACGGGACCGTCGTAAGGCGATATTGGCTATTGCTGAATTCCTAGGGCACTGAGTCGGCCGTAATAGTTGTATGGGGTACGAACTCTTCTTGTAATCCAACTGTTTTTGTAAATGGCTTTCGTCGACTCTTGTAAATGATTCGAACTAACTTCTGTAATCGGCTTGCCTTACTTGATTGCCAATCAATGCATATCTGTAATCGGTTCGCCTTACTTGATTGCCAATCAATGCATGCTTGTCGATCACCCCCAACTTGCTTGAAGGCATCAAAAATTTTAAAAAATTCGTTCTGTCTCCTCTGCCTTCTTGATATTCGTGTTGTGTCGTATATGCCCCCTAATTTTGTTGATGGTGTTCCCATCGTTAACAAAATTATCAAATCAAATACCCTGTTGTTGTCGGCTGGGCTAAGCCGATGTATGAAAATTAGGGGAAAAACTTGGCGTGAAAACACCCTAAAGGCGATGCGTACGTTACAACGCATCAGCTAACATGAATTGGCACGACCATAGCCGAATCACGAGTTGATCCATACACTTGGGTAATATTTCTTTAAATATTTGCCGTTCAAAGCCCTCCCAAACACTTCTCCATCTAAACCTTCTAGCATATAAGCTCCTTTAGAGACACATTTGTGGATCTTGAATGGCCCTTCCCAATTTGGAGACTATTTGCCGAACTTATTGTCTCTTGATCCGATCGGCAATATCAATTTCCAAACTAGTTCGCCCTCTTCGAACGACTTAGGGACAACCTTCTTGTTATAATGGCGGGCTACTCGTTCCTTATCCTTTGTTACTTTTTCCAAGGCTCTCATCCGTGACAACACCAAATCTTCTGATTCATCTACCATGAGGTTGTAGTAATCATCGGCTGTAAGCTGATCTTGTAACTGAATTCTTCTAGAGCCGATGATGTTTTCCCATGGTAAAACTGCTTTGTGCCCATAGACTAGTTTATACGGAGGAACTTGGATGGATCCGTGGTAAGCCATCCGATAGGCCCAAAGTGATTCGGCTAATCGGCTATGCCATTGCTTAGGACATTTAGAAATCCTCCTCTTTATCAGCTTAATCAAGCTCTTGTTTGAAGCCTCTGCTTGCCTGTTGGCCTGAGCATAATACGGCGAAGAATTGAGTAGCTTGATTCCCATGTCGTCGGCAAACTGAACAAACTCATCCGATATGAAGATGGATCCCTGATCTGTTGTTATTGTTTGAGGGACGCCGAATCAATACACAATGTGTTCTTTAACAAACTCGGTTGCGTCCTTTGAATCGACCTTCTTTAGAGGAATTGCTTCCACCCACTTCGTAAAATAATCTGTTGCCACCAGTATAAATTTATGTCCCTTACTTGAGGGTGGATTGATTTGGCCGATCATATCTATTCTCCAACCTCTGAACAGACAAGGCTTTATTATTGGGTTCATAGCCGATGCTGGTGCCCTTTGTATAGGCCTGAATTTCTAACAATCCTCGCATCCCTTGTAGTACTTGAAACAATCCTCCAGCATCGTTGGCCAAAAATACCCTGCTCTCCGCAGTAGCCACTTCATCTTATGAACCAATTGGTGCGTGCCACAGAACCCTTCATGCACTTCTCCGATAGCCACCTTGGCTTGATCAACACTGAGACACTTGAGTAGCATGCCATCAATCGTCTGATAGTATAAATCTCCATCGAGCAGGACATATCTTAAAGCCTTGTAGCGCAATTTCCTTGAAGCCGACTGGGAAGGGTTCTGTAAATAACTGTAGACTTCAAACCTCCAGTCGTCGGCTGTTATGGTGGCAATCTCTATCTCAATATCTTTTGTCATCGGCTTGTAACCCGATGCCCCTTGAGCTAAATCATTGGCTTCTGCATTCTGCTCCCTGGGGATATGCTTTAATGTAACTAGCCGAAAGCTATCCATCAATTCTCGGCATCGTTGATAGTAGACCATCAGCGCATCATCTTTGCACTCATATTCTCCCGACAACTGGCTGATGACCAACAGTGGATCCCCCATGATCTCGACGGCGTTGGCTTCAACTTCCTTGAGAAGATGCAATCCTTTGAGCACTGCTTCGTATTTGGCTTGGTTGTTTGTAGTGTGGGGGTTGATTGAGAATGCAAATTCAAAACTTGCCCCCCTTGGGGATATAATTACCAAGCCGATACCGCATCCACTCGTGCACACGAGCCATCAAACGTCAAGGTCCAAGGCATAATTTGCATTGAGCCGATTGAATCATTTCTATGCTCGACTATAAAATTGGCTATAGCTTGTCCTTTAACTGCCCTGGGTGCCTGGTATCTCAAATCAAACACTGTTAAGGCAAAAATCCATTTTCCAACTCGTCCTTTTAACACTTGAGCCGATAGCATATATTTAACTAATCGGCTTTGCATATTATTGTGCACCCATTGGACAACAGATAATGTCTTAACTTGGTACATGAAAAATACAGGCAAAGGCACAATTTCTCCACTGGTGAATACCTTGTTTCTGCATCCAACAGCCGTCGGCTAAGATAAAAGATGGCCTTTTCCTTCCCTTCAACCTCTTGGATCAAGACTGAGCCGATTGACTTATCGTTGGCTGACAGATATAATCTGAATGGTATCCCTTTTTGTGGAGAAATTAGAACTGGAGGCGAGCTTAAATAATTCTTGATATTGTCCAATGCTTTCTGTTGCTTTGCCCCCCAAGTGAATGCTTGATCGGCCTTAAGCCAAAGTAGAGGTGTGAACAGCTCCATCTTTTCTAAAAGATTGGCTATGAATCGCCTGATGAAGTTGATTTTGCCGATCAGAGATTGCAGTTGCTTCTTGTCCTTCGGAGGTTGTATTGTCTTAATAGAATTGATGCTCCTTGGTGTGACTTCGATCCCCCTCTCATGAACAAGAAACCCTAAAAATTGCACGGCCGACACGCCGAACGCGCACTTCAGTGGATTCATCTTGAGGCCATACTTCCTTGTTCGCTCCAAAACCTGTCTAAGATCGGCTATGTGATTTTCTGCTTCCTTGGACTTGACAACGACATCATCAATATAAATCTCTACTAGGGAGCCGATCATATTATGGAAAATATAATTCATGGCCCTTTGATAAGTTGCTCCAGCGTTTTTCAACCCAAATGTCATGACAACCCATTCATACAAGCCGATTGCTCCTGGGCATCTTAAAGCAGTCTTGTGAATATCTTCTTCGGCCATAAAAATTTGATTGTAACCTGCATTACCATCCATGAAACTTATTATCTTGTGGCCGGAAGCAGCATCCACTAGTAAATCGGCCATGGGAATTGGGTATTCGTCCTTAGGGGTAGCCTTATTTAAGTCCCTGAAATCGATACACACCCTAAGTTTACCATTCCTTTTTATCACTGAAACAATGTTCGAGACCTACTCGGCATATCGGCAGGGCTGAATGAATCCAGCGTCATATAGCTGAGTGATTTCGGCTTTGATTGCATCATACATATCGGCCTTAAATCTCCTAGGAGACTGTTTGAATGGCCGATAATCCAGCTTGATAGGAAGCAAATGCACAACAATAGATGGGCTAAGACCAGGCATCTCGAAGTACTCCCAAGCAAAACAATCTTTATATTTCTTTAATAAATCAATAAGCTGGGATCTACAATGAGAAGACAAGTTTTTACTAATATATGTCGGCCTAGGCCTATCTCCAGAGCCGATATCTATTTCTTCTAGCTCGTTGGCCGACATAAACCCTTGCCCAAGCTTGCCATCGTCGTCGTCCGCGGTGTCCTTGCCGTAGACGCTCGAGCCCTCCACGACGCCCTCAAAGTAATAATTGGGGCTCTTCGTATGGCAGAATCGGACACCTTTAGAAAATCGGCTTGCCAGACTTTGCCGAACGGACAATCAATATCGTCGATTTCCCAAAGCGGCAAATCGGCGTTAGCAACGCTCACTGACCTGTCGGCTGGCATGATTTCAATCTTGTCGCCTTGTGTTGACGAGAAAAATCAACACGCCAGCCTGGGAGATCTGCTTAGCTCCAGTGCAGGTCCTAGAATAGATGAAGCGCGGGCGTGCCAGTCAGTTAGATCCTGCCACTGACAAGTTATGCAAAATAGTAGAACATAAATCATATCGGCCGATAGACCGATACCCAAAAACTAACTAATCGGTTGATAACCCGATGGCGCAATTTCAGCCGATACCAATGCCAGCCGATGGTGTTAGGGTTTAAATCCACTCGCTGTGCGCTGAGCAAATTTTTATATAAAGGCGATCAGCCGATGATAACATGACGATATAGCAATATAATATAGCACAAAGCAATCACATGATAAAATAAATGCTGATTTAAAGATTAAAACACACATCGGCTAGAAGTCCGATGTCATTAAATCCAAATGATTAAATATTCAATGAAGCCTCTGCTGCAATCAGGTATATCCAACTTGTGTATATTCCTTGCAAGCCAATGCAATACCCAGATAACTCACTGGCTGAAACCTCGATGAAACCCTTAGTGGCAGTCAGCAGGCAGGCTAGAGATTACGGTTCTAATCACGACTTAGTAGATCAAACTGATGCAGCACTAAGTATGAAAAGAAAAGCAATATCTAGACAATCAAGCCCTTGGCTGATTTTCAGGGTGGTAGATGCCTAAACTAATCTAATCTAGTAAACAGTTTAGCCAATAACGACAGAGACCCTAGAACGAGAGACAGCCGATAGGGCTAAACTAAAATACTAAGATTAGATTAATAGAGACATATGATAAATAGTCAGGCAAGCATGCTAACAAAACCGGAGCAATCCAAGAGATCGAATGTACTGATGCAGCTTTGGACAACGTCGACGTAGTCAATATGATCGCCTGATCCGACAGAACGTTGGACTTATCCCTTTGCTGGAGGTTGAACCTAACCAATGCAGCCCAGCGTCGGATACCAAGCTTCGCCGGATGTTGAATGAAGATGAAGAATAAAAGAGTGGTGATGTGCCGAATTCTATTAAACGAGAGATATATTACATGAACCCTGTGCTTATATATTTATACCCGTAGGGTGACAAAGATCCTAACAGATTACAATCCAAACTTTTCTAAAGATAAAAGGAAATAGATAAAGTCCTTATCGGACACTAAACATACTTTCCTAAAGATAAAATAGGAAACTAACAATCTCTTCCTAATTAATAGATACAAGCCGTATTCTCCCTGGACTCGGTTTCTTCTAGATAAGATCTTCTTAAACCGAATCTAACAAGAATCCGACTACTGGAGATATGGATAATAGAAAACCCCCATCGGCTGATGGAGAACTCCAAGCCGATACTGACTCTGAGCCGATCCTAACCCTTAGCCGATAAGGACTTTGGGGCTTACCAAATTTTGGCGTTAACACATGCCCCCCAGTTTTGGAGGATGAGAAGTCATGCTTCAAAATTGTCCTTGTCTTGATCGCCCCAAAACTGATTCTTTTCTTCTTCTTGACACCGGCTCTCATAAGCCGATACCTTCTGTAATAGCTGAGCCAGGCTGTCAAATTCATGGATGAAAAACCTGCCTTGGTTAGCTGCCGACAACCCTTGGAATGCAAGATCTGCTATCTGCTCATCACTTAGGCTCAAACTATAACATCGGTTGTGGATATTACGAAACTTTTGAATGTATTCCTTAGCCGATTCCCCTTCTTGCTATTTAACTGATATCAAATTTGCAAGCCTCAACTTGCTAACCCCAGCAAAGAAGTACATGTGAAACTGCTTTTCAAGATCGACCCAACTTCTAATGGAATTTGGTGGCAATGATAAAAACCATGTAAAAGCCGATCCAGTCAAAGACAATGGAAAAAGTCTAACTTTCAGAGCTTCTTCAGCTGATGCTTCCCCACATTGAACTAAGAATCGGTTGATATGTTCCATTGTGGATATACCATCTTGCCCTGAAAACATGGAGAAATCTAAAACCTTGTATCGGCTTGGAAGTGGAACCCTATCAAACCACTCAGGATATGGCAGGCGATACACAGAAATTTGATATTTGCATTTAATTCCAAACTGCTCCTCCATCACTCCTGCAATCATATCGGCCCAATACTCTCCAAACTGATATTGTTGAATCTCTTCTGGCCGATATTGCTGATGTGGCTCTTCATACTGATATTGATCAAGTTGCCCCGTGAGCCAATTTTGTTGTTGCCGATGATGCTGGGATTGCTCACCAATATGCCCCCCATGCTGATTTCTTAAGGCAATTACCCTGGGAACTGTTTCCTCGATCAAACCATGCAATGCACTCGTCAAGACTCCAGATTGATCGAACATGGCATGATTAAGGACGTTATTAACCATCTCTTGAAGTGTCTCGTCATCTATCGGCTCAGTAGACTGTTTCCTATCTTCATTTGTCAGCTTGAGAGATTGTTCTTCCTCGGCCTTGACTTCTTCATCAGACATTGTGGCAATTATAGGTCCACCGAGCCGTGTAAAAAGATGTGTTATCCAAAACACAGTCCAATTGGGCGTGCCAAAAATGTGTTGACGAGAAAAATCAACACGTTGGCCTGGGAGATCTGCTTAGCTCCAGTGCAGGTCCTAGAATAGATGAAGCACGGGCGTGCCAGTTAGTTTGATCCTGCCACTGACAAGTTATGCAAAACAGCAGAACATAAATCATATCAGCCGATAGACCAATACTCAAAAACTAAATGATCGACCGATAAGCTGATGGCGCAATTCCAGCCGATGCCGATGCCAGTCGATGGTGTTAGGGTTTGAATCCATTGGCTGTGCACTGAGCAAATTTTTATATAAAGGCGATCGGCTGATGATAACATGACGATATAGCAATGTAATATATCACAAAGCAATCACATGATAAACTAAATACTGATTTAAATATTAAAACACACATCGGTTGAAAGTCCGATGTCATTAAATCCAAATAATTAAATATTCAACAAAGCCTCTGCTGCAATCGGCTATATCCAACTTGTGTATATTCCTTGCAAGCCGATGCAATACCCAGATAACTCATCGGCTGAAACCCCGATGAAACCCTTAGTGGCAGTCAACAGGCAGGCTAGAGATTACGGTTCTAATCACGACTTAGTAGATCAAACTGATGCAGCAGTAAGTATGAAAAGAAAATCAATATCTAAACAATCAAGCCCTTGGCTGATTTTCAGGGTGGTAGATGCCTAAACCAATCCAATCTAGTAAACAGTTTAGCCAATAACGACAGAGACCCTAAAACGAGAGACAACCGATAGGGCTAAACTAAAATACTAAGATTAGATTAATAGAAACATATGATAAATAGTCAGACAAGCATGCTAACTAAACCGGAGCAATCCAAGAGATCGAACGTACTGATGCAGCCTTGGACAACGTCGACGTAGTCAATATGATCGCCTGATCCGACAGAATGTTGGACATATCCCTTTGCTGGAGGTCGAACCTAACCGATGCAGCCCAGCGTCGGATGCCAAGTTCCGCCGGATGTTGAATCAAGATGAAGAACAAAAGAGTGGCGATGTGGCGAATTGTATTGATCGAGAGATATATTACATGAACCCTGGGCTTACATATTTATACTCGTAGGATGACAAAGATCCTAACAGATTACAATCCAAACTTTCCTAAAGATAAAAGGAAATAGATAAAGTCCTTATCGGACACTAAACAAACTTTCCTAAAGATAAAATAGAAAACTAACAATCACTTCCTAATTAATAGATACAAGCCGTATCCTCCCTGGACTCGGTTTCTTCTGGATAGGATCTTCTCAAACCGAATCTAATAAGAATCCGACTGCTGGAGATATGGATAACAGAAAACCCCCATCGGCTGATGCAGAACTCCAAGTCGATACTGACTCTGAGCCGATCCTAACACTTAGCCGATAAGGACTTTAGGGCTTACCAAATTTTGGCGTTAACACCTTGCCATTGGATTAGACTTTGATGCATTGTGGAAGGGACACAGTAGTTTGCATGAACACAATCCCTCCCAAGTAGCAGGCTGTAAGATCCCTTCCCGTCGATGACAAAGAATTTGTGGGCAAGGTTTTGCTGCCGACGGTTAGCTCGACATTAAGTACACCCTTGGCCTCCGATGGATTGCTGCCGAAGTCTTTAAGCACCATGTTTGTCTTGATTAGATCTTCGGCTCCATTGCCCAACTTATGAAAAGTGGCATAGGGCATGAGATTGACTGTAGCCCCCCATCGACCAGCATTTTGGACATCGGCTTTCCATTAACGAATCCCTTCACGTAGAGTGGTTTAAGGTGCTGATTCTTGGTCCCCTATTGTTTCTCGAAGATAGCTTGATCGGGGGCCAGGGCCAGCTTTGCCTGTCTTCGACACTATCTGCATTGGCCTCAGGAGCGCCGAATTCGGCTGGCAATATGAAAACCATATTGACCGATGCAGAAACCTTTCCTTTTCCTTTAGCCCTTGGTCGGCTGCGCTCTCGTCGGCCGGATTTGCGTCGGCTATGGCATTTTTTCTTCTTGGGCCTCCACTGTTTCCTGCCCTACCGACGGCGCTGATGCTCGATCAATTGCCGAACCTCTTCCTCCTGTCCTTCGCTCTTCAGCCTTTGAATTCTTCTTTATTGCGTCTTGGTGAATAGGAGAGAAGGACACCATTGGGGGTTAGCCGATTGCTCATCATCGGCTGCTTCTTCGTCGCATTCTTCATTATTGTCTTCTTCATCTTCGAAGAAGTCCTGGTGAATTGGCCTGAGCCGATCACGCACCGGCTGTCGCTGTTGGTTTAGTTGCACGGCCCTGGGGACGGATTGAGTAGGGCTATGCATTGGTGGGTCCCTGTACTCGTCCTCACAATATTTGCTGCAGGCCGGGCAGTTATCTGTCATTGACAGTCTCATCCCCGACTCCCAACAGAATCGGAAAAACTCACATCGCTAGTGCATATCGCAGTCGCTGTGATGCCTAATGTAATGGAAGCCTATAACCTTGGGCTCCCTCACATAAGACCTGTTGCGTCGGGCCTCTTCTTCCCGCCAAAACCGTTGTTGGAAGCGGTGTCGGCTGTCCATGCGGATCGACCGTTGATCATCCGATCGGCCAGCGGGACGCACCATGTTGATTGGCGTAGCTTGGTCTCCAGTCGGGCTCTTTTCTGCCTTGATCCCCTTGAGAGTTTAAGCTAAGCTGTACGCTACTCTGTTCTGTCGATCAGCTCGCCTGGGGCCGGCTTGAACCATGTTGACTGAGAAGGGGTTTCCATCTACTTTCATCGGCCAAGGTGAATTGGCAAACTTGAGCTTCCCGGCCTCGATTGCCGACTAGATTTGCTACCTGAAAACTTTACAATCATTGGTGCAATGAGAGGTGGAATTGTGCCACTTGCAGTACTTCTTCTTTTTAAGTTCTTCAGCCGATGGGATCATGTGATTGGGAGGAAGCTGAATCTGCTTCTCCTTCAGCAATAAATCAAAGATCCTATCGACCTTGGTGATGTCGAAGTCGTACTTCTCTTCCTTAGTCATTTTCAGCAGCCATTGGCAGACGATTGCCTTTTGTTTTTGGTCCATTCGGCTGCAACAACTTCTGCGTCATCGTCACTTGTTTCTAAATCTGATTCGACGATGACGTGGGCAACCTTCTTGACGGCCTTTCTTGATTCTTGAAATCGCTGCTCGTGGGCCGTCACCTTCTGCGCCAAGTGGGCTAGGCTGTCAAAATCTTGAGCCGAAAACCTTTCACGGATCGGCAGCAGCAGTCCATGGAAAGCCAAATCGGCTAGCTGGGAATCGGACAACACCAGGCTGTAGCATCGGTTCCTCATCTCCCTAAACCTTTGAATGTAGTCCTGAACCGATTCTTCATGCTTCTGCCTAATGCTTGTCAGGTCCGACAATTTCATCTCGTGATTGTCGGTGTAGAAATAGCTATGAAATTGCTTCTCAAGATCGGCCCAACTCTGGATAGAGTTATAGGGCAATGAAGAAAACCAAGTGAAAGCCGATCCCGACAGCGAGAGTGGGAATAGACGAACTCTCAGGGAATCTGTAGCCGATGTCTCTCCGCACTGGGCCAAGAATCTGCTGACATGTTCATATGTTGAAGTATTGTCCTGCCCCAAGAATTTGGAGAAATCTTGGACCTTGTATCGGTTGGGCAATGACACCCTCTCAAAGTGCTCTGGGTATGGATACCGATCCATGTTCCTAGAATCTTTTGGCTTAAGGCCAAATTGATCGCGCATAACATCCGGCAATCAAATTGGCCCAAGTCTTGTTGTCTTGAACTTGTTGTATCGGCTCGTAGTGATCATACTGCATGGGTGCTTGCCGATACTAAGGCGGCGTCTGAGGCCGATAATGCCGGTCTTGATGGCCTCCCTGGTACTGATACTAAAGTGGGTTGCCAGCGGGAGGTGGCCGATTCGCCGGGGGTGTCTGTGGTTCTGGGAAGAGCTGTCGGCCACCAGAATTGTGCTGTCCTCCTTGAATGAGATTGGCAACCGGCTCTTGCTGCCGATTGAAGTTGAACATTGCCGGCTAGCTGCTCCTGGGAAGGAGGTTGTTGCCGGTTCAGAATAACGGACGGTGGTCTTGAAGCCGATGCAGATGCATTCGGCTGATTGAGGACTCCTCCTGGTGGCCCTGGCTGTATCGGAGGTGGGATCGGCCGGTTCTGGGTCGCCAAGACCCTGTAATTGGGGAACTGGCCATCTGTGAAGTAGGTTGGCCTCCGCTGTAGCTGATCGGCAATCTTGGAATCGACCACAGTGGCAATCATGTTATTCAGAGTGTTGACCAAGATGCCACTTTGATTGACGAGTGCATGATGTACAGCCGAATCGATCTGGTCCTGCAAGGTGTGCAGTTCCAAATCGTCTTGTTCTTGTTTTGGCTCCTCTATCTTGCGTTTTCCTTTTGTATCGTCTGAGGAGGATGCCTTGAAGTCGTCAATGCTGAACTTGTACTTCTGGTGGATGGTGCCAGACCTGGTCTGGGCGAAAGATTGCAGATAATTGGCCTACTATTCCTCCACCATGTTCTTGTAGTCGGCCAATTGCTCGACCGACAGTTGTTCCATCTTGATAGGAATTGTGTTTTCTTCACTGATTTTAGGGCTCTTGATGTTAACCATCGCGTCGGCTTTGTCGAAGTGCTTTAACCGAGTTGATGGTCCCACCGGGCGTGCCAAGAAGCGTGTTGATGAGAAAATTCTCTCACGCGCTGGCCGGGGAGATCTGTTTAGCTCCAGTGCAGGTTCGTCCTTGGCTACCTTTGATGATCTAGGCGTGCCAATTGGTTTGATCTGCTAACCAATAAGAAATAATAAACAAATACATGCGTTAAAGTTAAAGTTAGATCCTACCAGATCGGCTCAAGAAACCAACTTGCATATAATTGCCTTCTCAAAGCATATTTAAACTAAGTGACTGGGATAGATCGGCTGTGCCGAGACAGTATGAATCACTTAACCAAAATATACATCAAGATAATAAATATATGCGTTTATAACCTAGCCGATGCTGTAGGTCTTCTATTACTCTGATGTGTCTTATGAAAAGATATCGATCTAACCTAAATGCATTAAACCTAGATCAATCGGCTATCGACTGATGCCAACGGACTGATACTGGCTTAAGGCATTTAACCAGATTGAGATCTTAATATATGACGCAACTTTAATATATTTAATAGTAAATAATGCTAAAATACTATTAAAACAGGTAAGGCTGGCTGAAACCCCAGCACTGTCTCTACAAGCAGGCATCCAATCGAATAGTTCTAATACTTTTAAAAGCGACTTAACATATCATAGATGATGCAACACTAAGTACAAAAAGATAGTATTAGATCTATATGGACCGATATAAACCCTTCAAGCCAGTGGATACAACATATAACCTAGTCCAACATCTAGATCTAGCTCTATCAGTTGCTGTCTCCCGAGAGAAACGAGCCAACGGCGAGATAGATCTAGACATTGTTCTAGATTATATACCGTATATGATAACTTGCGCAGTTTATAACATTAAACCTAGAGTGTCATGACGATGTAAGCACTAGATTCGATGAAATAAACTACTAATGACGAGAATTTACCTTATTCGGGGTTCGAATCGATGCAGCTCAAAGCCAGATCAAGAACTCGTCTAAAAGAAAATAGGGGGCGATGCGCCGAAGTTGTATTGATGTGTGATTGTTCTTTACAAGAGGTCTCGGGCCCTATTTATACCCAAGAATAACACTATCTGTGTAAGACACGGTTTCTATCTAATCTACTATTCAAAATACAACAATATCTCGAGATACAGTCCCATGTCGTATTACAAAAGGAAATATCTAAACAAAACCCTATTTTATAGATACAATTGCCGTTACAGGACTTTATCCATAGATGGCAATACTATAATGAACATTTTGGAACCGAATCTTCGTTCTATCTCCAAGCTTCTTTATCGGAAACGGTTCCATCTCCTTCTCTAAATCGGAGTCGGCTATTGGCTATCTTTGTCCGATTCGGCCTCGCCAACGGTCTTCCACCGATTTGATCGTGGCCGATGCAGCCTCTGTTTTCTCCACAGATCATTTTCCAATCCGATTCTGCTATAATCTCGGCTTGGACTTAGGGATTTTGCTACCAAATTTGGTCGTTAACATTGTGTAAATATTAATTTTCACAACCATTGGTGCCAAACACATTCTGATATGCCCTAATACACATTTGAGTGGTCTCGAGCGATTTCGTTTTTGCTCCACACAAAATTTCTGGTGGGCCTACCGCATCGTGTAAAAATTAATTTTCGCAACTATGGTGCTAAACACATTCTCATATGCCCAAAAACTTTTGAGTGGGTTGGAGGTGTTTCGGTTTCGTCCAACCCAAACTTTCTTGTGGGACAAACAATTTTGGACCTTTGGGCATAGGTTGGGGCCGGGGCACAGTGATGCCACCTGTTGGTACTTCTTACGACCACAGAATAATCCGCAAGCGCATGCAATACCGTTGTAGCACTTCACCCAAGGGATTATTCCAAGGGATATCGAATCCAAGGAATGGTAGGGACTATCTAAGAGAAATGATCATCCAAGGACATCCAAGATTATGTAGGCGATAGTATAGAGAGGATTACTATGGTTGCGGCTCTAAGAAGCGGGTAAATTACTCTAGCTTTTCTCTTGCTTGCCTCGGGCCCCGGCTTACACTCGGTCTGCCGAGTGAAGGGTTATGGGATGGCTACACTAGCGCACAACAAAATTTTTTGTCCCATAAACTAGGAACTACAGTAGTTATAGATCACGACATTACCACTAGAGGTGCAGATGCAGCGGAAGATGCGTCGGTGTAGACTCGTTCCAATCGTGGTCGTGCATCGGTGAAGAGGAAGTAGTCGATCACGTCCTCACTTGTGGCTCGTCCTTGTGCTCCAGGTGCAGCACCTCCGAGGTATCCACATCTACGGGGAGTAAGCGTCACGCCCCCGGACTGCTAGATCCGCGAGGAACAACTGATCGTTGGCTAGGGATTGGCGGCGGCGGCCAGGAAGATTGATCTCTAATCCGTGCGCCTGTCACATACCAAAATTCTAGGGTCGACAAAATTTTGTCTAAAAAAATAAAATTAAAAATTTCCAATTTTGTGAACGAAGAATTTTCATTTTCTACCTTAGGTTAACGAACTCCAACCTATTTACATGATTCAAAAATTTGAGAACTAAAATTTTCCTTTTCTAATTAGGTGTGACCGAACTAGGCCTATGCATGGTAGACCCAAACTTTAGAATAAATTAAAAACTTTTCATTTATGACCTAGGATGAAAGTGCAAGCTCATGAAGAAGCAGGCATTCTAACACAAAGCCCACTTTGACGTAGGTCATTTACGTATATTCGGATTTTGAAAATGCATCTCATTATAGGTCATATACGCGTAGCCTAGCCAAGTTAAGTTTAGCAAGCGAATCTACAACTAATTTTGGATGCAAGCATGTAGACTTAAAAATTTAATTCAAAGATCATTTCCTCAGCCCAGGAGGAAAGTTAATATGAATCCGAAGAATAAAACAGTCACGTGAACCTAGCGTAGACGCATAAACCTAGGAAGGCAACCTTAATTTTCTAGACTAAACCATGTAGGAATAAATCATGGAAAAATTCATGAAGGTGCTAAATGTTATGTACAACTTAACCTAATTTTGGTGCAAATTAAAAGCTAGGTTTGATGCGCCAAACAAATTAAACAAAACAGTGCTATAATAGGCCAATTAATAACTTTAATCGGCTAAAATGCCAACTTATCCAAAAGACCATTACAATGCACGTAAGTATATACATTAAATAATTTAATCAAATAACATGTTAATTAACCTAATTAAATTTAATTTTTCTAGAATTTTTCTCCTCTGTCTTGGCCCTCTAAAAATTCAAATGATTTCCAAACTACCCTATCTTCAATTAATTTCTGGGAACAAACCACTAAATATTTTTGAGTGCAACCAAAGAAAATGGAACCTAGGGCTGGTCATCTACCTGCAGTAAAAATCTCACAAATTTATCATGTTCCAGGTTAAAATATGAAGCTCCAAAAATTAGGGAGAGAAAATAGTCCGAAAAACTATCAAAAATCAAGTGCACCGAAGTTTCTACCCCTACCTCTCTCCCTTGCCTTGCCCTCTTTGCCCCGGCCCCACATGGTAGCTGCATAGGCTTGCTCCACCTCTGTGCAAATACCCCACGACTTAGAGCTAGCTAGAACCGACCAGAGAACAAGAACACCAGAGAGAGGGCGAGGAAGGGCGAGCCATCGGCGTGTTCAACGCGTGTTCGAGGACGTGGCCACGTCGAGGTCGCCTCTAACCTTCTAGAGCGCATCGCCTCATCCCATTTTCATAGCCAATCCAAAGAAACCGGGAGGAAGAGCTCCCTGTCGCTCTAGACACCCTCCACTCCATTGTCGGCCGCCGGGAAGGAGGCCATGGAAGTCAACGTCAAGCCACGATCATCGACATCCCCTTCCCGTTCCATAATCCCCACACCATGCCGAACATTTCCTCTTTTGACACACGGTCAATCCATTCAGCCGACCGACGGGAACAGGGACCTCGCCCGCGACGCACTGGAACACGCATCGGAGCTCCACCGCTTCGGGTTCGCTGCTGTTCTGGCCACCGTAGACCACCCCGAGCCGAGCCCGCTCGCCAACGCTTTCGCCTCGACCTCAACGATGATTCCCCTCAACAATCTCAGGGAATGGCGCACCGAAGAAGGAAATCGGCTTTCGCCTTTCGCCTTCATCGACTCCGGCCAACCGTCGTTGCGGATCATTCTGTCCACATCGGTGAGCAATAGGCCGATTCCTTGCACATACACCATCTCCATGTTGTTCATAACCGTGTGCCCAGCTTGGTTTGGTAGATGGAAGGCTGGAATGAGCCGTCGCCGTTCTCCCCGTAGATTTCCGCCGGCGCCGAGCTCTCCTTCATGTCACGGTCGTCGTCCAAGCCTCGCCGGGCCACACACAACCTCGGGTACGCACCTATGAACCTTAAGGATCCTCGTGCATGCTTTACTTGGCACTAATTTGAGCCGCACCTTGATATGCACCGCCACTTGAAGGTAGCTGCCGCTCGCGACAACCCCGCCGTCGACTCCGACCACCATAGCCGATAGGGAGACCACCACTGGTTTTGCCATCACCTTCTCCACCTTTCTTCTTTTGGGCGTTCCCCCAACCGATCCACCGTTGGCCCCCGGCGAAGTCGGGAAAGACCACCTGGCGGCGCCGCCCTGTTTCCTCCCCGGCCGACCTCGCTGACATGCGGGACCCGCCTCAATTAGCACCAGAAAAACAATTAGGAAGGGGTTTAAAATCTGCAGGGTCTAATATGTAAACATTCTTTGTATGACCGATGGGACCGTGGACTCATATGTAAATAGAAGGTAACACAGGGACTCTAAATGAAAAGGGGTATAGACATGTGCCTAAATCCTTAATTTTTGAGCAGGAAACCTACTGAACTTTGAAAATCCATATAAAACCAATTTAACTCATTTTCAGGTGAAACAAATTTCTATGAGATGATGAACTTTAATTTAGAATTATAAAACTTGGCACTCAAATTACTAATTTTGTCCCTAAAATCACACATAGAGCTAGCCTAAGCTTATAAAATTCATAGAAAATTCAATTTAACTTGTTTTTGGACAAACTCGACTTCTCTAGATTCCTCATCTTACCCTCTCTGGGTAGGAAAAATAAAAAGGTTTACATTCTTTGGGTCAAATGCTTGGAAAACTAATTTAGAGAAAAAGCTACATTTTAGGGCAGACAACCTTTAGGAATTTATTAAAAATTCATCCCAACTCCTTTTTGAACAA
Source organism: Oryza australiensis (assembly GCA_019925245.2). NCBI lineage: Eukaryota > Viridiplantae > Streptophyta > Magnoliopsida > Poales > Poaceae > Oryza > Oryza australiensis. The sequence goes on from JAIFGZ020000243.1 coordinate 44,984, forward strand.
ACTTAAGTTCTGTAGATTCACCAAAACCATACTTTCAAAATGTAAAATAGGAACATATGCCTACTGTATAGTAATATTACCTAAATAATTATATAGGGAATAAACAACTTAGGTGTGCACTGCAACTTGTGAAATTCGTAGAGAACTCACTTTTAATCCATTTGAGGTAAACTAAATCACTATAAGACCAGCAACTAATGAACTTCCATTAGGCAAAATAAAATATGGCAACCTATATGCTAGAAATGTCCATAAACTTTAAACAAGACCACTAGGGTACTAAACACTATAATGGTAATTGAGCACTAAGTGCATATACATGTATAAAAGTATATATATACTTTAACACTAAGCAAATTGGAATAAAACCATGATGAACCAGTGAGACTTTAGGATCCATCCCTAGTTACCAAAACATAGTACACTTAGCTCACATAACACATCCTAGGTTAATGTGCTAGGGAAAATAGCTTAGAACACCCTCTAGCTTACAAAGTGTATGGTAGAATAATATAAACCCTATAAAATCAACTAGTTATATACCTTTAGCAAATAAAATTTCTGGACCCAAAACCCTTCAGCCAAATAGATAAGAAATGCTATAGGCCTAGAACCCGTCGTAAAATCATAAAATGCCTAAGCAATTCATAATAGCTCTAAAAACTAGGAAACAAATTGTGTTAGTCCTAGAAAACCTATCTCCACACCTCTTTAGTCTCAAATTAACAAAAATCAAACTATAGAGCCATGTCCAAACAACACCTACCCATATGTCGCTAAGACCCGATAAAACTTCTAAAAATAATAACTCTTAATTGGAATAAGATAAATTTAAAATTCTTTCACCTAAATTTATTTTAGATCAGTACCTATTCAATGTATAAAATCATGCATTTTAGAGCATTTTGGATTTTTTCCTGTTTTTGGTATTTTGACTGCATATCGTGTATTTTGTTTAGATGATTACGTAAACGGTGATGGAGTGGATCAGAGGCTAAATTTTCCCCAGATCAAGGCTAGTTCTTGCCCCTCCTTTGAACACATTGAACCCATGTTTTCGGGCAATGTTTTTTGTTTGTGAAATTCTTGCATGCGTACTTTCTCGTAACGTTACTTTTAAAATAAGTTTGGTAGAGATATCCAGAAAATTTGCATGTAACCTTTTAAAAATACTCCCTTGCTGTTTTGAACCCTAGGAAATAAATTAAAGCACTCACATGAAAATATGCTATGTTTTATGAAAGTGATATGCTTAGCCTTGCTTAGAATTAATCGAATTATGGGCATGGATTGTTTCCTAAACTCTTTGGAAAACCTTTTGTGTGTTTTGAACTGAAAGGGGAGAAACCCCAAATATTTACGAAACAAAGTCAAAACTTGATTTTTAGACTTGGGCGGCAAGTGGTATGCGATTGATGTATTCGTATACCGATAGGGAAGTGTTTGCCCGAGTCGATTAAGGACTAAACTCCATGTCATTCAATGTGTATATCGTACATCCACATGTGCTAGTATGAGATAGCCTTAGCCGAATAATCTATTTAGCACCTAGCCTTGCATTATGGTAGGCTGAAGTGTATGGGTTCGGATAACCCAGAGGAACTTCCTATTTACCCTGTCATGGTAGTTTAGGCGACTAAGTCTGTCCAATACAACTGTATCGTGCCACGTGGGTGGGTTCCTGTTGTGTCCGCCACCACGGCGTTAAGTTAAGGCGTGGGCCCGCTACTTAACGGTTCTAGGTCTTATTCCAGTATGACCTAGGATGGAGGAAACACGTATCGTGCTGGTGCAAAGCTAGGGACTAAGTAGTGTAAAGGCTATGTTATGACCTCTAGATCGCACTCTACGTGTAGACCCCCGTTTTCGGAACGAAAATCATTCGTGTTCATAGTACCATTTCCCTGGATCGAGTAGTTTGGTACCCACGAAATACAGTACTGAATTATCAGATGCAAAGTGCATGAATAGTCTTACACCAAAAGTATTACAATAATAGACCCGAAGGCAATATCATTACATGCAGGACCTACTGGTCCGGATACAACCAAAATCAGAGATTAAATAAGATAGCAGACGGAAGGCAGCGGCATGTCAATCGCCTACAGGCAACGACTGGGGACTAAGACCTATTGCGCTCCATTGTCTTCATTCATCCTGGTAGTATGCGTATGGGTCCTCCAGATCTTCCATGCCTACATCTGTAGGTTTGTGCGTATAGCAAGGGTGAGTACCCAACGTACTCAGCAAGTCAACACGGAAGTGATGCACATGATAGGGTCATTCAAAGGATGGCTGAGGTTTATTTGCGTAAAGCCAATTTTTGTAAATCATTTCACAAACCTAACATCTAGCCAGGTCAAGTTTTATTACCATAGTTCATTAAGTCGGCAACGGTTCTGTCCACCATCCATTGTGATCCCAAGGATAGCTTCCCGCCATCGGATCATCATGGTTTTCTGGGGAGTCTACCTTTCTCGTATTTCGAGAAGTTGGTCCACCAGTACATAAAAATCATCATGCAAACCCATCCCATTATTTTAAAATTTATGAGTCTAGCCACAAGAGAAACTTATCACGCCGCTCATTATCCGTGAGCACGGCTATTCGAATAGATTGATTTACTCACACTGTAGTGGATGTACACTTTACCCTACTCCGCAACTGCCCATTGAATGAGCCTACATCCCTCTATATGGGACGGTCACGGCAAAGCTTTTCGATAACCTCACTTTGGTGGTACCCGCTCCATGAACTTAAGTCCTCTTGCACTCTAGCCGTACATTTCCTAGCAGTGTGAGGAGTTCTGCTGTTCCCGAGGTCAGGAAGCTCACTCAATCTTTAAGTTGTAATTAATTTTCGATTTATTTCATCACTCAATATGTGGGCCGCAGCCTCATCTCAACAACACAAACCACTTCTCATCATAAGAACAACTATGCAGGGATACCATCTCCGCTCGGCTATTTAATCAGCTAGGTCTATACCCATTCGAGAAGTACGGTTGTACTGGCTCGTTTCAGGTTGTAAGTCTCATGGCTTGGTCCTTAATTGACCAGGGACGGTACTTGCCTTTGCCGGAATCCACCCAAATCCATCCAGCTGCCCCAGTCTAAAACATTTGTTTGGTATTTTTAGTTTTCATCAAAACTCATTTGATCATTCTCATGGCAATGTGGCGCTCATGTCTCCACATGCCGTATCTCAACTAGCTTTCCCAAAGGTAGTTGCCCAAGCATATAGCTCTTTGCAAAAACATGAGTATGCATGAATCTAATAATAGCATGGCTAAGCATTTTACCTAAGATTTCCTTCGGTTACATCATGTCGAGGGTTACAAAGAACATAACTAAAGGCAATTCAACATCAAGGCATGGTATAACAAGAATAGGTATTCTTTTTGTGTATAGCACGCACATTTTAGTTTTAGAATCAACACAAGTTCGCACAGATAGGGAGTGATGACTTGCCTTGCTCGTGACCTTATTGGCTTGAGTCTTCAATGTTCTCAACGGCTCCCTCGGACTCTACCGTACGTGCAAGAAATCCAATTGAATTCGATTAGAATTCAAATAAAATCCAATGAAAGCCAAATAAATTGCAAAAGTGGCTTCTAACGCTAGGTTATGATTTTACGTAAGTTTAGGTTCGAGTTTTGGCAAAATCCGAGCTAGAATGAGCGAGTTACAAAGATTTGAAGTTTTGTATTAAACCGATTTAATTACTATGATGTGGTATTATTTTAAGTGAATATATTCAAAGTTTGAGAAATATTATGGTTGATGATTCAAAATATAATAAATTAAAGGAAAGGGTTAATTTTAAATTTTATCAAATTTTTTTATTGGGCCGACAAGCCCTAGGGTTAATAATAGTTGATCCTAAAAATAATCTCGAAGCTAAACACTATACTAAATAACCTAGGTTTTAAGTCTAGCATATATATATATATATCAAAAATAATATTTGAAGACAAGCTAAGATATAAATAATTTCCTAGAGTGGTAAACGCGAGGATCAAATACTTTGAAAATCATGTTTAATAATCGGTCCTGAATTATTTTTGAAATCCAAATTTGTTTCTGAGAAAATATGTAATTTTTCCTAGAGATTTTCCCATAATATTTTCCAAAAACTTTTTCTATTTTTTCCCAAATTTTTCTCCTTTTCTTTTCTTTCTTTCTCCTTTCTTTTCTTTTCCTTTTTCCCTTCTTCCTCCGGCTCGGCGCCTTCTCTCTCCTCCTCGTCTAACCCCGTCTACCCCCCTTCCTTCTTCCACGCTGGCCGGCCGGCGGCACATAGGGCGGTGGCTTGGGAGGGTTACCGGTGGCTAGCGGCGGCGGTGAGGGAGGTGGCGGGACCCTGGCTCACGGCGGACGACGGTGGCGGCGGCTAGGGAGACGGTGGCTAGCGGCGACGACGAGGGAGGCGACGGCTAGCAACGGTGAGTAGCGACGAGTGGCGATGATTAGCGACGAGAGGAGATGGGAGAGGGGAAGAGCGGTGAGGTAGGAAAATGGGGAGGGGCTCGCCTCCCTTTTATAGACGGCCTGAGAGAGAGAGGGAAGAGGCGACGGCGACGGGCGGCCACGCGCAGTGGCGCGGCGGCGTGAGGCGCGAGGCGGCGCGCAGCGGCACGGGGCTCGGGGCGCGGCGCGGTGACGGGATGGGCAGCGATGGTGATGCGCGCGGCACGGCTCGAGGCGGCGGGGGTCGCGGCGTAGCGGCGACGGTGAGCGGAGCGGCGCGCGCGACCGGACGGGTGCGGGAGCGAGGACACGGGCGACGCGATGCGCGTGGCGATGACGGTGCGCGCGGCGCACGGGGCGTGAGCCACGGCACGGGCGATAGCGACACAAACGCGCGCGGGCGCGAGGCACGGCAGCCGACGGGACCGGATCGAACACACCGAGCCACATTAAAAGTGCATTTTCCGAATTTCTTGATTTTCTCTGATTTTCCTTTTTCTTTTTTTGCCAATTCTTTTGTATTTCTTCCACAAATAAAGTTTTGTCCTAATGCAACTTAATTAATATTTTTTTTGGTTTTGCTACTTTAATATATATATTTATTCATATGTATATTTTTCCTCCTTAATTATAACTTAGCCATTTTTTTGGTATTCTTCCAAAAAATTCAATATTGGTCCCTAAAAACAAGTTTTATTAAATCATAACTTCCCTTGATTCATATTTCTAAAATTTTATTTCAAATATTTTATTTGCAATTTCTCTTTTTCCTACTTAGGGTTTTTTTGAAATTGCTATCAACTTTTCCTTTTTCAAAACAATTATTTATTTATTTTAACTTGGCATTTTGAAGACTTGCAAATAAGAGGCAAATAAATACAACAAGATGCAATCAATCAAAAGATTTTTGCAAGTTCTGATTTTTATGTTTCGATTTTTAAAACTTTGGATTTTTAGGGTGTTACACAACGTGAAGAGTGTGATAGAATCTTGCTGACTCGGAACAAACTAGAGTGTTTATATCATATGGGTAAAGCTGTACAAACTCTGCAGAGTTAATAAAACTAATCGATTAGCCGTGCTCACGGTCATGAGCGACATAATGATATGCTATGGGTATAAATTTCAGATTTTGTGTTTTCCAAATTGTTCTTGAAAACAAGTGTTTTGTGCCAAAACTGATTATGTTTTGAGCAATAGTTTTTGCCTTACTCCCCGACGCGAGTAAGATGCTAAAGTATATCTATGTATGTAAACTTATAATGAAGCCATGCCATGTTTAATAAAGTTTGGTGTTTGCTGAAATTGTTTTGATTAAAAATCACGTTGTAAAATACTTGCGAACCAAAACTAGCCTTATGCTGAAGTTTAGACCACAAGTAGCCATTCCTTTGATTTAGAACTGTCATGTATGTAGGTTTTGATTGTGCGCTTGCCAGTACATTATTTCTAATAATGTACTGACACTTGCTATTGGAATATCTATTTTGTTTGTAGGTCTTAGACTTAGTCTTTTAAGAAATGCGGGTGATCGATTTGTTTCTTCTAGGGTTGAACTTAACAGGGTAAACCCCTAGTCGGTGTGCTTGTGGGTGGGTACTAAAGCCACCGCTGTTCGTTGTACTCTGATTATATACTTATTTGGCCGGTCGGCCTATGTAATTATCTAATTATTGTAATCCTTTAAGTCTGTTCAATTTAAGTGTATTCGCTATGTATATTCATGTTTGTGATGAAAATGTGAAACTAGCGCATATTCTGGGGGCTAGATTCACATGAGTATGAGTTAGGAATATTTGAGATGTTGTAGATCTTTAGCCATTTTGTCGAGTCTCCTGAGTGTATAACACATCTGGTTGCCACCTTCGAGTGGTTTGACGGGCACACTTCAGGCTGAAGTTGATTGGCAGGCTAAAGGCCCAGCAATGTCTCACCTATCCCTCTCTCGGGTCATCGGATGTTTCGTTTTGCTTGTCATATGAGCTGAAGTGTTTCACCTCATATTGCAAATAGAACGGGAGATCCGGGAGTGCCCTGACAGCGCCCCACCCCTCTATATATAGACCCTGCTGATGGGCATTTCCAAAAGGCCCACTCACAGTCCGACCTAGGGTATAGTCCGTCTAACCCTCGGTGTGGGCTGACCCAAAAAGGTTGGCATTGTCTCTTGGGCATATATATCCAACAATCTCCCACTTGCACTAGAGACAATCTCGTAGTCAAGTTTATTAAAGCTTCATCCCGTTAAGTGTGTGACCCTATGGGCTCACGTGTGGATAGACATGGTCCGAGTACTCCTACTCGAGCCAATAGTTGATAGCGACCTCTAGCAAGACATGTCAACTCCTAGACGCACGTAAGATCATATCAGATGAACCCCCACAACGTCATATACAAGCTATTCCCTTTGCCTCACAATATTTGGTCTGGCTCCAAGCCAACCACTCTTTCTCGATGCTGTGGTTCGGAATCCCTTAAAAGGTCAACTCTTAACCTTAGCACGGCCATGCATTTCCAGATCCGATCACTCGAGGGGCCCAGAGATATCTCTCTCAAGTAGAGAGGGGCAAATCCCATCTTGACTAACCATGACTTGTAGCATTCTTCCTGTCAAACCCGAAAACTACCTTTATGACTACCCAGTTACGGAGTAGCGTTTGATAGTCCCTAAGTAAGGCATTTCACATCCCATGCACATGCGTCAGACATAGGTCTAAGGATATAGCGTATACATTTGGGGAATGAGAGAACTATTTAATAATTCCTCACACTGGGTCAGTCCGGCCCCATGTCGTACATGTGCCCACATTATTAGTTAGACATCTCCATGTCCCTGACTTGTGAAACATAGTCACCAACTAATACATGTGCTAGTCATCAACCATGACTAGGGACAACATTAGAATAACCATACAAGTAAAGAGTTTCATAGACAATTCACATAATTATCAACCAATGCAAGTTGCCTTTCTCATGGATATTCTAAGAGATATCTGCATACAATGGATATTCTCATGGATATATCATGAATACAATGGATTATAATCCTCTCTATGATTACTGGAGCTTGTGGAAGAGGCTTTCATGGGCACCTCATGCTTAGGCTGTGGAAGAGGCTTTGCCAAAGGATCTGCAACATTCAAATCCGTATGTATTTTGCATATCTTGATCTCACCCCGTCTAACGAACTCTCGAATGAGATGAAATTTCCGTAGTACATGTTTGTTCTTTTGGTGATTCCTCGGTTCTTTTGCTTGTGCAATTGCACCATTGTTGTCACAGTAGAGTTCCAATGGGCTGAACGCATTCAGAAACACACCAACCTCAATGAGGAACTTCCTCATCCAAACACCTTCCTTCACAGCTTCAGAAGCTGCAATGTACTTGGCTTCTGTTGTAGAATCGGCCATGGTTTCTTGCTTAGAACTCTTCCAGCTAACAGCACCACTGTTTATTGTGAACATAAATCCTGATTGCGACTTTGATCATCCTTGTCGGTTTGGAAACTAGCATCGGTGTAACCTGTTACAACGAGCTCTTCCTCATCTCCATAGACTAGGAACATATCTTTAGTCCTTCTGAAGTACATAAGAATATTTTTCACCGTTGTCCAGTGACTCTCACCTAGATCAGACTGGTACCTGCTCGTAGCACTTAGAGCATATGAGATATCTAGATGAGTACTTATCATGGCATACATGATAGATCCAATTGCTAAAGCATATGGAACCTTACTCATGCGCTACCGCTCAACAGCCGTTGACGGGCACTGAGTCATGCTAAGGTGTATGCCATGTGACATAGGCAAGAAGCCTTTCTTGGACTGTTCCATGCTGAACCGCGTCAACACTTTGTCAATATAAATATCTTGGCTTAATCCTATAAGCCTCCTCGATCTATCTCTATAGATCTTTATGCCCCTAATGTAAGCTACTTCCCCTAAATCCTTCATAGAAAAACTATTTTTCAGTGAAGTCTTTACGGATTCCTGCGTAGGAATATCATTGCCAATCATTAATATGTTATCTACATACAGGATTAGGAATACAACAGTGCTCCCACTTTCTTTCTTGTAAACACAAGCTTCTTCTTCGTTTTGACGGAAACCAAAACCTTTGACCACTTCATCAAAACGAATATTCCAACTTTGAGCTGCTTGCTTTAACCCATATATGGATTTCTGAAGTTTGCATATCTTTCCAGCATTGGTCAAATTGACAAATCCCTCAGGTTGTATCATATAGACATCCTCATCTAGATTTCCAGTTAGGAAAGCTGTTTTGACATCCATTTGGCATATCTCATAGTTGAAATATGCAGCTATTGCCAGAATGATCCGAATGGACTTAAGCATCGCTACCGACGAGAATGTCTCATCGTAGTCAACACCTTGAACTTGTCGAAAACCTTTTGCAACTAGCCGTGCTTTATAGATGTGAACATTTCCATCCATATCTCTTTTTTGCTTATAGATCCATTTGCACTCTATGGGTCTCACACCATCAGGCGGGTCAACCAAGTTCCAAACTTGATTGTCTCCCATGGAATCTATTTCAGATCTCATGGCACTATGCCACTTCTCGAAGTCTGGGTCCATCATTGCTTCCGCTTATGTCGCAGGTTCGTCATTGTCTAACAATGATATTTCCCGCGCTTCGTGGATCCTTGCCGACCTTCGTGGTTGTGGTGGTGCTTCCATTGTCACAGGTATCTCAACCTGTTCTGCTACACTAGCATCTCTTGCAAGGTCTTGCCCGACTGGCTCATCTTGAACTTCTTCAAGAAACACCTTCTGTCCACTTTTCTCTCTTTTGAGAAGCTCTTTCTCTAAGAAAATGTCGTTTTGAGCGACAAACACTTTTCCCTCTGATCGATTGTAGAAGTAATACCCCAAAGTTTCCTTCGGGTATCCCACGAAGACGCACTTGTCTGACTTGGGTGTTATTTTGTCCGACTGAAGTCGCTTGACATAACCTTCACAACCCCAGTTTTTTAGAAAAGACAAACTGGGAGTCTTACCAGTCCACATCTCATATGGTGTCTTAACAACAGACTTAGACGGTACCCTATTTAGTGTGAAAGCTGCTGTTTCTAGAGCGTAACCCCAAAACGATAATGGTAGGTCCGACTGGCTCATCATTGATCGAACAATGTCCAACGAAGTTTGATTACATCGCTCGGACACATCGTTTCTTTGAGGCGTTCCTGGCGGCATAAGTTGTGAAACAATTCCGCAACTCTTTAGATGATTGCTAAACTCATGGCTCAAATACTCGCCCCCATGATTAGATCGCAAGGCCTTAATTTTCTTGCCATGCTGATTTTCTACTTCATTCTGAAATTCTTTGAACTTTTTCAAAGTTTCAGACTTATGCTTCATCAAGTAGACATAGCCATATCTACTAAAATCATTAGTAAAAGTTATGAAGTATTGAAATCCTCCTCTAGCTGTCGTGCTCATTGGTCCACACACATCAGTATGTATTAGTCCCAACAAGTCTGACGCCCTCTCAAGAAAACCTATGAATGGCACCTTGGTAATCTTGCCCAGCAAGCAAGCCTCGCATGTCTCCTATGATTCAAAATCAAATGAAGTTAGAAGTCCATCAGAATGGAGTTTCTTCATGTGTTTCTCACTTATATGACCCAAACGACAATGCCACAAAAAAGATGGACTCAAATCATTCGGCCGAGGCCTTTTAGCACTTATATTACAGACAGGTGAATCATCAAGATTTAAAATGAATAACCCATTCACAATGGTTGCAAAAGCCATAGACATGCCATTCTTAGAGATCACACAATCATTGTTTTTACTCGCAAATGAATAACCATCTTTCATCAAACGTGAAGGAGACACAATGTTTCGACTTAATCTAGGAACATAATAACAATTATTTAATTCCATAATAAGTCCTGATGGGAGGTGGAGTTGCATCGTCCCGATGGTCAAAGCAGCAACTCTTGCATTATTTCCCACGCAGAAATCAACTTCTCCTTTTTCCACGCTTCTACTTCTTACTAGTCCCTGCATCGAATTGCAAATATGAGCAACCGATCCAGTATCAAATACCCAGGAATTAACATAAGAATCAGTGAGAAAAATGTCTCTAACATAAACAACAAGTGTACCTGCATCGGGAGTACTCTTACTGCCACGATCCTTCAAGGAAGCCAAGTACAGCTTGCAGTTCCTCTTCCAGTGACCACGTTTCTTACAATCCAAGCACTCAGCATCTGTAGCTGGCCCGACCTTGGGCGTCGGGTTTGGCTTAGAGATTGCATCTTTAGCCTTGCCCTTCTTCTTCCAATTGCCCTTCTTCTTAAAGTTAGGCTTGTTTTGGACCACCATCACATGGCTGCTGCCTGCGCCTTTCTTGATGTCAACCTCTGTTGTTTTAAGCATGTCACATAGTTCATTAAGGCCCTTCTCTGCCCCATGCATATGGTAGTTTGAGTTGAAGTTCCCATAGCTAGGTGGAAGAGAAGCCAAAATAAAGTCAGTCGCCAACTCTTGGCCAAGTGGGAAGCCCAACTTCTCCAACCTCTGAGTGTAACCAATCATCTTGATCACATGTGGCCCAACTGCTGCACCTTCTGCTAGCTTGCACTCGACAAAGGCTTTGGAAATATTGAACCTTTCAGTCTTGGCCTGAGTCTGGAACATTTCCTCAAGTGCCACGATCATATCGTATGCCTCATGGTTTGTCTCAAATTGCATCTGCAGCTCAGGTTCCATGCAAGCAAGCATAAGGCAACTAACTTCAAGATCAGCATCACATGCTTTCTTGTATGCAGCTTTAACTGCAGCAGTTGCATCTTCAGCAGGCTCCTCTGGTAATGGGGTGTCTAAAACATCCTCCTTTTTCTCAGCCCTGAGAACAATTCTCAGGTTTCGAATCCAATCCGAATAGTTTGTTCCATTCAACTTATCCTTCTCAAGGATCGAACGCAAAGTAAACGGTGTGTTGCTAGTAGGTGCCATTTAATCTACAACAAAACAATGCAAAATACTAGGACAATGTATTCATGATAGAGTAAATCATATTAACCATCTAACAAAATTTACTCCCACTAAAATCAATATCCCTCCATTGATACTTAGTGATTCAGGACTCACAACTATCAAGTTGACTAGTGAGCTTTTGCATCACCGGTAGAAGACAAGGTAGATCGATAAGCAACTCTTTGCTAATCATATCTCATATGACTCCTGTTGTTGGGTGACATCTCCATGTCTCGGCACCCAACCTTTGTCCCAAAGTCCTTAACCGTTAAGATGACTTTGTCCAAGATAACCAACCCTTATGCGTGTAAGTGTCCGACATGAACCCATCAAGTCAAGGAAAACTAGTGGCACCCTAATTTCATAAACCCACCACTAATTGTACAAGACATGTGACAGTGCAAGGTTTGGAAGGACATCCAGACTTGGATATTGTGAGGGATCATTCTACTTCTATCACCGCATGCAAAAAATAACAATTGTAGCATGTAAATAAGAGTAGAACATAAGGAATGGCATTCACATATCACGACACGGTATGGCCCTATATCACATGGTGATCTCCATCTCCATTGAATTGTTCATCATGATGATCTCCATCTCCATGGTCCATGTAACCATCCTTCTAGTGATGAGGCCTCCACAGACTATCTAACGCACTATCTCTATGTAGTTACACGGTCGCATATTGGATCATCACAATATGGCACGCATGCCATTACATTAAATTGACAATACATAAGGCTCCAGCCGTATTGCCGTACTCATGACACGCAGGCCACAAATTTATTACATACATGCATCACATACACATAAGGGCCATACCGATCATATGAACCTGCAAAAACAAGTTAAGCGTTTTTCGACGTCTAAACTTAAATCACCGAAAACTCCACCTTCCCCGCCGAATTTGGGAAATCTAAATTTTCTGTAGATGAATTTTCATATAAAATTCGCCTCAATCCGAGATCGTATGCAAAAGTTACGGCTGTTTTACCGAACACTATGTTTTTGCAATTTTCCTGATCTAGTAGTAGATCCAATCTACACCACTGCGCATCAAATGCACCCGGTACTTCAACCTCGTTTTTATTCGATCAATCTCATTGATCTATGCCTGTTATGACCGGACTTGCGTGTATCACTTAACTCCGATGGCGAATAACCGACCGGTAGGAGTAGATCGTTACACAACCCTCGCTCCAGGAGCACAAAACAGATTGGGATTTAATCTACATCAATGCATATCTCCATATGCACACATCTGAACCTATAACGAAACAACTATAGCTCTGATACCGCTGAAGGGTTATGGGACGGCTACACTTGCGCACAACAAAATTTTATGTCCCATAAACCAGGAACTACTGCAGTTATAGATCACGGGATTACCACTAGACGCGCAGATATAGCAGAAGATCCGTCGGTGTAGACTTGTTCCAATCATGGTCGCAGATCGGTGAAGAGGAAGTAATCGATCATGTCCTCACGTTTGGCTCGTCCTTGTGCTCTAGGTGCAGCACCTCCGAGGTATCCACATGTACGGGGAGGAAACGTCACGCCCTTGGACTGCTATATCCGCGAGGAACAACTAATCGTTGGTTAGGGATTGGCGGCGGCGGCCAGGAATATTATATATAGACCCGCTGATGGGCCTTTCCAAAAGGCCTACTCACAGTCCGACCTAGGATATAGTCCATCCGACCTAGGATATAGTCCGTCCGACCCTCGGTGTGGGCTGCCCCAAAAAGGTCGGCATTGTCTCTTGGGCAAATATATCCAACACCGAGTAACTCCGGTCTATAGCTCTACGTCATACTCAAACATGGAGGAATACAAAGGACAGACAGGGCTGTCACCACCTGCCGCCTACCTCCCACCCATGGTGTACGAGGCAAACAAAGGTAATCTCTAAACTATTAAATACTACTCTAGTCTTGGCCAAGAACTCCCGTCATTATCAGGGGTCTTAGACTAGAGCACCCAAATTAGGGCGGTGATAGCACTAGCAAAATTAATGTAAAGTAAAGAACTCAATGTAAATGTTTAACAACCAAAGTAAACACGAACACTTACTTTATTGAAGAAAGTACTCGTCGAGGTACAAGGCCGAAGGTTGACACAAGGACTCCCGGCACTCCTCCGAACTACCCCTCAGAGAAATCTCCGACATTTGGGGCACTCCTTTCGGAGCTTCCCCTCACTCTCTAACCTATCTTCTAAGTACTAGAAAGCTAGCACTACAACCTTTGGAATGGAAGCATTGATCTTCTTGGAGGTCTGTTGAGTTGAAGTGATGGCACCCCTTTTATAGCTTGGTATGACGGTTGGATGGCGGTTAGTAACCACCATACCGACCTAACTGCCATTGGGAGCCAATGATCTGTTGCCACGTGAAGGGGGGAGATGAGTGGCGCCCGGCCTGGTTTGGCCGAACCAGGGTTTGGCCAAACCCTGGCTGGCTCCTCTCCCCACCACCTTTTGCCAGTGACTGATGTGTGGGCCCTTAGGTCGGTTCCCAGATGTTTGGTGTTAATTTAAGTCAGTTTCACCTGATTTGTGGGCCCTCCGATCTGTGCGAAGCGAACATGGCGATCACCGATTGGTTGGAGTTATGTTCATCGCCATGAAAGCACACTTTTCACTTCAATTTGATACAAGAGTCACCTGCACACATTAATTTTCCAACACTCGTCGAAAAGGATAGTTTATAATCCCTACCGCTACGTTGATATGCCAAGTTTGTTCTACTTATGCAGGAATTGACGATCTGTTTTAAGGTAATAACGACCGTCAACAAACTGCCCCATACTTAGCCTTTGCTCATCCTCGAGTAAAGGTCAAAACTAAGGTGGTTGATACATTATCGGTACGATGCGAACATATAAATTATTCCTAGACATACTTATAACTGTGATTCTGTATGTGTCTACCATGAAATTCTAAGTATTGAAAGATGGAACATCTAAGTATAAGCTACCATAGCTTCTTATGCACTAAATAACTTGGGGTTTTGGAAAGTTTTCAAAAGATGAAAATCATGACTTTACCCGTTTGATGATACTCTCATATCACTCGAGGTGTTTGATTCCTTACCAGGGCAATGCTCGCCCAAAATTCTCCTACTACTTATAGGCTTATGTATTAGTAAATTCAAGGTAGGTAAATTCATGCGGCATACTTGCATCAAATATTTTGTAAAGTTAGTTAGAAGATCCAAGAAGAAAACTAATATGTACTCATGATCAAGCTTGTGCGTATTATTTGCAGTGGAATATGTGGATGAAAATTGGAAAAAGAAAATATTTATTTCGGTAGCTCCTATTTTTGCATGATCTTCCTCCTACTTTATTTTAGAGAGCATGGCTTTGATTTTTCTCTTTCTCTTTCTATTTTTTCTTTTTTCAGCATAGTCATTCTGCTCGAGAAGATTTTTCTTCTTTTTTATGAGCATCATGAATCTTTTATTCTCTTTTTTTAGCTCATGTCTCATTTATCATGAGTAGGAGGATCACTAAATGATTGGAGCATTTATTTTGTGGATGACTATAGTGGATGCAAATCCCCGGAGTATAAATCTACATATGTGAGGATGTGTATGTTGTGGAAATATATTTTTTTGGCTAAACCTCTAATGCAGAGGGAGAGCAAATTTTATATGGTGGATATGCACAAGACTTTTATCAGCAAGAACATGAAAAGATTCTATCAGGGGTCTAAATATTTGACCAAACTCAAAATGATAGCAAGTAGCTTATGTATAAAGTTTGAATCATATAATTCGACATACGGCCTTGGTAGGAAGAAAACATCATTGAGGAGTTACATTTATGGTTTTCAATTTTGCAAAATAAATTCCAAAGTATTTTATGCAGCATGAAACATAGTTGCTCTTTACTAGACTATCTCGCATAGATCAATATCCCGAATAACATGCTATCCCTAATTAATTTATTTCACAACATATGAGTGCAAGTCATGGAATAAAGTGTATGTAAGCCAACCAATCATGTGTCATGTCTCCAAGGTTATGTAGGTTCATGCCAAAATACTAGCACATTTTATTAGTATGCATGGTGCAAAAATAAAGTTGTAAACCTGCGCAATGGCAGAGCATGACGAAGATGTCTTGCGCTGCCATTGTGTGTTAGTGATATGCCCTAGAGGAAACACGGAGATGTTGGATATCATGGTCAATGTTTATGTATTATGAATAAAGTGTTATTCAGTTCCATGAAATAGACATCTTGTATTGATCAATAAGTACGTAACTTATTTTTTATGAGACTCTTTATGTATGAATCTATTTCTAAACGATCCCTAATCATATGTCATATTGTTGGAACAAATATGATTCTAAGATCGGCATGTTTATTGATTGATGATCATGCCTCATAGATCATGGGTATGGAGATACCAAATCAATAAACATGGACACATGTGTTGGAGAACACATTGTTGGATAGACCCACCATGAGACACTACAGGAATTAATGTGCCATTAGTTGGTCTCAGGTAGTGTTGGTACAAAGTCCTTAGACCTGAGATCACCATGGATTCCAACATGTGTAGTAGCCTACTTTGGGACTACCAAACGCTATTCCATAACTGGGTAGTTATAAAAGTAGTTTTCGGGTTTGCTATGAAACATGGAGTGGGATGTGAGTGATCAAGATGGAATTTGCCCCTCCTTTGGAGAGATATCTCTGGGCCCCTCGAGGTAATGGATTATGGAAATGCATGGCCATGCTAAGTTGATTGAGGAGTCAATCAACAGACAGATAATCCAATACGGTTTGAGTGAATGGTTAAGCTATTGAAGGGATGGCACACATCTTGCCTATAGCTTAATTGGTATCGTGAGGCAAAGGGATTTGTGTACACATTACAGGTTTAGAGCCGATATTATATTCTTGTATACTATGGTGTCAATATGTGCTGCTAGGCGCCGCTGTTGACAAGTCGGCTGAGTTGGACTCGAGCCGAAACCGAGTATACCTGAACCTACAGGGTCGCACGCTTAAGGGGATAAGAACAGGCATTCGAGTTGGACTCGGATACGGCTCGATCGGATAGGGATCCTATCGGATAGATTCCTATGGGCTTACGACGTATGGGTGGTCAACTCTATAAATTCGGATAGGATCCGATTCGAAATAGATTCCCGATCGGCCACTAGACCTAGTCGGCCAACTCTATATAAAGGGGCGAGGGGTGGAGAGTTGCGGATTGATTTTGCATTGGATTGCATTCAATCGCATTGAACCGAGTTCAATAGAAGTCGGCGAGTTCAAGATATCCACGAAAACCCTCCCCACTCCCGATTCAAACCCTAGACTTGCATCTTGTGCTAGCACACGGGTGTTAGGCGTTATGTCCGTGGACGTGTGGATACCGGTAGAGGCACTTCTACATAGCGATGCTGTTCATCGGCTACGAATCAGCTGCGATTAGACAAATCAGCTGCGGTGCATCGGAGCGAGGCGGCTGCGGCGGATCTGCAGCGTGAGCGAGCGCGAATCGGCAATTGGCGCAGATCGGCGGAATCGGCACGCGGCTGCGTGGATCGGCCGTCGACTCGAATTGGCTCGAATCGACTGTGATCGGCCAGTACTGTTCTGGATCGGATAGCTCCTGATTGGCTATATCAACTGCACCCTACTCCAATCGGTAAAGATCTATCGACCCTTACTTGCAAGTGTTCTTGGTTTGCGTGGTACAAAAGTTTTATTTTATGCTATCGTAGCCTCCATGTAACCCTTCAGTGGTATCAGAGCTAAACTTGCTTAGTTCGGGTTTTAGATTAGATCTGGAACAAGTTTTGCACAAGGGTTGATTAGATCAATCGGTTTTACGGGATTTGTTGAGGAGAGTTGATGGTAATTGTGTTCCTTGATAGTGTATCGGAACGGAGTAATGTGATTAAGTAGAAGCAATTTCCATAGAACTCGGTTTGAGTTGGATTCAAGATGGCGTTCCTTGATAGTGTATCGAAACGGTATAATGTGATTATGCCGAAGCTGTCTCGCAGTCCGACCTTGATTGCTGCCTCGCGCCTATGCATAATGTGATTATGCCGATATGGTTTTCGTATGCGATTTCATACATTGGATCTATGAATTTCGTGTGGTGTTCTGGGCACTGCCGTGTGCATACCCCCTTATATGTCGTCTTGATACCGTATCTATGCGCGATGTAGAAAACGTTCTACGCCTAACTTGTTTTTGCAGAGAATGCTTTGAGATGATATGACCCTATTGTATGTATGAGATGCATGTGATGCGTGTAATATTCTTTCATATGTGCAATCCCTGGCATATTCTTTCTTACGTGCAATGCTTGTAATATTCGTCACGACCTACGAGTCGATGTAATCTTCAATTATAGCTTCGTAGTAGTAGCTTAGTTTGAAGAAATCAAGCATTCGGCACTCGGAATAACGGTGATGAAGATGGAGATCCTCTACACCGGCATGGAGATGGAGATCACCATGTGAAGGGGGCCATACTATTTCATTAATTACTATTCTACCTACTTTCATATATTGATATGTTTGTTTGATAGGATAGCATCCCTCCCAAAATTAAATGGTAATGATGTCCTTCCAAATGTTGCACCCGTCACCATTATGCTCGTCAATGGTGGGTCCGCAAAGCAGAGTGTCATTCTCTATCATAACACGAGGGGGTATATGTTGGACATATACAACAGAGCATTTGGTTAACTTAAGAAGGCTATCAAAACAGTTTTGGGCCTTGGGGCATAGGTTGGCGCCGGGCATGGAGATGCCACACCAACAAGAAGAGTCACATAGAGATGTGATTAGCAAGGTGTTGCTTACCAATGTTATTAATCTTCTAGCAGTGATGCCAAAGCTCACTAGAAATTAATTAATATGTGGATCTTAACCCAATACGTAACCTAGAGGGAAGGTGTAAAATACGTAATGGGAGTCTTATGTTAAATTGTTTAACAATAGACATAGCATAAACATTGTGCTAAACTTTGCTTTTTCGTTATAGAATAATGACAGCTAATACTACACCCAAGTACCTTTAATTTGCGATCTATTCTTGAGAAAGAAAAATTGAATTGAACAAACTTTATGGATGGTATCACAACTTGAGAATTGTTCTCAAGCAAGAGCGCAAGGAGTAAGTTCTTGAAGTACCCTATCCCGATGATTTGCCTAATAATGCTATTGCTACTCTCACGGAGGGCTTATGAGAAGCACACCAATGATTCCCTAGACATAAGCCGTCTCATACTTGCTACAATGTCCTCGAGCTTCGGAAGCAATATGAGAGCAACGATGCTCATACTATTATTCAGGGACTGCGTGACATGTTTGAGAACCAAGCAAGGGCCGAGAGGTTCAACACCTCAAAATCCCTATTTGCGTGCGGTGTTGTTGAGGGGAGTCCCGTCGATCCACATATGATAAAAATGATTGGCTACATTGAGAATCGGAAAAGCTAGGTTTTCCCCTTAGCCAAGAGTTGGATATTGATGTGATTCTCCGTCGCTCCCTCGAGCTTTGAGCCATTCATATTGAATTATCACATGAATAGTATGGATAAAACCTTTGCCGAATTGCATGGGTTCTGAAGACGTGAGGAGAGTGTCCAAAAAATGGTCATCATGTGATGATGATGCAGAAAGCTAAGTGCAAACCACTGTCAAGAAACTTTGCACTAATAGGAAACTAACTCCCGATGAGATCGCGAGTGCCTCCAACGCAAAGAAGGGCAAAAGGGGTCGGTGGCATTAGATGATGTTTGCTTCTACCGCAAGGAGACATGTCACGGAAAAGGAACTGCAAGAAGTACATGGAGGATCTCAAAAAGAAGCAAAGTGTGACTTCGCTCCAGGTATTAATGTTATAGACATTAATCTTCCAACTTCAGCTACGACTCTTGGGTATTTGATATCGGATCGTAGCTCATATTTGCAAATTATTGCAGGGAATGATAAGAAGTAGAGGCTTGAGAAGGGGCGAGGTGAACTGCGCGTTGGCAATGGAGCAAGCGTTCCTACGATTCTTGTCGGCACTGTTCCACTTCATCTACCTTCAAGATTAGTTTTGAAATTAAATAATTGTTATTGTGTTCCACTCTATGTCAAAACAATATTTCCGCTTCATGTTTGCAAGCGGAAGGATATGATTTTAGATCGTGGACAATGGTTGTTCAATATATCTCGAGATATGCTCTATTTTCATACTCTATTGGTGAATAGATTATACGTTTTGAATCTTGAAGCGTCTCCCATCTATAACATTAATACAGAGTCAATTCCCAAATGATACAAACCCCACGTTTATCCGACATTGTCGCTTAGGCCATATAAATCGAAACACATGGAGAAGCTCCATAAGGATGGATTGCTTCACTCTTTTGATTTTGAATCATTTGAGACATGTGAGTCTTGTTTACTTGGTAAGATGACAAAGGCACTTTTCACGGGTCATAGTGAGAGAGCAAGTGACTTGTTGGCACTCGTACATACCGATGTATGTTGACCAATGAGCTCAATGGCCGAGGTGGTTATCGTACTTTATTACCTTTAACGGTGACTCTAGTAGATATGGTTATATCTACTTAATGAGGCATAAGTCCGAATCTTTTGAAAGGTTTAAAGAATTCCAGAATGAAGTACAGAATCATTTAGGGAAAACAATCAAGTTTACGTAATCGGATCGTGGAGGGGAATACTTGAGCCAAGAGTTTGGTAATCATCGAAATATTGTGGAATTGTTCCCAGTTGACTCCGCCAGAACTCCACAATGGAATGGGGTGTCCGACGGAGAAATCGCACCTTGTTGGACATGGTGCGGTCCATGATGAGCCAAAGTGATCTTCCGTTATCCTTATGGGGATATGTTCTTGAATAGTTGCGTTCACACTAAATAGAGTTCCATCTAAGTCGGTTGAAAAGACACCATATGAGATATGGACAGAGCAACCCCTAGTTTGTCTTTTCATAAAATTTGGGGATGTGAGGCTTATGTAAAACGTTTACAATCCGACAAGCTTACACCCAAATCTGACAAGTGCTTCTTTGTGGGATATCCTAAGGAAACTAAGGGATATTACTTTTATAATCGGGAACAAGGCAAAGTGTTTGTCGCCCGACATGGTGTCTTCTTGGAGAAAGAGTTTCTTTCAAGAAGGGTTAGTGGGAGCAGGGTGCATCTTGAAGAAGTTCAAGAAACACCAGAAAACGTTTCAGCTACCACGGAACCACAACAGGAGGAACAAGATGTTGCGCCACCTGTTGTAGATACACCAGCCCCACGGAGGTCTGAAAGATCACGTCGTGCGCCTGACAGGTACACAGGTGCGGAACAATGCAATATATTGTTGTTAGACAACGATGAGCCTAAGACCTATGAGGAAGCATTGGTGGGACCCGATTCCAACAAGTGGCTTGGAGCCATGAAATCCGAAATAGAATCCATGTATGATAATCAAGTTTGGAACTTGGTTGATCCACCTGATGGTGTCAAAACCATTGAGTGCAAATGGGTTTTTAAGAAAAAGGTTGACATGGATGGAAATGTTCACATCTATAAGGCGCGATTGGTGGCGAAAGGTTTTAAACAGATTCAAGGAGTTGATTATGATGAAACCTTCTCGCCCGTCGCAATGCTTAAATCTATTCGGATTATCCTAGCGATTGCTGCATATTTCGATTATGAGATATGGCAGATGGATGTCAAAACGACTTTCCTAAATGGAAACCTAAGCAAGGATGTATACATGATACAACTTGAGGGTTTTGTCGATCCACAATCGCCTGAAAAGATATGCAAGCTACAGAAATCCATTTATGGATTGAAGCAAGCATCTCGGAGTTGGACATTGCTGCTTCAGAAGCTGCAAAGGAGGCTGTTGGGATCAAAAAATTTGTTTCTGAGCCGGGTGTGATGACCAGTGCAACTTATCCAATGTCTCTCTATTGTGATAATAGTGGAGCCATTGCACAAGCGAAGGAGCCGAGGTCACATCAGAAGTCCAAACACATACTTTGGCGATATCATCTCATCCGCGAGATTGTGGACAGAGGTGATGTTAAGATATGCAAAGTGCACACGGATCTCGACATTGCCGATCCGTTGACAAAACCTCTCCCTCAGCCGAAACATGAGGCACACACAATAGTAATGGGTATTAGATACTATCATGATTGACTCTAGTGCAAGTGGGAGACTGTTCGTGATATGCCCTAGAGGCAACATGGAGATGTTGGATATCATGGTCAATGTTTATGTATTTATGAATAAAGTGTTATTCAATTCCATGAAATACACATCTTGTATGGATCAATAAGTACGTGACTAATTTATGAGACTCTTTATGTATGAATCTATTTCTAAACGATCCCTGATCACATGTCATATTGTTGGAACAAATATGATTCTAAGATCGGCATGTTTATTGATTGATGATCATGTCTCATAGATCATGGTATGGAGATACCAAATCAATAAACATGGACATATGTGTTAGAGAACACATTGTTGGATAGACCCACCATGAGACACTCCAGGAATTAATGTGCCATTAGTTGGTCTCAGGTAGTGTTGGTGCAATGTCCTTAGACCTGAGATCATCATGGATTCCAACATGTGTAGTAGCCTACTTCGGGACTACCAAACGCTATTCCGTTACTGGGTAGTTATAAAAGTAGTCTTCGGGTTTGCTATGAAACATGTAGTGGGATGTGAATGATCAAGATGGAATTTGCCTCTCCTTTGGGAGAGATATCTCTGGGCCCCTCGAGGTAATGGATTATGGAAGTGCATGGCCATGCCGAGTTGATTGAGGAGTCAATCAGCAGACAGATAATCCAATACGGTTCGAGTGAATGGTTAAGTTATTGAAGGGATGTCACACATCTTGCCTATAGCTTAATTAGTATTACGAGGCAAAGGGATTTGTGTACACATTACAGGTTCAGAGCCGATATTATATTTTTGTATACTATGGTGTCAATATGTGCTGCTAGGCGCCACTGTTGACAAGTCGGCTGAGTTGGACTCGACCCAAAACCGAGTATACCTGAACCTACAAGGTCGCACGCTTAAGGGGATAAGAACAGACATTTGAGTTGGACTCGGATAATGCTCGATCGGATAGGGATACGATCGGATAGAGTCCTACGGGCTTACGACGTATGGGTGGCCAACTCTATGAATTCGGATCGGATCCGATTCAAAATAAAGTCCCGATCGGCCACTAGACCCAGTCGGCCAACTCTATATAAAGGGGTGAGGGGTGGAGAGTTGTGGATTGATTTTGCATTGGATTGCATTGAATCGCATTGAACCGAATGCAACAGAAGTCGGCGAGTTCAAGATCTCCACGGTAACCCTCCCACTCCCGAGCCAAACCCTAGCCTTGCATCTTGTGCTAGCACACGGGTGTTAGGTGTTCTATCCCTAGACGTGTGGATACCGGTAGAGGCACTGCTACATTGCGGTGTTGTTCGTCGGCTACGAATCGGCTGCGATCGGACAAATCGGTCGCGGCGCATCGGAGCGAGGCAGCTGCGGTGAATTGGCAGTGCGAGTGTGTTTCGGCGAATTGGCAAATCAGCTGCGGCAGATCGGCTGTGGAATCGGCGCGTCGGCTACAGCGGATCGGCTGTCGACTCGGGAATCGGCTGTGATCGGCGAGTACTATTCTGGATCGGATAGCTCCTGATTGGCTATATCCGCTGCACCCTACTCCAATCTGTAATGATCTACCGACCTTTACTTGCAAGTGTTCCTGGTTTGCGTGGTAGAAAAGTTTTGTTTTATGCTATCGTAGCCTCCGCGTAACCCTTCATTGTGCTAGTGTGTGCAAACTGTTGATGTTGTCCGAGGGATGTGCGTGTTGAAGCGAGGGACTCCCCCACACTTATTTTTGCACCTGCATCTTATTAGATACAACACAAGTGGGAACAAACAAATAATCCTAACGGCATAGATCGCCGCAATTTATTCCATTAAAAGATGGCGCTTACAGGAAAAAGGGAAATTGAACATTTAATCCCAACATTTAAGCAAAGCAAAACATTTAATCCTAAGAATTTAAACTAAATTTAATCCTAATTAAAGCACCATGTCCTAAAATCTATGATACACGAGAAGGTCTTCATGGAGAACCAGCGTAATAGAGGTCTTCCTTCCCTACGGCCTTGAAAAGTCTCTTGATTTTAGCACCTAGGCCCGCGGTGGAGAATATCCATGCTACCCCTAAGATCAAGAATCTCAATGGCATTCTCCGTGTTCTGGTCACGCAATGTGCGGTTCTCAGCGTGGAGCTCTCTAATCATGGTCATCAGCTGTCCCTGGGTAGGAGTGGCTGGGGGTTTCTCTTCATCACTCTCATACATCCCAGGCGCCTTACGGATAGGTCACGGCGAAGTATATCACCTAATCTTGTTAGCAGTGGGCGAAGACTCAGTTGATGGGACCGACAGTTTCCGCTTTGGGACAGAGAGTTTCTTCAAAGCATTTCCATAGCCTCTGGGGTTTTCCACTCCAACAACTTGATACCGAGGCTGCGGCGGCGGACTCTCCAAGGAAAAAGATGCCGGGTTGGAAGGGTTGGCAGACTGTCCTGATTCCTCGTCTTGGAAAAGACGAGATTCGACGACCATTTTGGTCCTAGGGCAGATGGAGTAGTAGGACGATCATAGGGAGTGGAGCGGGATTGTCGTGTTGGTGATGGAGTATGCAGGGCCAAACAGGATGACAGGTGCTAGCGGTGAACCGACGGTCTAGCTGGATCATTGCCGTGTCCTCTATTCGTGGGCGGCAACATGGCTAGGGGCTCGACGTCGACGAGACATGCATCTTCTAACATCTTCTAACAGGTATTTGTCAGCGTCCATCCAGTTGGCGGGCGACGACTCTCCTTCAAGATCAAAAGTTGAAGACGACTGAGCAATTCCCTTGCCTTTGCCAGCCATAGGAGGAATTTTCGAGATTTTGCCTAGATGGAAAGTTTGCAGAGTTTTTGATATGAAAAGTGCTGAGATCGGCTGGGAATTTATAGGGGAAGTCATAGGTGCCGAAGGCCAAATGATATCGAACCAAGCCTAACGTGTGGAGACTGGAGTTCTAAGGAGATAAGAAAAAAATGGGATGAATCAGGCTCTGAAATGGTTCGGCCAAACTGGGGTTTGGCCGAACCCTAGTCAGGCCTGTTTTGTCCCAATTTTTGCAAGGTGAAATTTGAACCTATTGGGATAAGGAAAAGGTAGGTCCAGCTATGGATAAACTAGAGCACAGGCAAAGCTTCTAGATCAATCAAGTCTATTGCATCTACCTTAGATTCTAGATTATCAACGAGATCAAGAAAAACTTTTAAGTGATGACCATTTACCTTAAAAATGTTACCTTCACCATTTTGGAGTATGATTGCCCTATGCGATGACGAGTTGATGACGGTGAACAGTCCTTCCCACTTGCTTCGAAGCATCCCATGACCGAATAGCTTGACCCTGGAATTAAAGAGTAGTACCTTGTCCCTAGGCTTGAACTCCTTCAGCTTGATTCTCTTATCGTGCAATCGCTTTGTACTTTCCTTATAAATCATGGCACTATGATAAGCCTTGTCTCTCCATTCTTCTAACTCTGAAAGTTGCATCTTTCTTTGGGCTCCGGCTTGATTAAAGTCCATATTCCATTTCCGGATCGCCCAGTAGGCCCTATGTTCCAACTCGACCGGTAGATGGCATGTTTTTCCATAAACGAGTTGATAGGGTGACATGCCGAGGGGCGTCTTGTACGCAATCTGGTATGCCTAGAGTGCATAGGGTAGCTTCAACTTCCATGATTTCCCCATCTCATGAACGGTCTTTTGCAGAATGTTCTTGATTTGCTTGTTAGATGTTTCTGCTTGACCGGTGGTCTGAGGGTGATATGGAGTTGCTTTGTTGTGCTGGGCTCCAAGCTCCTTCAAGAAGTTCCAGAAAGTCTTATCGATGAAATGAGACCCTCCATCACTTATCACCATCCTCGGCGTTCCGTACCGAGGGAAGATGATCTCATGAAACATCTTTCTGATATGCTTGGCATCAGCAGCTCGACACAGCATTGCTTCTACCCATTTGGACACGTAGTCGACGGCCACTAGGATATACTTACAATCATAGGACCTTAGGAAAGGTCCCATGAAATCAATACCCCATACATCAAAAAGTTCCACTTGAAGATTGTATGTCAGAGGCATTGCATCTTGAGCAGTGATCCCGCCGTGTTTCTGGCATTTGTGAGACCTCCGAATGAACTCCTTGGAGTCTTCATACATGGTTGGCCAGAAAAACCCACTTTGCCAAATTTTGGCCTGTGTCCGGAATGCACCGTAGTGCCCTCCGTACGGGGCCGCATGGCACTTTTCTATGATTTGGGTGGTTTCGGCAGTCGGATGCATCTTCTTAACAATCCATTAGAGCACACTCTCTAAAGGTATGGTTCTTCCCACAAGTGACGTTGACTCTCATAGATGATTTTTCTTTTGTTCTCCCCTGGCGGGACATATTCAGTGACTATAAACTTCACTATGTCCGCATACCAAGGACTAGTCTGTCACTTTCGGTAGCATATCGTCTCGTAAAAAATCATTGATGGGCAATTCCTGCACGTTACTATAATGCATACGAGATAGATGGTTTGCTACTGAATTCTCTACTCCCTTTTTATCTTTAATATCAATATCAAATTCTTGGAGCAAAAGAATTCATCTGTTAGCCTGGGTTTAGCATCTTTCTTAGTGAGCATGTATTTTATGGCAGCATGATCAGTGTATATTATTACCTTAGCTCCAACTAAGTATGATCTAAACTTATCAATAGCAAAAACCATAGCTAGGAGCTCTTTTTCAGTGGTAGCGTAATTAAGTTGGGCTCCAGTTAAGGTTTTGCTAGCATAGGCTACCGCATTTGTGCTTTTCTCCTTGGACTGGCCAAGGACTGCTCCTACAGCATAGTCGCTAGAATCACACATTATTTCAAATGACAACGACCAATCTGGCAGCTGAATTATAGGAGCAGAGATGAGTGTTTCTTTAAGGATGTTAAAGGAGCGCAAATGCTCATCATCAAAGTCAAAGGGAGCATCTTTGGCTAACAAGTTTGTGAGGGGTCTAGCGATCTGAGAGAAATCCTTAATGAACCTACGATAGAACCCCGCATGACCCACGAAGCTACGAATTCCCTTGACATTGATAGGAGGTGGAAGCTTTTCTATGACATCAATCTATAATTTGTCCACCTCTATCCCTCTCTCGGACACAAGGTGCCCAAGAATGATGCCTCCACGGACCATGAAATGACACTTTTCCCAATTAAGTACCAGGTCTTTTTCTTGGCATCTTTGTAAGACCTTATCTAAATTCTCAACATAATGATCAAAGGTTTTTCCATAGACGAAGAAATCATCCATGAAAACTTCCATTATTTACTCGATCATGTCTAAGAAAATCGACATCATGCACCTTTGGAATGATGCGGGTGCATTACACAACCCGAATGCCATCCTACGATAGGCATATGTTCCATAGGGGCATGTGAATGTGGTCTTACTTTGATCATCGGGATGGATAGGAATTTGATGATATCCGGAATACCCATCAAGGAAACAGAAGAAATAATGATTCGCTATACGTTCCAACATCTCATCGATGAAAGGAAGCGAAAAGCGATCTTTCTTTGTTGCCTTGTTAATATTCCGATGATCTATACACATCCTCCATCCCGTGATAGTGCGTTGCAGAATTAATTCATTTTGAGAATTGCCAACAACCGTCATTCCTCCCTTCTTTGGCACTACCTAGACTGGGCTAACCCACTCACTATAGGGAACACGATAAATTATCCCGGCATGAAGGAGCTTTAAGACCTCCTTTTTCACCACCTCTCTCATTGCATTATTTAACCTTCTTTGAGGCTCCCTAGAAGGTGTAAGACTTGGATCAGTAGTGATTCGATGTGTGCAGAGAGTGGGACTAATTCCCTTGAGGTCTTGGAGTGAGTAGCCTAGAATGGATCGATGCTTTTATAAAATAGATAGGAGTTTGAAAGTTTCAATCTCGGAGAGCTTGTCACTGATGATGACAGGTGATTCTACATCTCCATGAAGAAAAGTGCATCGAAGGCCAAAAGGTAGAGGTTTGAGCTCTATTGGAGGTCGTGATGGCGGTTCTGATATGGGCAGCTCGACTGTCTCTCCAGAGTCGTCTGGTTCTTGAGTAAAAAGGTGAGCTTCTTTCTTAAGCACGGACTCTGGGGATTCAAAAGGAGAAACCTCCAAAACTTCCTTGATAGGCTCATACTCAGGTGATGGTTCAGCTATGGAGTTCATAGCTCTAGATACAGGAAATGAGAACGAATCTCTCCCGAGTTTGATATTGAGGACTCCTAGAGTTAGTGCATCTAAGAAGAGCTTTTCAAGTGGATGCCCGATCAGAATGTTGAAGTCTAAGACTTCAAACACATGAAAGTCTAGGATTGCCTCAAGATTTTCGTGACTCAAAGTCACGTTCTGCAAAATCCCATAACTTTCTAAGATATCTTCGTGAGGAGTCTTGAACGTTTTAAGAATCGGGGTCAAAGGTTCGTAACCAAGAAGTGTGAACGCTAGGGAATCAGAAATGATATTTGCCCCAACGATGGGATACCTTGACTGTTGTTCCCCTTATGTTGCAATAAATGGTTGATGAAGGTGATCAAATCCGAATTACTTCAGACGATAATTCACACTCTTTCAACCACTCATGGCTCATAATGGATATTAATTCCTTCATGGTCTCTCTAAGGAATTTTTCCTTGAGAGGCAAAAGAGGAGGAATTGGAACGAGTGGTCTCTTTTGCAGAAGAAATTCGACGTATTTCCATAATCTTCGAAAAGATCGTGCTCGAAACTAAAAGGAAACTCCGAAGTTTGAATTGCTTCATCCTTCAGTGTTTCTGGTTCGGGTGAGGTTTCTACAGCCGCGTCTTGAGATAAGCAAATTAAGGCATTGGACTTGGCTGGAGGGTGATCCTCATCACTTTCCTTGATCGCCGGTAGTGATTCACGATAATCTTCGACGAAGGAGGTGTTCTCTAAGATATGACTTAGGATTTCCCTTCCTTCCGCCGGAGTCGTATGTGAAAATGAACCACCGGATCCGATATCAAGGTATAGTGCAGACTCTTTGCCAAGACCGGACCAAAAATACTGCAACAGCACATGGTCGGGTAAAGACAGGTCGGGGCTAGAGTGAACAAGCGTTGAGAACCTGGCCCAAGCTGCACTTATAGTTTTCTTCTCAGTCTGCTGAAACCTGAGAACTTCTATGCACAGAGATGTGGTACAGGTTAGCGGAAGAAAGCAAGACAAAACTTGTCTCTGAGTTTTTCCCACTCACCGTGTGTTTTCTCTACCGTAAGAGCATACCATTGCTTTGCCCTTTCAGTAAGAGAAAAGGGAAACAACTTCCACTTCAAAGTTCTTTTCGTCATGCCTGGAATTGTCATGCATGAACACAATTGTTCAAACACTCGCAGAGGATAGTATGGATTCTCATGGTCTTGCCTAGAGATGGATTGCTCCTGAACCATGCCTATAAAGCCTGGGCAGAGTTCAAAGCCAGTTGAAAGAATTGGCTCAGAAGATGGTGATGGCTCAAAGAACTTGCCCTTCGGAGTGGATAAACTTTGGATAGATTGCTCCATAATCTGGGGGATAAAAGAAAAATAAAAAGATACGTGGATCCCTAAGCTCTAGGATAAATCAGCAACCGTTCCTCGGCAACGGCACCAGAAATGCTTGTTGGAATTTCTTATGACCACAAAATAATCTGCAAGTGCACGGAATACCGTTGTAGCACTTCACCCAAGGGAGTATTCCAAGGGATATCGAATCCAACGAACGGTAGGACTATCTCAGAGAAAGGATCATCCAAGGACATCCAAGATTAGGTAGGTGATAGTATAGAGAGGATTACTATGGTTGTGGCTCTAAGAAGCGGGTAAATTACTCTTGCTTTTCTCTTGCTTGCTTCGGGCACCGGCTTACACTCGGTCTGCCGAGTGACTCCGGCCTACAACTCTATGCCATACCCGAACGTGGAGGTATACAAAAGACGAACAGGGCGGTCACCACCTACAACCTACCTCTCACCCGTAGCGTACGAGGCAAACAAAGGTAATCTCTAGCCTAGACACCACGTCTAAACTATTGAATACTACTCTAGTCTCAGTCAAGAACACCCGTCTTTATCAGGGGTCTTAGACTATAGCATCCAAATTAGGGCAGTGATCCTGCAAGCAAAATTAAAGTAAAGTAAAGAACTCAATGTAAATACTTAACAACCAAAGTAAACACAAACACTTACTTTATTGCAGAAAGTATTCGTTGAGGTACAAGGGTGAAGGTAGGCACCGGGACTACCGGCACTCCTCCGAACTACCCCTCGGAGAAATCTCTGACATTTGGGGCATTCCTTTTGGAGCTTCCCCTCACTCTCTAACCTATCTTTTAAGTACTAGAAAGCTAGCACTACAACATTTGGAATTCAATCATTGATCTTCTTGGAGGTGTGTTGAGTTGAAGTGATGGCTCCTCTTTTATAGCTTGGTATGGTGGTTGGATGGCGGTTAGTAACCACAACCAACTGGCAATATATAGTCGAAGCCCTAGTGGAGAAGAGGTAGATTCCTTTGGGAAAATATCTGCTAGGGTACCTCTATCAGATGTTGAATAACACATCGGCTAAAATTGCCTCATATTTGGCTATCGGCACTGGAGGTCCCTGGTGGCTGTTGCAGATATGGCTGAACTTGCACACATACAAAGTTGCTCAGAGGCCAGTCTTAATCGAAGCCAGCTTCCCATTAGCGCAGCCGATGACAGAAGAAGATGGTGATGAAATCACAATACACCGATGTATGTCATTCGGAGAGGCAACATCTATACTCCGGATCTAAGCTCTCAGCCGATCCCTTCAAGAATTGGTTCGGCAATTTTTATGATGGACTCCCAATAGCTTCAAGGATCTGGTTTGCATATGAGAATTCCGAGGACTTCAAGCTCCATAGTGACTTCAGATTTGATGAAATAAACTCTGAGAAATTTGAGAAGTCTAGGGAAATCTTTACATCGGATATCTCTCCTTACATCCTCCCAGTCGGCATCCATCAAGGCAGGAATGTACAAGTCTCATATGATCTTTTACCATCCTATGAGCGCTGCCAGACAACTGGGCATGGGACAACTGCCGATTGGTCTGTACTTCACTGATAAGATTCAAACCAGAGGCAAAACCAGCTCAGGCCTCATGATGGATAGGCTGTTGAGCATTGAGGGCCCCCAACTTGGCAGCATAGACAACATCGAGCTAGCAATAAAGAGGACTGCAGCCTTCAGCCGATAGTGGAATGAATAGAAAAAACACTTGTTTCACCAATCGGCTTCAATGTACCTCATGAACATATACCTGGAGCTGATCCCAGAAGTAAGCACTTCTCCCTCTTGTCATTTGTTATTTATTATCGGTTGTCTTTCTTCTATACTTAACTGTATTTTCCTCTTTGTTTGCAGACTACTGATTCATCTCCTCCACATGTCAACAATACCGGGGTGGCCATCAATTATGCCATCGGCATCCTTCCCAACAGTGGTGGAATGGCCCCCTCAAGAATTGGCTACAATGCCCCTAAGACATCAACTTTACTCCATGGCCAAACCCACGAGCCACTTCAAAGGAAGAAACAAGCCAAACCATAGGCTGTCGATTCATCGGCTATATAGAAGAAAACCTCGAAGAGACAGAAGACAACTACAGCCGATGATCTACCGCCCTTGGATCCAGATGTGGAGGAAGTCCTGAATCAAGAATAGATGGAAAAAGCCATTGATGAAGCTGTGGCCGAAACAAGTGAGCCAAGAAGATCTGTGCAGACGCCGCCAGCCGACGACCAAGCTCAAAGAACACCAAGTCCCCTAAGACATCAACCTCAACCTCGACCTCAGCCAGTATGTATTTATCCAAAATATTCTTCCCTTAAATTCTCATATTCAATTCCTCATTAATTTCTTTGTCTTGCAGAAGAAGAAATTGGCTTCAAAGAAGAAATCAGCTCTAGCTCCATCGGTAATCTTGACTTCAAACTCTTTTCAACTTTTAACTAATCGATGCTTAGTCAAACTTGTCTTTCTTTATGTGCAACCTTCTCACTCTCCAACACCTGCCCCCAAGCATCAAGTGAAAGAACTCCATCGGCTAGTGGCAGCCATAATATTGAAGCAGAAACAACATCGGCTCCTGTCATCCCTGTAAGTCCTTTCTCTTGACTTCATATCGGCTACTTTCAAAGTTTTTAGTGACTAACAATCTCAATATTCATCAATTCCAATATTCTCTTTGCAGGCTCTAGCCGATATGTTTCCTTTTGATATAAAGGAGTTCATGGATGACGAGGAGGATACCACTGACAAGACTATAGCTTACGCTACCGATGACTTGAAAACAATACTGCAAGATTTGGCTCGTTGGCTGGAGAGTTCTCTAGACTTCTTAGTCACTGACTGTGGAGCAATCAGAGCCAGATTCGAAGAGATTCAAGATCAGCTCCCAGATCACATAGCCGACACCATCTCCCAAGGTGTATATCCCGAACAACATCGACACAAGTTTGAGAGAGCAAAACAACTGATGGTCGATCGGCGAAAAAGAACGACCCTTGAAGCTACGATTGAAGCCAATCGGCGATCCATACTTGAAGACAAAGCTAAACAAGATGAAATGACAATCAGGCCAACTTCTAATCTTGATCGGCTACGCAAACGGAGAGAAGAGCAGCTGGCCGAGCTTGCCAAGTGTGATGCTGATATAGCAACTAAAGAACAAAGGATTGCCGATCTCCCAAGGATAATATCAGAGAAAAAATCTAAGTTAAAGGCTTCAATGAGGAATTTGTCAGATCATACTAAAGCCTTGAAGGTGATCCCTGGGACTGATGTAGCCGACATCAAAGTCATCAAAGAGATTGACCGAATTCGGCGAAGAGCAATATCGGCAATCAATAAGTTCATATCCGGCTAAGCCGATTCATGTAATAGAGCTTAGAATTTGAACACTTTTCAAGTTCTACAATATAACTTTGTGTTGCTCCTTTTGTGAACTCCTGCAATGCCTCTTGTAATATAATCTCTGCTGATTCTTTCAATCTGTCATGCGTTGAATTTTTTTCGAAGTCCACAAAAACTTTGAAGTCCACCTGAGCTCATTTGTGTGTGTATGTGCCCCCTAAATTTACAATGTTGACCGATCAATGATAAAATTATGGCTTGACTAAGGATGATACCACACAAAATCGAACGTCGTACATCGGCAAAAACACAACCGATTATGATAAGAATAAAAAGACAAAGGGCGATATAACTTATATCGACCATCACATATCGGCAGAGCATAGCCGATTATGATGAATTTAAAGGGACCAAGGGCGATATAACTTATATCGGCCATCTAAAGGCGATGTAAACACATTGGCTACCATGTATCGGCACAACACAGCCGAATCATGAATTGATCCAAACACTTGGATAATATTTTCTCAAATACTTTCCGTTGAGAGCCCTTCCAAAAACTTCTCCATCAAGCCCTTGCAACATGTAAGCTCCTTTGGAGACACACTTGTAGATTTTAAAGGGCCCTTCCCAATTCAGTGACCACTTGCCGAATTTATTGCCATGAGTACCAATCGGCAAAATCAACTTCCAAACCAACTCGCCTTTTGAAAAAAACTTGGGCACAACTTTTTTTATTGTAATGATGAGCGATTCTTTCTTTATCTTTAGTCACCTTTTCCAAAGCGCGCATCCTGGATTGAACCAAGTCTTTCGATTCATCTACCATGAGATTGTGATAGTCGTCGCTGTCAACTCATTTTGTAAATCAATTATTCTTGAGCCGATGACACTTTCCCATGGCAGCATGGCTTCATGCCCATAAACTAGCTAGTAAGGAGGAACTTGGATTGATCCTGGACAAGCCATCCGATAGGACCACAATGCTTCGGCCAATCGACTATGGCATTGCTTTGGAAATTTAGAGATCTTTCTTTTGATCAATTTAATCAGACTTTTGTTGGATGCCTCCGCTTGTCCGTTGGCTTGTGCATAGTATGGTGAAGAATTCAACAACTTGATTCTCATGATTTCTATGAACTGGACAAACTCATTCGATACAAAGATAGATCCCTGATCGGTTGTAATGGTCTAAGGAACACCAAATCGGTATATTTCTCTTTGACGAACTGAATTGCATCCCCAGAATCAACATTCTTCAAGGGAATTGCTTCCACCCACTTCGTAAACTAATCGGTTGCCACCAATATGAACTTATGTCCTTTGCTCGAGGGTGGATTAATCTGGCCGATTATGTCAATTCCCTAACCTCTGAACGACCATGGCTTGATTATGGGATTCATAGCCGATGCTGGTGCTCATTCAATTGCTCCAAATTTCTGACAATCTTGACAACTTTTATAATATCTGAAGCAATCTTCCAACATCGTTGGCCAAAAATACCCAGCTCGTCGAAGCAGCCACTTCATCTTGTGAGCCGATTGATGAGTGCCACATATGCCTTCATGCACATCGCCCATCACCAACATGGCTTGTTTGGCACTTAAATATCTTAGCAATACTCCATCAATCGTCCGATAGTATGGATCATCATCGAGCAAAACATATCTTAAAGCCTTGTAACACAATTTCCTCAAAGCCGATTGAGAAGGATTCTTCAAATAATTGAAAACATCATACCTCCAATCATCGGCTGCAATTGTAGCAATTTCTACTTTGATGTCCTTGACCATCGGCTTGTATCCCGATGCCCCTTGAGCCAAGTCGTTAGCTTCAACATTTTTCTCTTGAGGAATATGTGTGAGAGTCACCAGCCGAAAACAATCCATCAATTCTCGGCACTTTTCATAGTAGGTCATCAATGCATCGTTCTTGCACTCATATTCTCCAGCTAGCTGATTGATGACCAACAAAGAATCACCCATGATCTCCACGACATTGGTTTCAACTTATTTCCAAAGCTGCAATCCTTTGAGAAATGCCTCATGCTCGGCTTGATTATTTGTAGCATAGGGCTTAATAGTATAGGCAAACTCAAAACTTGCCCCCCTAGGTGATATGATGACCAAGCCGATACCACAGCCATGGATACAAACCGATCCATCAAAAAACAAAGTCTAATGAACTATGTCAACCAAGCCAATTGAATCATCACGATGCTCAACAATGAACTCGGCTATGGCCTGTCCCTTGACTGCTTTAGGTGACTCATACCTGAGATCGAATTCTGTTAAGGCATAAATCCATTTGCAACCTCTTCCTTTCAGCACTGGAGCCGATAGCATATATTTGACAACATCGGCTTTGCAAACTATAGTGCACTCATTGGATAACAAATGATGCCTTAACTTTGTGCAAGAGAAATACAAACATAAGCACAATTTCTCCACCGGGGAATACCTTGTCTCAGTATCCAGAAGCCTTCTGCTCAAATAGAATATTGCTCTTTTCTTGCCCTCAAACTCCTGGATCAAGACTAAGCCGATTAACTTCTCATCGGCAGATAAATACAACTTGAAAGGCACCCCTTTATGTGGGGGAATTCGCACTGGAGGGGAACTCAAATATTGTTTGATGTTATCCAAAGCTTTCTGTTGCTCTGCCCCTAAGTAAACTGTTGATCGGCTTTCAACCTTAGCAAAGTTGTAAAGGGCTCCATCTTCCCAGATAGATTAGCAATAAACCTCCTAATGAAATTCACTTTGCCAACCAGGGACTGCAATTACTTGTCCAGTGGAGGTTGAATATTCTTGATTGCATTGATGTTCCTTTATGTAGTTCAATCCCCCTTTCATGAACAAGAAAGCCCAAAAACTGTCCAGTCGATATGCCAAAGGCACACTTCGTGGGATTCATCTTCAGATCATATTTCCTTGTTCTTTCAAGCACATTCCTCAAATCGGCTATATGGTCATCAACCTCCTTCGACTTTACGACCACATCGTCAATGTAGATCTCAACCAATAAGCCGATTAAGTCATGGAAAATGTAGTTCATGGCCCTTTGATACGTAGCTCCAGCATTCTTCAAGCCGAAAGTCATCACAACCCACTCGTATAAGCCTATTGCACCAGGATATCTAAAGGTCGTCTTATGATGTCTTGTTCTGCCATGAAAATTTGATTATGTCCAGCGTTGCCATCCATAAAACTTATGATTTTATGCCCTGAAGCAGCATGAACCAACAAATCAGCAATCAACATGGGGTACTCATCCTTAGGGGTAGCCTTATTTAAGTCTTGGAAATCGATGCACACCCTAAGTTGGCCATTTTTCTTGACCACTGTAACTATGTTGGGAACCCACTCAGCATATCGGCACGACCGAATAAATCTAGCATCATATAATCGAGTGATTTCGGCCTTAATTGCATCATACATATCGGCCTTAAATCTCCTAGGTGATTGCTTAAACGGCCGATATGCTGGTTTGATAGGAAGCCGATGTTCAACAATTGATCGGTTGAGTCCTGGCATCTCAAAATACTCCCAAGCAAAACAATCTTTATATTCTTTCAAGAGTTCTATTAGCTTTGTTCTAAATTGAGAGGACAAATTTTTACTAATGTATGTCGGCCTAGGCCTATCTCCTCGTCCTATATCAACCTCTTCTAAACCACTGGATGACATAAAGCCTTGTCCCAGCTTGCCATCGAGATCATCTACAATGTCCTTTGTGTAGAAGCTTGACCCCTCCATGACGAACAATCAATGTCATCCATCTCCCAAAGGGTTAAATCGGAATTGGCAATGTTAACTGACCTATCGGCTGGCATGATTTCAACTTTGTTGCCTTGCCATTGGATTATGCTCTGGTGCATGGTAGAAAGGATGTAGCAATTGGCATGGATCCAGTCCCTTCCTAGCAACAGGTTGTATGATCCCTTCCCATCGATGAAAAAGAAGGTGGTAGGCACAGTCTTGCTGCCGATTGTCAGCTCCATATTTAGAACCCCTTTGGTTTCTGATGGGTTGCCTCTAAATCCTTTCAAAACCATGTTGGTCTTGATGAGGTCGTCAAAACTCTTGCCCAATTTTTTGAATGTAGCATAGGGCATCAA
Source organism: Oryza australiensis (assembly GCA_019925245.2). Taxonomy (NCBI): domain Eukaryota; kingdom Viridiplantae; phylum Streptophyta; class Magnoliopsida; order Poales; family Poaceae; genus Oryza; species Oryza australiensis. Next base: position 81,649 of record JAIFGZ020000243.1, read on the forward strand.
GTTCACAGCAGCCCCCCATCGACCAACATCTTGGACATCGGCTTGCCATTGTACAATCCTTTAACACAAAGTGGCTTAAGATGCCGATGCCTTGTCCCCTCTGGTTTTTTGAAGATAGCTTGCTCTGGGGACAAAACCAACTTGGCCAAGGACTCCTCCACCACATCTGCATCGGCTTGAGCTGCTTCATACTCGTCCGGCAACACAAAAACCATGTTGACCGATGCAAAGGCCACATATTTTTCCTTAGCCAATCTCCTCACCTTGTCGGCTTGAACTTCATCAGTTGGGAGCACCTTGCTCTTAACACGCCACACTTTCTTTGGGCATTCTTGCTTCTTCTTCTTCAGCCGATGGTCGATTTTGGCTTGAACCTGCTGAAGCCGACCCCTCCTCTTCATCCTTTGTACCCTCCTTTTCTGACTCTTTGTGAAAGAATCAGAAGGGCACCATTGCGGGTTCATGGTCTCATCTTCATCTTCATCTTCATCAGGGTCCTGCAGAAAATCTTGATGAATCGGACCCAACCTCTGATGAACAGAGAGTTTCTTTTGTGGCAGCCGATTTCTCTCGGCACGAAACCGGCTAGACTCTCCAGCGTAGTTGCCACCATGATTGTTGTATGCTTCGTTCCTCATTCCTTCGTTCCAGCAAAACCTAAAAAATTCACAGCCCCAATGGGGATCAAAGTTGTTAGCCTCTTCCTGCCTATCATATTTTCTCTTGGACTTATTGATGATCCTGGCAGAATTGGGCTACCAATAATTCCTTCTATCGGCTGCTCTACCACTTGTCTGGACCATGTTGACAGGGAAAGGATTGCCGTCAACTTTCATCGGCTTTTTTGAGTCTTCAAATTTGATCTTGCCCGCCTCGATAGCCGATTGGATCTGCTGTCTGAAGACTTTGCAATCATTAGTGCTGTGAGATCCAGTGTTGTGCCATTTGCAATACTTCCTCTTCTTTAATTCCTCAGCCGACGGAATCACATGACCGGCTGGAAGCTGAATTTGCTTCTCCCGAAGCAGCAGATCAAAGATTTTGTCAGCCTTGGTGATGTCAAAATCATACTTTTCTTCTTTGGTAGAATTCTTCACCCACTGACACGTGAAAACTTTCTTGTTCCTAGCCATATCAGTTGTTGCCACTTCGGAGTCATATTCCTCCTCCGATTCAAAGGTGTATGCGACATGGTTGACCTTCTTGAAAGCTTTCTTGGCCTCTTGGAATCTTTGTTCATGTGCTGATATTTTCTGGGCCAAGTGAGGTAGACTTTCAAAGTCTTGAGCCAAAAATCTTTCCCTTATGGGTGTCAACAGACCGTGGAAAGCGAGATCGGCTAGCTAGGAGTCTGACAGAACCAGGCTATAGCATCTTTTCCTCATGTCTCTAAATCTTTGAATGTAGTCCTGAACAGATTCATCATGTTTCTGCCTGATAGCTCTCAAATCGGACAGTTTCATCTCGTGAACATCGCGTAAAAGTATCTATGAGACTGTTTCTCTAGATCAGCCTAGCTATGCACAGAATTATAAGGTAGAGAAGAAAACCATGTGAAAGCCGATTGAGGGAGGGAGGGGATAATCTAACCCTCAGGGCGTCAGTAGCCAATGCCTCACCACATTGAGCTAAAAATCGGCTAACATGTTTATATGAAGAGACATTGTCCTGTCCTGAGAATTTGGAGAAGTCTGGCACTTTGTATCGGCTAGGCAGTGGAACCCTCTCAAAGTATTCTGGATATGGGTACCGAAACATGTTGCATGTATTCTTGGGCTGGAGGCCAAATTGTTCCCTCATCACATCTGCGATCATGTCTGCCAAAGGCTTCTGTTGCTATGCTCCTTGCTCCTGCCGCTGTATCGGCTCAAATTGATCAAATTGAAGCGGTGCCTACCGATACTGCATCTGGGGTGAATGAGGCTGATATTGAGGATTAAAATTGCCCACCACGTGATGCTGAGGAGACTGGTGCACCCCGTGAGCCGGCTGATCATGAACGAGCTGGGGACCGATAGAGTGTTGCTGCAAGTTTGGCGTGTATGATCCTATCGACACTCGAGGAATCGGCTCTACCGGTGGCCGATTCGTGTTGAACATGTCCGCAATCTGGTCCGAAGTGACTTGGGGGACATCATGTCTTGTGTGCTGAGGTTGCGCCCTAGTCAGGAGTATAGGACTGAAACATGGCTGCTTTTGGACTGATGACGATATAATCGGCTTCATAGGAGCCGATGTTGGCGCCATCGGCTGTTCTGGGGGTATGCCCGCACTAGGCTGCAATCCATCGGTAACCAAGGTCCTATATGGTGGAAATTTGCCATCAGGAAGGAAAATTGGGCCCTTGGCTTGATGCTCAGCGATTCTGGAGTCGACAACAAAGCGAATCATATTGTTGAGGGTGTTGACCAGCACTCCAGATTGATTGATCAAGGCCTGGTGGACAGCATAGTCAATTATGTGCTGTAGATTGTTGAGCTCCGGGCCCTCCTCCTGCTTGGTGTCCTGGCCTTGGCAACTTTGCAAGTGCTTGCTCGGGCTCGTCATCACATGGTAAATTTATCTTGTACCTTTGGACGACGGTGCCTGACCCAGATAGGACAAAGGAGTGCAGATACTGGCTCTGCAACTTGTTCATCATCTCCTCTATCTCGGCCTTTTGCTCTGGTGTTAATTTGTCCATTGTGACAAGAATGATGTTTTCTTGGTCGATGTCAGAAGTCTTGATGTCAACCATTGCGTCTGGCTAGCAATTGAGTCCCACTGGGCATGCCAAAAGCGTGTTGATCCCAAATCATGCCGAAAATGTGTTGATTTGGAAAATCACGCACTGGCCTGAGAAGTTTGCTTTACTCTAGTGTAGGTCCAAAATATTGCTTCTTACGTTCGTAGGCGTGCCAGTTGGTTTGATCCTGCAACCAGCAAGAAACAAAGAAAGGAAACAAGTGTTAGTCTGTAAATGATAGCCGATCGGCTGGTGAACGATGACGTATCATTCAAGAATAAGCCGATGTGATATGCACTGAATCGGCCAGGAGAAATTAAACCTAATCGATCGGTTGTAGATATTTATAATATATAATATAAATATCATACATTTAAACTAAGTGATTGGGTTAGATCGGTAGCGTACCGAGATAGTATAAGTCCAAAAGTACCTTAATATGTAGATTATATATATTTATAGCTTAGCCGATGTCATAGATCTAATGTGTATCGGTTAGTACTCCGATACCACTTTAGACTAAGATATCATTACAGACTAAATACGTTAAATGTGATCCGACCAAGTGCTAAGATAACCTAACAGATCGATAACAAGCTTAACATATTTAATTACAATGAGATCTTAGTATAAAGGACAGTTTTAGCATATCAAGTGAATATAAAATAAACAACATAGCTAAAACAGATAAGATCGACTGAAACTCCGATACTATCTCTAATAGTGATCATGAGATAAGATAGATATTATGATTCTAAATATTACTTAATAGGTCGGACTCAACAGATGCACCATTAAGTGTAAAGAGAAGCATAAGATCTAAGCAAATCCACGAAAACCTTTCGAGATGGTGGATACACTATATAATCTAGGTCGATGATGATATCTAACCCTATCGGTTGTTATCTGGCAACAGAAGCTAGTCGATTAGGGTTAGATCGCATTATCGATCTAGGTTATATAGTATATATGATAACTCGATGATTTAGTAAACAGGATTAGAGTATTATAATGATGGAAGCACTAATCCCGAGAACGCAAGCTGCCATAACAAGTTTTACGTTTCGCTAGAGATCGAACTCGATGCAGTCCAACTGGAAGCAAGAACTCATCGAAATTACTAAAAGGAAAAGGTGGCGATGCACCGAAGATTGTATTGAACTGATTGTTATTGATTTACAAGGTCCTGGATCATATTTATACCCAGATACAATATAAGTCTTTAATGGACACGACTCCTATCTATATTACAATTCAAATTATAGATAAATGCCTAAAACAAACTCTTACTGACATTATCTATAAGGAAACTATTTAAAATATCCTAATTAACTGATATAGTTGCCTTTCTTAGACTCTATCCATGTATGAAAATCCCCATGAAGCACTTCAAATGAAATCTGAAGATGATTCCAATGTTATTATACCAGAATTGGCTACAGCAGCTCATCTTGTCCGATTCAGTATCGGCCGACGATTACCTTAGCCGATTCGATCATCAGCCGACTAACTCCTTAGCCGATTTGTTCTCCACTTGGCACGCACTCTGCTTCCAACCATCCCAATTCCCTCCAAATCAGCTTTGGCCTTAGATTCAAATCCGATAATTAGCTTACCAAATTTGGTCATTAACAGTTTCACAGCAAACCCGAAGACTACTTTTATAACTACCCTGTTACGGTGTAGAATTTGGTAGTCCCTAAGTAAGCTATTACACATGTTGGAATCCATGATGATCTCAGGTCTAAGGACTTTACACCAACACTATTTGAGACCAACTAATGGCACATTAATTCCCTATAGTATCTCAAGGTGGGTCTATCCAACAACATGTTCTCTAACATGTGTTCATATTTATTGATTTGGTATCTCCATACCATGATCTATGAGACATGATCGTCAATCAATACAGGTGCTGATCTTAGAATCATATTCGTTCCATAGATATGACATATGATCAAGGATTATTTAGAAATAGATTCATATAAAGAGCCTCATGAATAAGTCACATTCTTATTGATCAATACAAGTTATATATTTTATGGAATGAAATAACACTTTATTCATTAATACATAAACATTGACCATGACATCCAACATCTAGGGTATATCCCTAACAGTCTCTCACTTGCACTAGAGTCAATCATGTAAGTATCTAATACCCATTGCGTTGGTGTGTGCCTCATGCTTCAGTTGAGGGAGTGACTTTGTCAACGGATCGGCAATATTTAGATCCGTGTGCACTTCGCATATCTTTACATCACCTCTGTCCACTATCTCACGGATGAGATGGTATCGCCGAAGAATGTGCTTTGATTTATGATTTGATCTAGGCTCCTTAGCTTGCGCAATGGCTCCACTATTATCACAGTAGAGGGACATTAGACCAGCTACACTGGTCATCACACCCAGCTCAAACAAATTTCTTGATCCAAACAGCTTCCTTTGCAGCTTCAGAAGCAGCGATGTATTCAGCCTCCATTGTAGAATCAGCAACAGTGTCCTCCTTGGAACTCTTCCAACTGACTGCGCCTCCGTTTAGGCAGAACATGAACCCAGATTATGATCTACAATCATCTTTATCTGTTTAGAAGCTAGCAACGGTGTAACCATTTAGAAGGAGTTATTCTTCACCTCCATAGACTAGGAACATATCCTTAGTTCTTCTCAAGTACTTAAGTATATTCTTTACGGCTATCCAATGACCTTCTCCTGGATCTCATTGGTATCTACTCATAGCACTCAAAGCGTACGATACATCTGGACGTGTGCAAAGCATAGCATACATGATGGATCCAATTCCCGAAGCATATGGGACCATATTCATCTTACTCCGCTCATCAGGTGTCCTAGGACATTGATTCTTGCTGAGAGTAATGCCATGCGACATTTGCAAGAAAAATCTTGGAATCATGCATGTTAAACCTCTTCAACACTTTTTCAATGTATGTACTTTGGCTTAATCCAATTAGCCTCTTAGATCTATCTCTATAGATCCTAATGCCCAGAATGTATGCTGCCTCCCCTAAGTCTTTCACAGAGTAACTATTTTTCAATGAAGACTTGATGGATTTTAGCGTAGGGATATCATTTCCAATCAACAATATGTCATCCACATATAAGATTAGAAACACAATTGCGCTCCCACTGACCTTTTTGTAAACACATAGCACCTCCTCATTTTTTATGAAACCAAACCCTTTGATTACCTCATCAAAATGAATATTCCAACTCCGAGATGTTTGCTTCAATCCATAAATGGATTTCTGTAGCTTGCATATCTTTCTAGGCGATTGTGGATCAACAAAACCTTCAGGCTATATCATATACACATCCTCACTTAGGTTTCCATAAGGAAAGTCGTTTTGACATCCATCTGCCATATCTCATAATCGAAATAGGCAGCAATCGCTAGAATAATCCGAATATACTTTAGCATTGCGACGAGCGAGAAGGTTTCATCATAATCAATACCTTGAATCTGTTTAAAACCTTTCGCCACCAATCGTTCCTTATGGATGTGAACATTTCCATCCATGTCTGCCTTTTTCTTAAAAAACCCATTTGCACTCAATGGTTTTGACACCATCAGGTGGATCAACCAAGTTCCAAACTTGATTATCATACATAGATTCTATTTCAGATTTCATGGCTCCAAGCCATTTGTTGGAATCTGATCCCACCATCGCTTCCTCATAGATCTTAGGTTCATCGTTGTCTAACAACAATATGTCACGTTGTTCTGTGCCTGTGTATCTTTCAGGCACACGACATGCTCTTTCAGACCTACGCGGGGCTGGTGCATCTACAACAGATGGTGCAACATCTTGTTCATCCTGTTGTAGTCTAGTGGTAGCTGAAACATTTTTTAGTGTTTCTTGAATTTCTTCAAGATGCACAGTGCTCCCACTAACCTTTCTTGAAAGAAACTCTTTCTCCAAGAAAACACCATGTCGGGCGACAAGCACTTTGCCTTGCTCCCGATTATAAAAAGTAATATCCTTTTGTTTCCTTAGGATACCCCACAATGAATCATTTGTCAGATTGTAAACATTTAACATAAGCTTCACATCCCCAAATTTTGAGAAAAGACAAACTAGGGGGCTGCCCTGTCCATATCTCATATGGTGTTTTTTCCACTGACTTAGATAGAACTCTGTTTAGTGTGAACGCAGCTGTTTCAAGACCATATTCCTAGAAGGATAATGGAAGATCACATTGGCTCATCATGGACCGCACCATGTCTAACAAGGTGCGATTTCTTCATTCGGACACCCCGTTACATTGAGGAGTTATTGGCGGGGTCAACTGTGGAACAATTCCACAATCTTTTAGATTATTACCAAATTCATGGCTTAAGTAATCTTTTAGATTATTGTTTTCCCTAAATGATTATCTACCTCATTCTGGAACTCTTTGAACTTTTCAAAGGATTTGGACTTATGCCTCATTAAGTAGATATAACCATATCTACTAAAGTCGTCGATAAAAGTTATGAAGTACTAAAACCCTCCTCTGGCTATCAAACTCATTGGTCCACATACATCCGTATGTATGAGTGCCAACAAGTCGGATGCCCTCTCACTGTGACCCGTGAAAGGTGCTCTTGTCATCTTACAAAGTAAACAAGATTCGCATGTCTCAAATGATTCAAAGTCAAAAAAGTGTAGCAGACCATCTTTATGGAGCTTCTCCATGCGTTTCTCATTAATATGGCCTAGGCGACAATGCCAAATAAATGTGGGGTTTATGATCCAAAACGTCTAATCCATAAACCAATGGAGTATGAAAATAGAACATATCTCTAAGATAAATTGAACAACCATTGTCCACTGATCTAAAATTATATCCTTCCGCTTGCAAACATGAAGCGGAAATTACGTTTTGACATAGAGTTGGAACACAATAACCATTCTTTAATTTCAAAACTAATCCTGAAGGTAAGTGAAGTGGCATAGTGCCGACGGCAACTATAGCAACCCTTGCTCCATTGTCGACCTGCAGGTTCACCTTGCCCCTTCTCAAACTTCTACTTCTTCTTAGACCCTGCAACGATTTGCATATGTGAGCTACTAATCTGGTATCAAATACCCAAGATTCAGTAGATGAATTAGCAAGATTGATTTCTATAACATTAATATCTGAAGTAGAAGTCTCACTTTGCTTCTTTTTTAGATCCTCCAAGTACTTTTTGCAGTTTCTCTTCCAATGACTAGCCTCCTTGCAATAAAAGCAAACAACATCTTCCGTCGCCGACCCCTTCTTGCCTTTCTTTGCTTTGGAAGCACTCGCGATCTCATCAGGAGTTAACTTCCTTTTGGTGCAAAGTTTCTTGACAGGGGGTTTGCGCTTAGCTTTCTGCGTCATCATCACATGATGACCTTTTTCTTGATACTCTCTGTTGAAACTTGGTTTCGGCAATGTAATTTCTGGGGTCGCAGTCAAGATCGCCAAGCACGATGGGTTAGATGGAAAAAAGATATTAGACAGGTTCAGGCCCTCTCGTGAGGTAATACCCTACTCCTGTTTCGGTGGATTCGATCCGCCGAGTGTCTTTATTGATCTCGTGATCTAAGGCTTAAAGCTAAAAGCTGGTTTTTACTTCTGATATCCCTCAAGGGACGCCCCTTACCCCCCTTATATAGTCTTGGGAGGCGGGCTTACAGATCGGAAACCCTATCTTACTCTAAGTCGGTTTCCTCAATCTTACCAAACCGTGACTATAAGCCGTTGCCTTATCTCTATCGGCAACGTAACACCCAAGTCATGTTTGGTTTACAGATATGGCAGACGCAATCTATCCCTACCTCCAGTCGGATAAGCTTGCCATGTAGATACCCGATTGCCATAGTCTCCACAGTGGCCCCCGAGTCCTTTTCAGTCGACGAGACAACTCAACTTCAAACCAAAACAGCACCCAGCCAAAAACCTCTTTGGCCGAGTGCTTCTGGCGCCGAGTGACTCCATCATCTCTGCCTGAATCTTCCCGAGTGGCTCCAAAGGCTGTGAAGGGCTGGAAAATATCTAAAAAATTCTCAAAAATAATTATTTGGGTGCATCTCCTGATGCACCTAATTAGGTATAGCCCCCGACTATATGGTTAGTCAAAATTAGACTAATCGTATAGTTAGGAACTATAAAAAATCATCCTCATGTAATGCTTAGCTCATGCTAAAGCAATCATAAAAAAATTCATCACTCGGTAAGCTCATGCTCATCCGAGTGAATTTGCCCGAGTCATCTCAGAACAAATAACTCAATCAACCCTCGTGGGTGAAAAAGCACTCTGTAAGTTCATACTTATCCGAGTGGATCTGCCCGAGTCATCTCGGAACAAATATTTTAATCATCCCTCATGGGTAAATAAGTTTTTCAATCGCATGAAAAAATATGACCAAGTTATTAAATAGCTCTTGCCATAATACCGGTCTCAATCTATAAAGATCTTCACCAAGGTGGAGAAATAGCATTGATATAATCACTTAATCAAATGCTAAAAAACCAAACAGCCCTTGTCATCAAGGCAGCTATAAAAAGCTTTGCTGTTGGTCACCTCTCAAATTGCATCGTGCCAGCTTCTCATGAAGTCAAGCAAACCGCGGTATGAAAGGATTTCCAAAGGTATAGGGCATTCGGACACGTGCATATTGCCAAGGCAAATCTGCTTAAGCTCATCCGCTTAAGTCCCTAAGGACACGCGTCGGGCCACACCTTAGCTGGGCCGCAGATTCTCTCGTGGGCTCGGCCCAAGCACAAGAAGACCTAGCGCAGCCCTCAAATCTTTCTATAAAGCCTCGAGGTCATCCCCGCCACTTCGTCTTCCCAAAATTTCCTCTTTTCGCAGCGCTGTTCACCAGTTCCCTGCGAAAAACCCTAGACTCGCGTGCACCCAAATCCATCCACCCAGGAGCTCGCTTCTTGCCACAAACCAGCTTCCGCAGCCAATCTCCCAAGACCCCTTGCTCAAATCCCCATCCTTTCCGATCAGATCCACTTCCCATCCAAACCACACTTATGGCGGATGAAAAGAAAATTTCCTTTGACCAATGGGCCACATCGGATGTGAGGGAATCTACCCTCAAGGAGATGGTGAAGCACGACGTGCTTCCCCCCAAGGAGATCGTGGGCTGGCGCCCGGCGGCGGGTGAAGATTTCCCAACCCCGAACACCGGTGAGCTTGTTGTGTTTACCTCTTTCTTTTACTGCGGATTCAACCTCCCCACTTCCGAGTTCTTCCGGGGCTTTTGGATTATTATGGTCTTCAACTCTACCATTTGAACCCAAACTCCATGCTTCACATCGCTCTCTTTATTCATGTATGCGAAGCTTTCCTTGGCATCCTCCCCCACTTTCAACTCTTCCGTCGCATGTTTTACCTCAAACCGCATCTGAATAAGGACCACCCATGCGTCGTTGGTGGGGCGGGTTTTCAACTCCGCGCATCTCTCCACAAGGAGTACTTCTCTCTTCCCTTGAAATCTTCCAACAAGGGATGGCATGCGGGCTGGTTCTATATCAGCAATCTCGAACCCAGCCTGCCAGCCTTTGTCGGCCTTCCCCCTGTACCCAGGCAAACTTGGAGCACTGTTCCAGTGGCTCAAGATTGGGATGAGGCCAACAAACTGCTTGCGAAGATCCTGGCGATGAAGCAGAAAGGTCTTCGCGGCGAGCAGATCACTCGGCACTTCATTAGGTGCCGACTGGCTCCAATCAAAGAGCGGTCGAAGCCGGCCTTCGAGTACGAAGGCGGGAAGGACCCCAATTGGGAAGATCAAGATCCACTCAGTTACGAGATCCTGAAGATCCGGATATACAAGATCTTCTCGACTGGAATTGCAGTCGAGCGTGCCCTCAATCTGCCGGTTCTTTCCTTCAACATCCATCGGCCTCCTCCTTCGGTAAGCCGACTGACTTCTTTGTATTATCTCGCAAACTCGATGTCATGCCTCTTAGTACTGTGAGAACTTCTCTTGCAGGAAAATGCTTATGTTATTTCAAAACCGTACAAGGTGCCTCATGATGACGTGCCACTTCGCCCTGCCAAGAAGCCGACTGGTGGGGTGAAGATCCAAAGCGATCCAGTCGGGAAGCGGGCGGCCCCGAGTGAGGACACCAACAAGCGGGCAAGCAAGAGGAGGCTCGTTATTGACGACTCGGACGATGACGTCCCGGCTCCTCCAGTCGAGACGCCTCCTCCAAGGCCATCGCCGAAGGCGGCGCCGAAGATCCGCCGGTCGTCCAGGTATGCTTCATGACTGAAGTCCGAACCCTTTTTGTTCAAAATTTTCTTTGTCTTCATTCCGACTAAGTGCGTCGTTGGTTTGGCAGGAGGCCTCAGGATATAGATCCTGCCGGGAGGGATGAGAGGCCTATTCCAGCTGCTGCACCCGAGGCAGCTAGGCCTGCGGAACAAAGGCCTCGGAGCCCTCTCCCAAGCGAAAGTGCTCCGGGCAGAAAGACCTCGCCTCCAAAGAAGGATGTCCCGAGGAAGGAGCCCCCGAGCGCCAGCCGGGACATCCCGGCTGGGAACCAGTCGGCCGCGGAGAAGCCCCAGGCTGCGGCTCAGGGAGCCCCGACTACAGACCAATCGGGGAAAAGCCAGAGGAAGGAGGACAGCCGGGCTGCTCCACCCAAGAGTGCAGCCACTGAAGCCGGTAAGTCTTGGATCGAAGGTCTTGCCTTTACTCTTTAGTTTAAATCTTTCGTGTCTTCATCTGTTCTTCCTAATCTGCCAGCCACAATGGAGGAAATCCCCAGGTTACAGTCTTCTGAAACCTGGGTTCCCCCGATTAAAATCGAGTGGCGAGACTCGGAAGGCCAGAGGTAGGGATCGTCTTAGACAAGCAAGCTGAAAGCGAAGAAAGGGATGCCCTCGTCAACAGCCTAAATGAGGCGACTCGGCTACTCAATGTAAGCCCAGATCTTCTCTTTGTCTTGTATCTTCACTTCTCTTCAGTCGGTCAACCTTGGATCTTGCGTGCAGAAGGAGTATTGCCGATCCATGGCGAAGTCCGAGGTGCTGGAGAAGTTGGTTCCTCACCTAAACTCCTTGGAGGACGTCCAGCGGAAGCTGAAGACCACTCAGCAGGAGGCCGCGTCGAGGGAGGCGGCTCTGAGGAAGGAGATAGCCGAACTCCGGGAGGAGAACCTCGACCTCCGCGGTTCAGTCGGGAGTAAGTCCACTCTTCCCAATTTCTTTATGGGTTCTGTGTTGATCTTCGGTTGTTGATAGCTTTCCGTGTTTGTAGAAAATTCGTCGGAGGTCCACTCGCTCCAGGTCCAGCTGGAGGCAGTCAGCCTCGGCAAGACCGAGTTGGAGGCCGAGTTCGAAGGTGAGCTCTTTTGAAGTAGCATTCTTTGTGCTGATTTATTTCCGAGTACTTTGCGTGATCAGATTCTTTTGGCAGCTTACAAAGTCAAGACCCGAGCTCAATACGACGTGCTTCTTGAGAGGGTCAAATGAGCCGGAGAGGTCCGGGAATAGGTTGCTAACGCGGCTACGCCGATCTTGTTGTCCTTGTTTCACCAGGGGGTCGGGGCTAGCTCGCTGGAGCCATTGGAAATTTTTGATAAGCTGCGGAGGGCCCCTGACCAGTATTTGGCGAACATCACCGAGGCTGCCACCATGGGGGCTGGTCTGGCTCTTGCGCAGACAAGGTCTCTCTACCCCCGAGTGGATATCAACTCAGTCGAGGAAGGCTTCGCGGACGGCACCTCGGACGAGCAAGCGCTGGACATGCTTAGTGAAGCGCAGGAGTCGGCGAATAAGATTGTCGTCGATGTAGTGAACAACTTTCAGATTTAATCTGTCTCACGAACATTGTCTTGTACACATTGTATTGCTATGACGCTGTGATGTAAAACTTGTGAATATTCAGTTTATTTATATTAATGCCCTGATCCGAGTCTTTATGTGAAATTTCTTAAGTAATTTTCGTCCGACTGTCACCGAGCCTAGGCTCGATTAGGCCATCAGAAAATTCTCAGTCTTTAAACACTGAACTCGAATTGAGGAACATTAAACAATGATAAACCAAATCATGCACAAAGGTTGATGAGGGAAAACTATGCTTTATTGACATATGTACAGCCCCCGACTGCTAACTCAAGAAGTCATCTTGCTTGAGGTTGGCAGTCAAGAGAAACATGAGACTTTAGTCAATTTAAGCATAAAATCGTTGAAGATGCTCGATGTTTCAGGAGTTTTCCATCATAGATCCGTCTTCACGTTTTAATCGGTATGCATCGGGCCGAGTCGCCTCGGCGATTATGTATGGTCCTTCCCATAAGGGGGATAGCTTGTGACAGTCTTTGGTGGTTTGAATCTTGCGCAAAACCAAGTCGCCAACGATGAATGCTCGTGCTCGAACGTTGCGATTGTGGTATCGTCTCGAGCCCTTGAAGATATTTGGCCGACTGGATGAGGGCTGCCTCTCGGGCCTCTTCCAGTCGGGTGAGGTCATCCACTCGGTCGGGGTCATAGCGTTCATTGTTGAAGCTGCGGACTCGGAGGGATTCATACTCCATCTCATTTGGCAACATGGCTTCTGCGTCGTAGACCAAAAAGAAAGGAGTTTTGCCGGTGGCCCGACTGGGTGTGGTCCGTAGAGACCATAGGACCGAGGGAAGCTCTTGGACCCACTTGCCTGCGTAAGGGCTTAGGCGATCGAACACACGGGCCTTGATGCCTTGAAGGACCATGCTGTTGGCCCGTTCGACTTGTCCGTTGCTTTTGGGATGTGCGACTGATGCATAACAGATTTTGATTCTGAAATCTTCGCAGAATTCCTTGAAGACGCCTCCCGTGAATTGAGTCCCGTTATCAGTTATGATCCTGTTTGGAACGCCGAAGCGGTGCACGATGTTGAGGAAGAAATCCCGTGCCTTGTCAGCAGTAATTGTGGCGACCGGCTTGGCCTCAATCCACTTGGAGAACTTGTCGATGGCGACGAATAGGGGTGTAAATCCTCCTGGAGCTTTCTTAAAGGGGCCGACCTTGTCTAAGCCCCATACCGCGAGCGGCCAGGATAGTGGGATTGTTTGTAGCTCCTGGGCTGGGACATGGCTCTGTCGGGCGAAGAATTGGCAGCCTTCACAGGTTCGTACGACTTTGTCCGCGTCGGAGACCGCGGTAAGCCAAAAAAAACCCTGTCTGTAGGCTTTACCTACTAAGGTGCGTGCTGCCGCGTGGCTTCCGCATATGCCCGAGTGGATGTCTTTGGAGCCACTGTCTCCCTTCCTCGGGTGTAATGCATCTCATTAGGATTTCGGAGGGGCTTCTCTTGTATAATTCGGAATCGACCATGACATATGCTTGGCAACGACGTCGGATGCGCTCTGCCTCATCCCGGTCTTCCGGCAACTCTTGCTGTGTTAGGAATTTGATGAGTGGCGTCCTCCAGTCGGCGTCAGTCATGGAGACTTCGTTTGCAGCTTGTTCGTTGGGAGTTGTCTTCGCCGTGACGGTTGGCTCGTAAAGGTGCTCGATAAAGATGTCTGTTGGGGCGGCTTCTCGCTTGGACCCGAACTGCACCAACTTGTCAGCTGCTTCGTTGTTGTGTCTCAAGACATGTGATAGTTTGAGTCCGTCAAACTTGTCTTCAAGTTTGCGGACTTCTTGTCGGTAGGCCTCCATGGTGTCGTTTAGACAGGACCAGTCCTTCTTTTCTTGGTTGACGACCAGCTGGGAGTCGCCTTTCACGATGAGCCGACGTATCCCGAGTGAAACTGCGAGCCTCAGTCCGTGTAGCAAGGCTTCGTACTCGGCGACATTGTGTGAGGCGGAGAAGTGGAGGTGAAGGACGTATCATAGCCTTTCCCCAGTCGGGGAGATCAGCACAACTCCTGCTCCCAAGCCGGTGATCCTCTTGGATCCGTCGAAGTGCATGGTCCAGTGTTGGAGGTCTTCCCGAGGTACATTTTCTTGTTGCTCAGTCCACTCGGCCAGGAAATCTGCCAGGGCTTGTGATTTTATGGACGTCCTTGCCTTAAAAGTCAAGTCCAGTGGCATCAGCTCTAGAGCCCACTTAGCGATGCGCCCAGTTGCCTCCCGGTTGTGGATGACATCGCCGAGTGGAAAGGAGGTGACGACGGTGACCGAGTGACCCTGAAAATAGTGTGCCAATTTCCTTGCGGTTATCAGGACACCATAAAGCAGTTTTTGTACCTGAGGGTAGCGAATTTTGGCTCCTGCCAATACTTCGCTAACAAAGTAGATCGGCCTCTGAATCTTCTGAGCTCGTCCTTCTTCTTCGCGCTCGACCACGAGGACCATACTGACCACTTGGTGAGTGGCTGAAACGTACAGCAGCAGGGGCTCCTGGGGCTGAGGCAAGGCCAGGACAGGCGGCGTTGTAAGGAATTCTTTGAAATCTTCAAAGGCCTTGTGGGCTTCCGCGGTCCACTGGAAGTCGTCCATTTTCTTTAGCAATCTGAAGAAGGGCATGCCTCGTTCGCTGAGTCGAGAGATGAAGCGGCTTAGCGTCGCCATGCAGCCAATGAGCTTCTGGACGTCCTTTTGGTTACTCGGGGGCTTCATGCTTAAGATAGCGTTGATCTTCTCTGGATTGGCTTCAATGCCACGATGTAACACCATGAAGCCGAGCAGTTTGCCTAATGGGACACCGAAAGTGCACTTCTCCGGGTTCAACTTCATTCCGAAGGCCCGGATGTCTGCAAAGGTTTCTTCTAAGTCAGCGATCAGGTCTTCTTTCTGCTTGGTCTTGATGACAACATCGTCGACATAAGCTTCTACGTTCTTGCCGATCTGCGTCTAGAAACATCTCTGGATCATGCGTTGGTATGTGGCGCTGGCGTTCTTCAGGCCGAAAGGCATGGTGATGTAGCAGTAGGCCCCAAACGACGTGATGAACGATTTCTTCAGGCAGTCGGATTCTTTCAAGCTGATCTGGTGATAGCCCAAGTAACAATCCAAGAAGCTCAGGAGTTGGCAGCCAGCTGTTGAGTCTACGACTTGGTCGATACGAGGCAGCCCGAATGGATCTTTGGGACAGGCTTTGTTGAGGTCGGTATAGTCAATGCACATGCGCCATTGCCCCGTCTTCTTGCGGACCAGGACTAGGTTGGCTAACCAGTCGGGATGTAGGACTTCTTTGATGAAGCCGGCAGCCAAGAGCTTTGTGAGCTCTTCCTTGATAGCGTCTTTTCGGTCTTCCACGAATCTGCGTAATCGTTGTTTTATCGGTTTGGCGTCATCTTTGACATGCAAAGAGTGCTCGATCACCTCCCTAGGAATTCCAGGCATATCAGATGGTTTCCCAGCAAAAACATCTTTATTATTTTGGAGGAAGGTGACGAGCGCGCTTTCCTATTTGGGATCTAGTTCAGCTCCGATTATAGTAGTTTTCGAGGGATCCGATGGATCAAGGGAGATCTTCTTGGTCTTGGCGTCGCCGGATCCTGATTTAGCTATTTTCTTCGCGGGGACTTCGCCCTCTGCCGAAGTCGATGCAGCCAATCGGATTTCTTGCTGGCCATGCAATCTCTCGCGAGATTGGGCCATGTTGCAGCTCTCCTTGTTGTAGGTGAAGGCTTGCTTCACATCGCTGCGAAGAGTGATGACGCCATTTGGACCCGGCATCTTCATGTAGAGGTAAGTGTAATGTGGGATCGCCATGAATTTGGCAAGCGCAGACCTTCCGATGATGGCGTGGTAGGCCGTTTCGAAGTCGGCCACCTCGAAGGTGATGTTCTCCGTTCGGAAGTTCTCTTGGGCCCCGAAGGTGACCGGAAGGGCGATGTGCCCGAGTGGTGTAGATGACAGCCCCGGGATGACTCCATGGAAGGGGGCTGAGCTTGCCTTAAATTCAGCCCTCGGGATCTGCATCTCGTCCATGGTCTTGGCGAATAGAATATTGAGGGCGCTGTCCCCATCCATGAGGACGCGCTTGAGCCTGATGTTGCGGACCACGGGGTCCAGGACGAGTGGATAGCGCCCCGGGTGAACCACTCGGTCAGGGTGATCCGAGCGGTCAAAAGTGATGGCCACTTCCGACCATCGCAGGTACTAAGGGACTTCGGGTTGGGCCACGTTGACCTCTCGGTCAGTTAGCTTCTGTTTCCTCTTGGATTCATAGGCTAGCGGTCCCCCGAAGATGTGATTGAGCTCTCCCACAGGGTCTTGGAAAGGTTCGGCATTCTCAGCCGCGTTGTTTTTCTTAGCGCCCGATGGATCAGCCTCATCAGTCGGCTTCTTGTTGAGTTGCGCCGCGTACTGCTCGGCGAACTGTTTGTAGATGAAGCAGTCCTTAGCCGCGTGCTTGTGATTAGGATGATGAGTGCATTGAGCGTTCATGATGGCATCGTAGGCGGCGACTCGGGGGCGGCGTTGAGAATTGGAGGTTGTGGCGACCAGATCCTCGGACCGGCGCTTGCGGTCTTTTTGGCCCTGGTTGTTGTTGTTGCCGTCTCGAGATATTGTCGTACTGTAAATAGTAGATAAGGTAGAAACCGTGTTCTACACGGATATTGTAATGCCTGGGTATAAATAAAACCCGAGGGATCTTTGTAAACATATCAACCAACACACAATCAATCAATTTCGGCGCATCGCCACCCTTTTTATTTTCGACGAGTTCTTGCTTTTGCTCGGGCTCCATCGGCTCTGATCTCTGAACAAGGTAATTATTTGTCATTAGTGATTTGTATCATAGGGACTAGTGCTTCCATCGTCATGATACTCTAGTTTTGGTGTTATGGACTGCACAATTTATCATACGCGGCTTATAATCTAGAGCAATCTCTAGATCTATCCTACAATCGGCTGGTTTCTCTATTGATAGTGGCCGATAAGGCTAGATCTAGGGGTTCAATTAGATTATATGTCGTGTCTATCGTCCTAAATGATTCACATTGACTCATGCAGATATGATATTTCTTTTTGTACTTAATGTTGCATCTAATCGACCGATTATGTCGCTCTTAGAACTGTTAAGATCTGTTTAGCTAAATATTTATCATTAGAGACAGCAATGGAGTTTCAGCCATCCTTATCTGTTTTAGTTATATTTTAGTTTTAATTGCTATTAGATATATTAAAACCGCCTTTTATATTAAGATCTTAATCTTTTTAAATGCTCTAAGCCAGTATCAACCTGGCAAACTATGCTGACAGCCGATTGATCTTGGTTTAGCGCATTTAGATTAGATTAATATTTTTTTATAAAATGTATCGGAGTATTAGCCGATTCACATTAGATCTGCAGTATCGGCTAGGTTTTCAATGCAGATAATTATTATTCTAGTGCATCTTTAGCCTAAGTGATTTATACTGTCTCGGCATAGCCGATCTATCCCAATCACTTAGTATAAATGTGCTTCCGAATAACAATTATATGTTTATTGACGTCTTCAGCCGATCCGGTAGGATCTAATTTTAACTTAATGCCTATTTCTTGTTTCTTGTTGGTTACAGGATCAAACCAACTGGCACGCCCTCAATTCACCAGAGGCGACCAATTTGGACCTGCACTAGAGGAAAGCAAATCTCTCAGGCCAATGCGTGGGATTCGAATTTCTCATCAACACGCTTTTGGCACGCCCAGTGGGACCAAGTGCAGACTTTCGAGTACAACACAATGTCTAGTGACAAGAACCCAGAAATCAATGAGGAAAACGTCATCCCGGTGAAGATTGAACAACTGTCGGTTGAACAACTAGCCGACTACTAACAGATGGTCGAGCAGCTGTAGACTAATTACCTGCAGTCCTTCACCCAGACCAGATCTAGGGCTGTCCTTCAGAAGTTTAAATTCATGCTCGAAGACCTCAACACGTCCTCCCAGGAGGACAAGAAGGGGAAGAAGAAAATGGAGGATGTTAAACAAGAACAAGATGATTCAGACTTCACACTCTACAGGACCGAATCGACTTGGCCATCTATCATGCCCTCATCAACCAAAGTGGCATACTGGTTAATACCCTCAACAATATGATAGCCACTATGGTCGACTCGAGGATAGCCGAGCAATTGCCAAGGGGGCCGACCTATTTCACTGATGGCCAGTTCCCGAGTTACAGGACGCTGTCAACTCAAGGCTTGCCAATCCCGCCACTAGGACAGCTGAATCCTCAAAGTGCAGCTCTGATTCAACCAAATGAGCAGACATCGACTTGAGAGCCGCGTACCAGGATCCTGGTCCAACAGCAGCCTCAACATCAGGGCTGTGTTGGCCCGACAGTGACACAGGAGCAAGTGGAGAATCTGTTCAACACCAATCGGCGGCCAATCATGCCTAATGAGCCGATTGGCAGTATTTCCCCAGCTCCACATCATAGCCCTGTCGACAATCGGCTACATCCTGAGTAGACACCGCCGATCGTGTTCCGGCCACCTACCGCTGCGAATCACT
This sequence comes from Oryza australiensis, assembly GCA_019925245.2. NCBI lineage: Eukaryota > Viridiplantae > Streptophyta > Magnoliopsida > Poales > Poaceae > Oryza > Oryza australiensis. Next base: position 100,744 of record JAIFGZ020000243.1, read on the forward strand.
TGCAATACCAACATTTGGGAGGCCAATATGATCAGCATTATCGGCCACAGACGCCACCACCAACGTGATGCGTGATCAGTTCGACCTCAAGCTGAAGGATTCTGGCCATATGTATCGGTACCCGTTCCCATAGCACTTCGAGAGGGTGCCACTACCAAACCAGTACAAAGTTCCAGACTTCTCCAAGTTCTCTGGGCAAGACAATGTGTCTACCTATAAGCACGTCAGCCGATTCCTGGCTCAATGAGGGGAAGCATCGACCACAGACGCACTCAGGGTTCGCCTGTTCCCATTGTCGTTATCAGGATCAACATTCACCTGGTACTCATCGCTGTCATACAACTCGATACAGAGCTGGACCGATCATAAGAAACAATTCCACAACTATTTCTACTCCGACAACCATGAGATGAAGCATCAGACAGAAGCATGAAGAATCGATCTAAGATTATATTCAACGTTTCGAGAGAAATGAGGAACCGATGCTGGCCGATGTTATCGACTCTCGCCTAGCCGATCTCATGTTTCACGGCCTTCTGTCGCCAATCCACGAGAGATTTTTGGCTCAAGACTTCGAGAGCCTAGCCCACATGGCCCAGAAAGTGACGACCCACGAACAGAGATTTCAAGAATCTAAGAAGGCCTTCAAAAAAGTCGCCCACGTCCCCTATGCAACGGACACAGACTCAAGCGACAGCGATGCGGAGGTGGCAGCGACCGAGTGGACAAGGAACAAGAAAGCAATAACCTGCCAATGGTTGAAAAGGTCGGCCAAGGAAGAGAAATATGACTTTGACATCACCAAGGCCGACAGGATCTTCGATCTGCTATTGAAGGAGAAGCAAATTCGGTAGCCAGATAACCACGTTATCCCATCAGCCGATGAGCTCAAAAAGAAAAAATATTGCAAGTAGTACAACACCACCTCCCACAGCACAAACGATTGCAAGGTGTTCAGGCAGCAAATCCAATTGGTCATCGAAGCAGGGGAGATAAAATTCGAAGAATCAGCTAAGCCAATGAAGGTTGATGGCAACCCTTTCCCGGTCAACATGGTTCAAACTATCCACAGGCGAGCTGATCGGCAACACCGAATGACGTACAGCTTAGCCGAAACGCTAAAATCAGTTAGAGCCGACTGAGGGCCACCCCACAGAGAGCCGACTGTAGATGTAACTGCATCAATCAATATGGTGCACACCAACGCACAATCGGCAAATCGATGGCCCAGGCAGGACAACCGGTTGCGATTTCAAAGCAGGATCTAGGAGGAAGAAGAGAGCCAGCGCGGCAAACCATACCAGAGGGCGCTTGATCGGCTGGGCGTGACCTACTATGGCCGCCACGACGGTTGTGACCCGCATTGGCATTGCGAGTTCTTTAGGTTTTGCTGGGAGCAAGGAATGATGTTGCCAACCCTCAAAAATTGCCCAACGTGTAGTGATTACAGAGAGGACGAATCAGGGGACCACAACTAGAGAGTTCTAGCCGATTCGTCCCCCGAGCTGTTCAGCTTAACCAACGTAAACCTTCTATACATGATCGGCTCGGTCTCATCCACCAAGACTTCTTCTAGGAAGAAGATCAAGAAGAGGACGACGACAAGCAATCGGCCAACCCCCAATGGTGCCCTTCGGACCTCTTTACCAAAACACAAAAGAAAAAAATTCAGCCGCTCAAGAGCGAGGGGCAGGAGGAAGAAGTCCGGCGGATGATCCAACAGCAACAACGTCGGCAGGGCACAAAGCGATGGCGCACCAAGAAACAAGCAGCCCCGGCCGACAAAAGCCCAGCCGACAAAGCTAGAAGGGCGGCAAAAGGCAAAGCAGTAGTCTCGGCATTAGTCAAGATGGTCTTCATTCTACCAGCCGAGTTTGGGGCTGCCGAGGCCGATGCAGACACAGTGGAGGAGACAACGGCTAGACTAGTTTTGTTCCTAGAACAAGCAATTTTTGAAAAACCTGAGGAGACTGAGAATTGGCACCTGAAGCCACTATATGTGAAAGGATGCTGGGGAAAGGAGCCGAAGACCTGATCAAGACAAACATGATCCTCAAAGACTTCGGCGGCAACCCTTCAGAGGCCAAGGGAGTTTTAAACGTTGAGCTGACCATCGGCAACAAGACCATGCCTACTACATTTTTCGTCATCGCCGGGAAGGGGTCATATAGCCTGCTACTAGGAAGGGATTGGATTCACGCCAACTGTTGTATCCCTTCTACAATGCACCAAAGTCTGATCCAGTGGCAAGGTGACAAGATAGAGATCATGCCAGCCGATAGGTCAGTCAACATTGCTAATGTCGATTTGCCACTCTGGGAAATTAATGGTATTAATTGCCTGTCCGGCAAAATCTGGCAAGCCGATTGCTACTTTGAATGCGTCGTGGAGGGGTCGAATGTCTACAGCAAGGACATCGTGGACGGCAACGATGACAAACTTGGGCAAGGTTTTATGTCGGCCGACGAGCTAGAAGAAATTGACATAGGAACAGGAGATAGGCCTAGGCCGACATACATTAGCAAAAATCTATCTTTTCATTGTAGGACCGAGCTAATCAATTTATTAAAAGAATACAAAGACTGTTTTGCTTGGGATTATTGTGAGATGCCTGGTCTTAGCCCATCCATTGTCGTGCATCGGCTGCCTATAAAGCCTGGATATCAACAGTACAAACAGCCTCCCAGGAGGTTTATAGCCAATATGTATGATGCGATCAAGGCTGAAATCAGTCGGCTATACGATGCTGGATTTATTTGGCCCTGCCGATATGCAGAATGGGTTTCAAATATAGTTTCAGTAATGAAGAAAAATGACAAACTTAGGGTGTGTATTGATTTCCGAGATTTAAACAAGGCCACCCCTAAGGATGAATACCCAATGCCTATAGCCGATTTGCTGGTGGATGCCACCTCAGGCCATAAAATATAAAGCTTCATGGATGGTAACACAGGTTACAACTAGATATTCATGGCTAAAGAAGACATTCACAAGACAGCTTTCAGATGCCTAGGGGCAATCGGCCTATATGAATGGGTCGTCATGACATTCGGCTTGAAAAACGCTGGAGCTACGTATCAAAGGGCCATGAACTACATTTTCCATGATATGATTGACTCCCTAGTAGAAATTTATATTGATGACATCGTCGTTCAATCCAGGGAAGCAGAAGACCATTTCAGCCGATCTAAGGCAGGTTCTGGAGAGAACGAGAAAATATGGCCTGAAGATGAACCCCTTGAAATGCGCGTTCGGAGTATTGGCCGGGCAATTTTTTGGATTTCTTGTTCACGAAAGAGGAATTGAAGTTACACCACGGAGCGTTAACGCAATCAAGACCATTCAGCCTCCAAAGAACAAGAAGGATCTACAGTCTCTGATCAGTAAAATCAATTTCATCAGGCGATTCATAGCCAATCTTTTAGAAAAGATGGAGCTGTTCACACCTCTGCTTTGGCTGAAGGCCAATCAGGCATTCACCTGGGGGGCAGAGCAGCAAAAAGCACTAGACAATATCAAGGACTATCTAAGCTCACCCCCAATCTTAATTTCTCCACAAAAAGGGATTGATACCATTCAGGTTATATCTGTCAGCCGACGAAAGATCCATCGGCTCAGTGTTGATTCAGGAGGTCAAAAGGAAAGAGAAGGCCATCTTTTATCTCAGTCGACGGCTTCTGGATGCTGAAATAAGGTATTCGCCAGTGGAAAAATTATGTCTCTGCCAGTATTTTTCATGCACGAAGTTAAGTCATTATCTATTATCCAACGAGTGCACTGTGGTGTGGAAAGCCGACGTGGTAAAGTATATGCTATCGGCTCTAGTGCTAAAAGGACGAGTTGGGAAGTGGATATTTGCCTTAACAGAATTTGATCTACGCTATCAGGCACCCAAGGCAGTGAAAGGACAAGCCATAGCCGATTTCATAGTAGGACACAGAGATGATTCAATCGGCCCAGTAGAAATTATGCCTTGGACTCTAACTTTCGATGGCTCGGTCTGCACCAATGGTTGCGGAATTGGCCTGGTAATAATTTGTCCTAGGGGGCAACTTTGAGTTTGCTTTTTTAATCACGCTCCATGCCACAAACGACCAAGCCGAGTATGAAGTCGTGCTCAAAGGACTACAACTACTCAAGGAGGTTGAAGCCGACGCCATTGAAATAATGGAGGATTCAATGTTGGTCATCAGCCAGTTGTTAGGAGAATTTGAATGTAAGAACGACGCGTTGATGGTCTACTATCAAAAATGCCGAGAATTGATGGACAACTTTCGGCTAGTGACATTGAAGCATATCCCCCGGGAATAAAACACAGAAGCCAACGATCTGGCTCAAGGGGCATCAGGCTATCGGCCGATGATGATGGATGTTGAAGTGGAGATCGCCATCATGACAGCCGACGACTGGAGGTTTGAAGTCTACAACTACCTGCAAAATATTTCCCAGTCGACTTCAAGGAAATTGTGCTACAAGGCTTTGAGATATTTTTGTTTGACAAAGAACTGCACTATTGGACGACTGATGGTGTGCTGCTCAAATGTCTAACTGCCGATCAAGCCAAGGTGACTATCAGAGAAGTGCATGAAGGAATTTGTGGCACGCATCAATCGGATCATAAGATGAAGTGGCTACTTCGAAGAGCAGGATACTTTTGGCCGACCATGCTGGAAGATTGTTTCAAGTACTACAAAGGATGCCAAGACTGTCAAAAGTTTGGAGCTATCCAAAGAGCACCAGCATTAGCTATGAACCCTATCATCAAGCCTTGGCCGTTCAGAGGTTGGGGAATCGACATGATCGGCCAGATCAATCGACCCTCAAGCAAAGGACACAAGTTTATATTGGTGGCAACCGATTATTTTACCAAGTGGGTGGAAGCAATTCCTTTGAAGAAAGTCAACTCTGGGATGCCATCGAGTTTGTTAAGGAACACATTATATACCGATTTGGTCTCCCTCAAACTATAACTACGTATCAGGGATCTATCTTTGTCTCATATGAGTTGGTTCGGTTTGCCGACGGCATGGGGATCAAGTTACTCAATTCTTCGTCATACTATGCTCAGGTCAACGAGCAAGTAGAGGCCTCAAACAAGAGTTTAATCAAGCTAATAAAAAGAAAGATCGCTGAGTACCCAAAGCAATGGCACAGCCGATTAGCCGAATCATCTTGGGCCTATCGGATGGCTTGCCACGGATCAATCCAAGTGCCTCCATATAAACTGGTCTATGGACATGAAGCAGTTTTGCCATGGGAAAATATCATCGGCTCAAGGAGGATTCAGTTACAAGATCAGCTCACACCCGATGATTATTATAACTTAATGGTGGATGAATCAGAAGACCTAGTTCTATCAAGGATGCGTGCCTTGGAAAAAGTGACCGGGGACAAGGAGCGCGTAGCCCGTCATTATAATAAGAAAGTTGTACCTAAGTTTTTTGAAGAGGGCGAGCTCGTTTGGAAGTTAATATTGCCGATCGGATCAAGGGACAACAAATTTGGCAAGTGGTCACCTAACTGGAAAGGGCCTTTCAAGATCCACAGATGCGTCTCTAAAGGAGCCTACATATTAGAAGGATTGGACGGAGAAGTGTTTGGAAGGGCCCTCAACAGCAAGTATTTGAAAAAATATTACCCCAGTGTTTGGATCAACCATGATTCGCTAAGGTCTAGCTGATCCATGTCAGTCGATGCGTTGAATACGCATCGCCTTTAGGTCGTTTTGGTGCTATGTTTTCCCCCTAATTTTTGTATATCGGCTCTGCCTAGCCGACAGCATCACGATATCCAGTTTACTAATTTTATCGATGCTCAGGACACCATCAACAAAATTAAGGGGGCATACAATATCAAGAATCGGACGCATCAGGGCATGGCAAATTTTTCAATTTTTTCAAACTTTTTGAAGTTTTCAAGTCCAGATTGATCGGCAAGCATGCATATGATTGGCATTGAACAAACCGATCACAAAAGAGTTTGAGCCGATTACAAGATGAGCTATGAGTTTGAGTTACAAGAATTTCCTAGCCAACTATTACAATCAGTTCAGCGGGAAAGGAAGTTGGTATAGCTGATATCGCCTTACGATGAATCCCGTCTATCTCTTGGATGACCTTGGTGTCACTGCATCACTCCCTGGGATCGGCTTCATCGCCCTGGCCATATCGGATAAATGTGACACGGCCGCCTTGATCTTTGCTCGTTGGTCCTCGATCTCTTTCGGCAGGCCGGCCACACGCTGTTCTTTGGCTAGGATGTCGGCTTCAACGTTAGCAAGTTTGGCTACCAGTTCCTCCCGACGCTTGTGAAGCCGATCAAGCTCGGCAATCGGCTCGATCTTCAAGGCATCGAATTTGGCCTTCTCGGCAATGATTTCTTGTTGGCTGGCTTTGATGGTGGCCTCCAGCGCTTGGTTCTCTCGACAATCGGCTATTCTCTGCTTGGCTCATTCGAACTTGTGCCGATGCGCTTCCATGAAGGTGGCCGATGCGATGATATCGGCCAGCTGATTTGGCAGCCGATCCTGGACGTCTTCAAACCGACTACGGATGGAGCCGCAGTCGGTGACCAAAAAGTCGAGGGAGCACTCTAGTCGTTTGGCTATGTCCAACAGGGTAGCCCGTAGGTCCTCGTCCGACAGCACCATGGCCTTGTCGACATCCTCATCGGGGTCCAGAAACTCTGAAAGGTCAAAGTCCAAAAGATCGGCTATAGACTGCAAGAACAGAAGACAGTTAGAAGAGTCGACAAAACTAATAAGTCGATTTATGAACTTGAACAGAACTTACTCGGACAACTGGGACTGAGGTTGCCACGTCTTCGGCATCACCACCACCAGCAGCCACTGGCGTGTGCTCGCTCGATACATGGGGGGCAGGTGTTGGAGCACGAGGTGGCTGAAAAATAATACAAGTCAGAAATCGGCTATGTTGGTAAGAGGGAAGTGAAGGATGTTAGAACTTACCGAGGGAGGAGGAGCCGTTTTCTTCTTGGCAGCCAGTTTCTTCGCCTACAGACACAAAAGGCCGATGAAGCATAAACTTGGAAATGGTGATAAGATCAACTAATGAAAGGTGTTTACCGGTTGGGAACAAGGGGGGCGCTTCGGAGCGCTTAGAGTCTTTTCAATGGTTTGTTCCGCCGATGGAGTTCGGGCATATTTGTTTGAAGAGCTTGTTTCAGCTGCGGTAGCGTCGATAGCTTGGTCCATCTCCTCGTCCCTAATTTCTTCTTCCAGGATTGCGTCCACATCTGGATCGACTGGAGGCAAGTCGTCGGCTAGAGTTGGTTTCAGCTTCTTCGAAGCCCGTTTCTTTTTCTCTGCAGCTGAGGTAGCAGCAGCCGATGGTTTTGCCCTCTTCTGCTGATGCAACGACTCACGGGTTTGGCGTGTGGAAGCCGATGATCGATGGGGCTAGCCCGCAGCCGCCTGACAGCACGCCAGGAGCATAGAGGATCACTACTCCCGTGTTTCTTGCGTGTGGGGGAAGGCATCGATTGTCTACAAAAGGATGAGGCATGGTTAGTCAAATATGTGAGTAATAGCCGAAAGGAAGTAAAAAGAGAAGACACTCACCGATGGGGTCATCTCCGGATCAACGATGGTCAAGTACATTGAGGCCGATTGATGAAACAAGTGCCGCTTCCACTCATTCCACCATCGGCTGAAGATAGTTGTCCTCGTCACCGCCAAGTCGATGTTGTCGATGCTACCTAGAAGGGGACCGGGGATGTTGAGCAGCCATGCATCATGATGTCTCCTTCGATTTTGCCCCTGGCCTGGATCTTGTCTGAATAATAGAGGTCGATCGGCAGTTGGCCCATGCCAAGTTGTCTCGTAGCCACCATTGGATGATAAAATTCGTATGACTTCTGGACGTTGTGCCCTTGGTGGATGCCGACGGGAAGGATGCAAGGCGTTATGGCTGATATTTAAGTCTCCCTTGGCTTTTTGTATTCTTCGGAGTTAAGCTCGTCTAGCCGAAGATCATCTGGGAGTTCGAATTTGTCAAAGTCTTCATAGGCGAACCATATCCTTGAGCTGCTTGGGAAGCCGCTATACAGATTGCCGAACCAATTTTTGAAATGATCGGCTGTCAGCTTGGATCCATGATAAGTTGTCATTGCTTCCCCATACGACAGGCATTGGCGGGTGGTCACTCCTTCATCATCTTCGAACTGTGGCTTGATCAGGAGGAAATTGGCTTCTAGAGGAGCTAGCCTTTCTACGACTTGATATGTGTGAAGATTCAACCATAGCTGCAGTAGCCACCAGGGCCCTCCTGTATTGACAGCCTACTTGGAAGCCAGCCTAGCCGATGCCTTGCTCAGCATCTGGTACAAATAGCCGAGCAGGTATTTTCCTAAGGGGACTTGTTTCTTGCTCACCACGGCTTCGGCTACGTGCTGCCAGTTGCTAGTCGGCCCACAGCTTGATCCACAGAATACAAATTTTTCTAGCCACATCAGGAGGAAGGCTGCATGTTCTCTCTCGGAGATCGGGCCGTCTTTCATGTTCATCGATATGAAGCCGCTCCAGCCTCCTATGCTCTTGGTCTTGAAATTATGAGTGCATTTGATCTTGAGGTTGGCTGGGTCGACTATGGGGCTTATATCCAGCCCCGTGATCATTACTACATCCAAGAGAGTTGGCGTCATCGGCCCTTGTCTGAATAAGAATGCATTCAATGTATCTGACCAGAAGTAGGTTGCAACCGATAGGAGGGGCTTATCCTTGGGCATGTCGGCTATTGTCAAAGCTAGGCACTAGCTTATACCTAGCTCGGTCCAATTTGTTTGCTGCTTAGCCAACATCGTTAGGTACCAAGCTGGCCAGGATTTGTCTGTTGAAGGCCAAGACATGAAGGCACCAGACCAATAGGCCAGACCAGGGGAAGAAAACCTAAAGGGGATCCGGTTTGTTTCGGCATTAATGAATTCACTCGGGTCTAAGTTGCCGATCGGCCCTAATAAGAATTGATTGGGACTAAGAAGGTCTGGGATGGCGATTTGGTGAGCGAGGTGCTACAAATGAAAGGATAGAAGAACAAGATTACAGAAGGTAAAAAGCCAAATTGCAAGGAATACGGGGCTACAGCCGATGGAACTTTCCTCACGGTATTCTGTGTGAGTCGTGTCGGAGCGAGTGCTTGATGATGCCATCAATGGAGAGGATCGCCGCCGCGGAGGGGTTCACCGGTGAAGTCGCGCTTCGGTTCCGACGGGGTCGCCAAGGAGACGGGAAGGGTTTTTTCTGGCTAGGGCTTAAGGTTGCAAAAGTGATAGCGTGGCTTGGTTCGACGCAAGGCGGGTGTTATTTAAAGAAATTTCGTGGCAGCCGAAACGGGCTAGGGCAAAACTTTTGCGGGAATTTGAAACAGTGTCAAATCCATAATAGTATCATATCACGACTTGGGGGGCATGTGTTAATGATAAAATTTGGTAACCAAATCCCTGAGTTCAGAGCCAAGATTGAAGCGGAATCAGATCAGGAGCGCAGTCTGCGGAGAAGCAGAGGCCGCATCGGCAAAGACGGAATCGGCTGGGAGACCAGTCGGCTGAGGCTGAATCGGACAAGGATGGCCGATAGCCGATTCCAATTAGGAGATGAAAATTGAACCGATCCCGAAAAAGGAGCATAAAGATAAATATTGGATTCGATTCCCAAATGATCGTTGAAGATATTGCCATCTATGGATAGAGTCCTATAACGACAATTGTATCTGTAAATAAGGAAGTTATTAGATTTTCCTTTTGTAATGAACTGCGCAATTTATCATACGTGCCTTATAATCTAGAGCAATCTCTAGATCTATCCTACAATCGGCTGGTTTCTCTCTAAATACAGCGGCCGATAAGGCTAGATCTAGGGGTTGAATTAGATTATATGTTGTGTCTACCGTCTCGAAGGATTCACATTGACTCATGCAGATCTGATATTTCTTTTTGTACTTAAGGTGCATCTAATCGACCGATTAAGTCGCTCTTAGAACTGTTAACATCTGTTTAGCTAAATGTTTATAATTAGAGATAGCGTGGGAGTTTCAGCCAGCGTTATCTGTTTTAGTTATCTTTTAGTTTTAATTGCTATTAGATATATTAAAATCACCTTTTATATTAAGATCTTAATCTGTTTAAATGCTCTAAGCCAGTATCAATCTATCAAACTATGCTGAGAGCCGATTGATCTAGGTTTAGCGCATTTAGATTAGATTAATATTTTTTTATAAAATGTATCAGAGTATTAGCTGTTCACATTAGATCTACAGTATCGGCTAGGTTGTCAATGCAGATAATTATTACTCTAGTGCATCTTTAGCCTAAGTGATTTATACTGTCTCGGCATAGCCGATCTATCCCAATCACTTAGTATAAATGTGCTTCGGAATAACGATTATATGTTTATCAATGTCTTCAGCCGATCCGCTAGGATCTAATTTTAACTTAATGCCTCTTGTTCTTGTTGGTTACAAGATTAAACCAACTGGCACGCTCTCAATTCACCAGAGGCAACTAATTTGGACCTGCACTAGAGTAAAGCAAATCTCTTAGACCAGTGCGTGGGAATCGAATTTCTCATCAACAGATGGATATAACAAATCTACCTAAAGTGCCATTACATTTACAGAAACATCGACTTGATCAAAATATCGGACCTAACCGAGAAAGTCTTAACTAAGCCGATGTATCTATGAACGGTAATGAAACTAAAGATAGATATGGTATACCTGGGCCGATGGGACTTTGGACTTACCCCTTCGCCGGAGATCGAAGCCGATGCAGCCCCGCATTGGATGCCAAATCTCAAGTAGCCAAAAGTAAAAAGGTAGCAATGCGCCGAGTTTATCATGACGATAGATTACATGAACCCCGGGCTTACATATTTATACCCATGGGCTAACAGAGATCCTAACAGATTAATCCAAACTTTCCTAAAGATAAAAGGAAACAAACCGAGTCCTTATCGGATGCTAACACACTTTCCTAAAGATAAAATAGAAAGCTAACAAACTCTTTCTAATTAATAGATACAAGCCGAATCCAGCAACAATCCGACTGCTGGAGATATTGATAATAGAAAACCCTCATCAGCTAACGCAAAAACTCTCAGCCGATTCTAGCTTTGAGCCGATATGAAAACTCAGTCGATGAGGATTCCGGGGCTTACCAAATTATGGCGTTAACACTGACCTCGGACCTTCTCGCCGGACCATGCAGATGCCACTTTGGTCCACCCGATCTCGTCGAAACCGTTCCGATCCACGCGACCGGTCCAATTTCCAACTATCAAAGAAGGGTTGGCTAGTTGGAACTCAGGGATCTTCTGATGTCGCCGATTTACACCGCAACGTAGCGATGTCTCTACCGGTATCCACACATCCAGGGAGGTAATGTCGAACACCTGTGTGCTAGCACGCGATGCACGGCTAGGGTTTGGCTCGAAGGTGGCGGCTAGGGTTTGCTCGTGGAGAACTTCATCTGGCTTTGAAGTTGTGCTCTATGATCTCCACCCCTTGCCCTCCTTATATAGAGTTGGCCGACTAGGCCTAAAGGCCCATCGGGGCTCTATATTCAATCAGATTTCTATCCGAACTAAGCCCTACCAGAGTCAAGCTCGAATACCTGTTCCATCCCGTAAAGCGTGCGACCCTGTAGGTTCATGTAGACTTGGTTCCGACCCAAGAACGCTTCTCGGCCGACCATCAACAGCGGCCCCCAGCAGGACGTATTGACACCATAGTCTAAAAGAAGATCAAATCGGCTAAACCTATAATGTGTGCACAAATCCCTTTGCCTCACGATACCAATTAAGCTATAGGGAAGACACGTGCCATCCTATCAATAGCTTAATCATTCACTCGATTACGCTTTGGGCCAGATGCTTTCTCAGTCAAAAATGGAAAGAAAGACTGTTGATTGACTCCTCAATCAACTCGGCATGGCCATGCACTTCCATAATCCATTACATCAAAAGGTTCATCTCCCGACTCGGCGAGCGTGGTGCACCCTTCTCCAAGCTAGTCAAGAAGGACTCAAACTTCCAGTGGTCGGAAGAAGCTGACCACGCCTTTGCTAACCTCAGGCGCCTCCTGACTTCGTCGCTCGTGCTTACCACGCCGAACCCTGAAGAGGTATTGCTTCTCTACATCGCCGCGACCACCGTGGTCGTGAGCACGGTGCTGGTCGTCGAGTGCCCGGAGTTAGGTCACGCCTACCCAATGCAGAGGCCCTTCTACTACATCTCCAAGATCTTTGGACCCTCCAAGGCCCGATATCCCTAAGTGTAGAAGCTGCTCTACACCATCCTCGTCACCACTCGAAAGCTGAGGCATTATTTCCAAACTCACAGGGTGGTGGTAGTGACCGAGTACCCCTTCGGGGACATCATCCGGAATCGCAAAGCCACTAGTTGGATGGCCAGGTGGGCGATGGAAATGGGCGAATTCTCCATCGACTACAAACCTCGCAACGCCATCAAGTCCTAGGCTCTCACCGTCTTTGTGGCCGAGTGGACAGAAATTCAACTTCTGTCGACCCCCGAGACTCGATAGGCCTGGACCATGTACTTCAACGGGTCGCTCAGCATAGACGGAGCTGACGTCAGCATGATTCTAGTCTCCCCGTAGGGCGAGCATCTCAAGTATGTTCTTTAGCTGCTCACAAGGCATCGAACAACGTCGCCGAGTACGAAGCCCTCCTCCACGGTCTCCGGATCGCTACATCCATCGGCGTCGAGTGCCTCATGGTGTACGGCGATTCGAAGCTGGTGATCAGCCAAGTCAACAAGGACTAATGTTGCACAAGTGAGAGATGGACGTGTACTGCAACGAGGTATGGAAGCTAGAAGGCAAGTTCCGTTGCATCGAGTCTGTTAACACCAAAATTTGGTAATTGAATCCCAAAGTCCTGACAGAGGTGAAGCAGAATCAGATCGGCTGGTTTGGCGGAGAAACAGAGGCCGCATCGGCTGAGAAGCGATCGGCTGCGAGGCCAGTCGGCTAAGGTTGAATCGGACAAGAGCGGCCGATAGTCGATTCTAGGTTCAGAGAAGATAAAACCGTTTCTGGTGCGGATGTTGAAGATAAATAGAAGATTCAGTTATTGGATTACGCGTTAAACGATATTGCCATCTATGGATAGAGTCTTGTAACAGCAATTGTATCTGTAATTTAGGAGTTTGTTTAAATTGTTCATTGTAATGCGGCGTGGGTCCTCCCCGGGATAGCGTCGTGTTTTAAATAGTAGTTTAGATAGAGTTCAGGGTTTGTACAAATAATTTTATCTTTGGTATAAGTAGGACCCGAGACCCCCTCTAATTAGACATTCAACACAATCAATCAAACCTTCGGTGCATCGCCAACCCTTTTCTTTAGACGAGCAATTGATTTGGCTATGGGCTACATCGTTTCGATCCCCAAATCTAAGAAAATGCTTGTCATTAGTGGTATGATCTGCTATTTCTAGTGCTTACATCGTAATGACACATTAGATTCAGGGGTTTATACTACGTTATTTATCATATAGCGCATATAAATTAGATCAATGTTTAGATCTATCCTGCCATTGGCCAGTTCTGTCAAGAACTTGCAGCCAATAAGGCTAGATCTAAAGGTTGGCTGGTTTATATGCGGTATCCACCGTCTCGAGAAATATAAATCGACTAGAACAGATCAGGTTGTTCTTTTTATACTTAATGTTGCATCAGAGTTGAACTATTAAGTCGTTTTTAGAACTCCCAATGATCTGTTCGGTTAGATTTATGTGTTTAAGAGACAGTGTCGGGGTTTCAGCCGGCCTTATCTGCCCTGATATGTTTCTTTTAATATATTTATTATTAGACTTATGTTAGGATTGCCTCTTATATTAAGATCCCATTCTTGTCGGACGTCATCAGCCGAAATCGTCCTGCCATCAACAGCCGACGGCCGATTTCCCAGGCTATGCACATCTGGTCCAAGAATGATATATTTTCATAAGATTCGTCGGAGTACTAGCCGATTCATTATTAGCTTTCTAGTATCAGCTAGGTTATCAATACATGTATTTATTATCCTTTACTGTATTTGGGTTAAATGACTGATGCTGTCTCAGTATAGCCGATCCATTCCATTCACTTGACTTAAATATATTTTAGGATAGTGAATATATGCTCATGGATTCCCTTAGCCGATCCAGTGGGGATCTAACTTAACACTTAATGCATATTTCCTTATTTTTCTTGTTGGTTAACAGATCAAACCAACTGGCACGCCCTGCACAGCACAGGCAGCCAAGAATGACCTGCACTGGAGTCAAGACCTCCCAAGGCAGCGCGTGAGAGAAATTTCTCGTCAACACACTTCTTGGCACGCCCGGTGGGACTTTCTCTGTCAGCTCGACTAGGACGCATCGATTCAGCCGGCAAGATGGTCGACTCCAAGAGCCCCAACGTTTCCCAGGACAACATCGTGTCTGTGAAGATGGAGCAGTTATCGGCTGAACAGCAAGCCGATTATACGAAGATGGTGGAAGAACTCCAGGCCAACTACTTGCAATCTTTCACCCAAACAAGATCTGGGGTCGTGCATCAAAAGTATAAATTTAGCATGGACGACCTCAAGGCATCCTCCTCTGGTGGGTCAAAAGGCAAGCAAAAGGTGGAGGAGCCGATTCAAGAACTGGATGATTCGGCTCTATATTCCTTGCAAGACCGGATCGACTCGGCCATCCGTCAACCAAAAGTAGCATCTTGGACAACACTCTCAATAACACGATCGCTACAGTGGTCGACGCCAAGATAGCCGACCAGCTGCAACGGGGGCCGACGTACTTCACAGACGGCCAATTCCTTGGTTATAAGACGTTGGTCACCCAGAATCGGCCGATCCCACCACTAGCACAACCAGGGCCGCCAGGAGGTATCCTCAGCTGGCCAAATCCAACTAAGTCGTCCACGCAGCCAGTAATTACCATGCTGAACCGACAGCAACCGCTACCCCAAGATCAGATTGCTAACATGTTCAATGACAATCGGCAGTCAGAGCCGATTCCCCAGATTGACCTGGACAGACGGTTCAACGCCGGTGGCCGACAGCTGTTCCCAGGACCACCAACGCCACCACCGGCGCATCGGCCACCTCCCACTGATCATCACTACCAGTACCAAGGAGGCCGTCAAGACCATCACTACAGGCCTCAGACGCCACCACCGTTGTATCAGCAAGCACCCACACCGTATGAACCATACGGCCGTCTGACGGGACAACCGGACAGGTCGATCGATTGCGAGATGTCATGCGCGATCAATTCGGCCTCAAGCCAAAAGACTCGGAAACATGTATCGGTATCCCTATCCAGAGCACTTTGAGCGGATTCCGTTGCCAAACCGATACAAGATCCCAGATTTTTTGAAGTTCTCAGGGCAAGACAACGTTTCAACCTACTAACACGTCAGCCGATTCTTGGCACAGTGCGGCGAAGCATCGGCTACAGACGCCTTGAGTGTCCGATTGTTCTCTTTGTCCCTTGCGGGATCGGCTTTTACCTGGTTCTCCTCATTGCCTTAGAACTCAATTCAGAGTTGGGTCGATCTTGAAAAGCAGTTTCACAGCTACTTTTACTCCAGCAACCATGAGATGAAATTGTCGGACCTCACCATCATCAGGCAAAAACACAACGAATCAGTTCAAGAATACATCCAACGCTTTAGGAAGATGAGGAACCGATGCTACAGCTTGGTGCTACCGACGCCCAGCTGGCCAATTTGGCCTTTCATGGCTTGATCGCGCCGATCCGAGAACGATTCTCTGTGCAGGACTTCGACAGCCTAGCCCACTTGGCGCAGAAGGTAACGGCCCACGAGCAGCGATTCCAAGACACCAGGAAGGCCATCAAAAACATAACTCACGTCGTCGTTGAACTAGACTACGAGTCCGACGACGATGACGCGGAAGTGGCAGCAGCCGAATGGGCCAAGAACAAAAATGTCATCGTCTGCCAATGGTTGCTGAAGACGGCCAAAGAAGAAAGATATGACTTCGACATCACCAAGGCCGACAGGATTTTTGACTTGCTGCTCAAGGAGAAGCAGATTCAGCTCCCTGAAAATCACATGATCCCGTCGGCCGAGGAGCTAAAGAAGAAGAAATATTGCAAGTGGCACAACTCCACATCCCATGCCACCAACGAATGCAAAGTCTTCAGGCAGCAAATCCAGTCGGCAATAGAGGCCGGGAAATTAAAGTTTGCCGATTCGAGTCGGCCGATGAAGGTAGACGGTAACCCTTTCCCAGTCAACACAGTTCAAGCCAGTCCCAGGCAAGCTGATCGACAGAACAGAATGGCGCACGGCTTAGTCAACACATCAATCGGGGCCAAGGCGAAGGACGAGCCTACTAGACATCACGCCGTGCCCATTAATATGGTGTGCCCCGTCATCAAGTCGGCTGACCGACGGCCGATCTATGAAGACAGCCAACACCGTCCTCAGCACCAGTCTCGGCGGGAAGCCCGCAATGAAGCACCTCATCGGCGCGAACCGGAGATCCAAAGCCGCCGATATGAGGCAGACTGCAACAGTGCCAATCCGCATTGGCACTGTGATTTTTTCAGGTACTGCTGGGAATCCGGCATGAGACTGTCAACACTGGATGATTGCCTAGCATGCAACGATCGTGGCGACGACGAGCACAGGAGCTCATCGGCTGCAAGCCCAGCTCGGTTCGTCCCTAGAGCCATTCAGCTAAACCAAAGGTGGCGGTCCGTCCATGATCGGCTCGGCCTGATCCACCAAGACTTCTTCGTCGACGAAGACTGCAATGACAACAACCGCAATGATCAAGAGGCCGGCGATGAGGAATCGGCCAATCCCCAATGGTGCCCGTCCGATCTCTTCATAAAGACGTAGAAAAGAAGAATTCAATGACTTAAGCTTTGAAGGGAGAGAAGACGAAGTTCGGCAAATGATCCACAAATAGCGCTGTCGGCTGGGTAAGATCAAAAGGCGATGGGTTCCCAAAGAGAAAACCACCGCAGCCAATGAACAGCAAGCCGATGAGAGCCCAGCCTATCAAGCCAGGAGGGCAGCCAAAGGGAAAGGCAAAGTTTTTTCATTGGTTAACGTGGTGTTCATACTACCAGCCGAGTTCAGTGCTCCTGAAGTCGATGCAGACACCATCGAGGACGAACTAGTGAAGCTAGCAATCTCACCAGACCAAGCTATCTTCAACAAACTCGAGGGGACCCAAAATTGGCACTTAAAGCCGTTCTACGTTAAAGGATTCATCAACGACAAGCCAATTTCCAAGATGCTAGTTGATGGGGGAGCTACAGTCAACCTCATGCCTTACGCAACATTCAGAAAACTAGGCAAGGGGGCCGAAGACCTGATAAAGACCAATATGGTGCTCAAAGACTTCGGGGCAACCCATCAGAAACCAAGGGCGTCCTCAACGTCGAACTGACCATCGGCAATAAGACCGTGCCCACAACATTCTTTGTTATCGACGGGAAGGGGTCTTACAGCCTGCTGCTCGGAAGGGACTGGATACACGCTAACTGTTGCATTCCTTCTACGATGCATCAGAGTCTGATCCAATGGGACGGCGACAAGATTGAGATCGTGCCAGCCGACAGGTCAGTTAGTGTCGTCAGTGCCGATTTGCCGCTTTGGGAAATCGAAGGCATCGATTGTTTGTCTGGGAAAATCTGGCAAGCCGATTTTCTAAATGTGTCCAATTTCACAATGCAGTCGATTGGAGATGACGAGCCACGGCTGCTGCTTTGAACAAGACATGGTGGAGGGCTCAAGCGTCTTCGGCATGGACACCGCAGACGAAGACGATGGCAAGCTCGGGCAAGGTTTCACGTCGACCGACGAATTAGAGGAAATTGACATCGGCTCTGGTGACAAGCCGAGTCCGACGTACATTAGCAAAAATCTGTCTCCTCATTGTAGATCCTAGCTTATTGATTTGTTAAAAGAATATAAAGATTGTTTTGCTTGGGAGTACTTTGAGATGCCCGGCCTCAGCCGATCAATAGTGGTCCATCAACTGCCGATTAAGGCAGGCTATCGGCCGTTCAAACAGCCTCCCAGGAGGTTTAAGGCCGATATGTACGATGCAATTAAAGCCAAAATCACTCGGCTATACGATGCGGGATTCATTCGGCCTTGTCGATATGCCGAGTGGGTCTCCAACATCGTCCCAGTGTTAAAGAAAAATGGTAAACTTAGGGTGTGCATTGATTTCAGGGATCTAAACAAGGCCACCCCTAAGGACGAATACCCAATGCCGATAGCCGATTTACTTGTCGATGCTGCTTCAGGTCACAAAATTATCAGTTTCATGGATGGCAATGCAGGGTATAATCAAATATTTATGGCCAATTTTCGGTGTCCCAGCGCAATTGGCTTGTACGAATGGGTAGTAATGACATTCGGCTTGAAGAATGCTAGGGCAACATATCAACGGGCCATGAACTACATTTTTCACGACATGATCGGCTCACTAGTAGAGTTTACATTGACGACGTGGTTGTCAAGTCCAGGGAGATAGAGGGTCACATAGCCGATCTGAGACAAGTGTTAGAGCGGACGAGGAAGTATGGCCTGAAGATGATCCGCTTAAGTGCGCGTTCGGCGTATCGGCCGGGCAGTTCCTGCGATTTCTTGTTCATGAAAGACGAATTGAGGTTACACCAAGAAGCATAAATGCTATCAAGACAATTCAACCTCCGAAGGACAAGAAACAACTCCAGTCATTGATCGGCAAGATAAATTTCATCAGGCGATTCATAGCCAATCTCTCGAAAAAGATGGAGTCGTTCACACCATTGCTTCGGCTGAAAGCCGATCAAGCATTCACATGGGGGGCAGAGCAGCAAAAGGCTTTGGACAACATCAAGGACTACCTAAGTTCCCCTCCAGTTTTAATGCCTCCACAGAAAGGGATACCGTTTGAGCTGTACCTGTCAGCCGATGACAAGTCAATCGGTTCCGTCCTAATCCAAGAGGTTGAGGGCAAGGAAAAAGCCATTTTCTATTTCAGCCGACGGTTACTAGACGCAGAAACAAGGTATTCGCCTGTGGAGAAGCTATGCCTATGTCTCTATTTTTCATGTACGAAGTTAAGGCATTATCTGCTATCCAACGAGTGCACAATAGTCTGCAAAGCCGATGTAGTTAAGTACATGCTATCGGCTCCAGTGTTAAAAGGAAGAATTGGAAAGTGGATTTTTGCTAACAGAATTCGATCTGAGGTATCAGGCGCCCAGGGCAGTCAATGGACAAGCGATAGCCGATTTCATTGTGGAACACAGAAATGATTCGATCGGCTCAGTGGAAATTATGCCTTGGACTATGACGTTTGATGGCTCGGTTTGCACCAACGGCTGCGGCATCGGCTTGGTCATTATTTTGCCCAGGGGGCAAGTTTCGAATTTGCTTTTGCTATCAACCCCCACGCTACGAACAACCAAGCCGAATACGAAGCCGTCCTTAAAGGATTACATCTACTCAAGGAAGTTGAAGCCGACGCCATCGAAATAATGGGAGATTCATTGTTGGTCATCAGCCAAATATCAGGAGAATACGAATGCAAAAACGACATGCTGATGGTCTATTATCAGCAATGCCGGGAATTAATGGACGGTTTTCGGCTAGTTACTTTGAAACACATCCTCAGAGAGTAGAACACAGAGGCCAATGATTTAGCTCAGGGGACATCAGGCTATCGGCCGATGTTGAAAGAAATTGACATAGAAGTTGCTGCTATTACAGCCGATGATTGGAGGTTTGAAGTTTACAGCTATCCCAAAAATCCCTCTAATCGACTACAAGGAAATTACGATACAAAGCATTAAGATATGTGTTGCTCAATGAAGATCTGTACTATCGGACAATTGATGGTGTGCTACTCAAGTGTTTGGGAGCCGATTAGGCTAAAGTGGCCATCGGAGAAGTGCACGAAGGGATCTGTGGCACACATCAATCGGCCCACAAAATGAAGTGGCTCCTTTGCCGAGCAGGATATTTCTGGCCGACCATGCTGGAAGATTGTTTCAAGTATTACAAGGGTTGCCAGGATTGTCAGAAGTTTGGCACCATACAACGAGCACCAGCGTCGGCTATGAACCCAATTATTAAGCCTTGGCCGTTCAGAGGATGGGGCATTGATATGATCGGTCAGATCAATCCACCCTCAAGCAATGGGCATAAATTTATTCTGGTGGCGACAGATTACTTCACAAAGTGGGTGGAGGCGATTCCCCTAAGGAAAGTGGATTCTAAGGATGCAATTGAGTTTGTCAAAGAACATATTATTTACCGATTTGGCGTCCCACAAACAATAACAACAAACCAGGGATCTATCTTCGTATTGGATGAGTTTGTTCAGTTTGCCGATGGCATGGGGATCAAGCTACTTAATTCTTCGTTGTACTATGCACAGGCCAACGGGCAAGCTGAAGCTTCAAATAAAAGTTTGATTAAGTTGATTAAAAGGAAGATCTCTGAGTACCCTAAACAGTGGCATAGCCGATTAGCCGAATCACTGTGGGCGTATCGGATGGCATGCCACGGATCAATTCAAGTCCCTCCGTATAAGCTGGTCTATGGACATGAGGCAGTGCTACCATGGGAGAGCGTCATCGGCTCAAGGCACATTCAGCTATAGGATCAACTCACAGCCGACGATTATTATCACCTGATGGCGGACAAATCAGAAGACCTAGTCTTATCCAGAATGAGGGCCTTGGAAAAAGTTACGAGGGATAAAGAACGAGTTGCCAGACATTATAATAAAAAAGTGGTGCCTAAATCTTTCGAGGAAGGCAAACTTATTTGGAAATTGATACTGCCAATTGGATCTAGAGATAACAAATTCGGCAAGTGGTCACCAAATTGGGAAGGGCCTTTCAAGATCCACAAATGCGTCTCCAAAGGAGCTTACATGCTAGAAGGGCTAGATGGAGAAGTATTTGGAAGGGCTCTTAATGGAAAATACCTGAAGAAATACTACCCAAGTGTATGGATCAATTCATGATTCGGCTCTGGTTGCTTAGCCGATTTATGACAGCCGATGTCTTGCTTCAATAAGGCATCGCTTTTAGGCATTTTTATGCAATATTTTTTCCCTAAGTTTTCTGCGATCGGCTAACGAGTGGCCGATAGCGATGGCAATGATGCGCGAACGGCTTGAATTCACAATTTTGTCGACACCGAAGCTATCAACAAAATTTAGGGGGCATATACATACGCGAGCCGATTGCAAAATTGGGCGTCAGGAAATTTTAAACTTTTTAAGCTTAGTAATCAGCAATCAAAATAAAAGCGTTGGAAGTGATTTGGATCGACGGCCATGATTCAAGTGTTACCATCGACGGTTGTGGTGCGGTCTTGAAATCAATGAACGTGACGCAATACGGACGGCTAGGGCCGATTTCAGCATAAGCAATTCAAGATACTACGTGCGGCCGAAGCCGATCTCACCCACGAGCACAGCTGCAAAAGATTGATAGATTGTACTACACAAAAGTTAAAGCCGATTACAAAGTTCGAGCAGTTGATCGGAGTTCAAGCCCATTACAAAAGTTTGACAAATATATTATAGGAGGCTGTAGCCAATTTCAGAACGTTAAAATGTTACAAGTTCATTGTTTCAAGAAATCGGCTATGGCCGACAACGCCGTCCGCCTGATCTGGTCTATCTCCTCAATGGCCCTGACGTCGTCGGCCTTAGACCCAGCCACCGGCCGGCTACCCTTCACTAGGTCCCGTAGATGTGCCACAGCCGCCTTGATACTTTGGCGTTGAGCTTCGATTTCGGCTGGCAAGCTGGCCATGTACTCCTTGTGGACATCGATCTCGTTCATGACTTGAACGAGATCGACCATCAGCTGATCTTGGCGTGAGAGGAGTTGCTCAAGCTTGACCGCCGGCTCAATCTTCAGGCGGTCGAAGGCGGCTTTCTGGCTCTCAATGGCATCCTTGGTCGACTGGAGGATGGCCGAACGCGCATGATTCTTGCGACGGTCGGCTATTCGCTCCCGTGCCCGTTCATACTTGAGTTGGTGGGCTTCCATGAAGGTGGCCGGCACGATGGCGTCGGCTAGAGCTTCCGGCAGCTGGCCTTGGATTTCCTTGAAGCGCGCGCGTATTGAACCGCTGTCGACCACCAACGCATCCAGCGAGGCCTCCAGCCGGTTGCAGATGTTGGCTAGGGTGGCCCTCAGGTCCTCGGCCGGCGTCACCAACGCCTCCTCGCCGATTTCGCCAGACTCCTCGAACTCCGACAAGTCAAAGTTGAGGAGGTCGGCTATGTTCTGCAAAGAGGAAGATGATCAGAAAATATTGAGCTGGTAGGGCCGATCATCAAATTCAGTCGGCTTACTGTGGGCACCGGGGTCGGAGCGATCGGCTCGGCTGGTTCACCGCCTGCAGCCGTCGGGGCCTCTTCATCGGCGTTGTTGCCGTCGCCCACGGCAGTCACAACGTCCTCGCTGGACGCTTGGGGGGCAGCCGACGGAGATCGTGGGGGCTGCAAAAGAAGAGTTAGCGGTCAAGTCGGCTAATTTCTACAAATCAAGTTGCAAGAGACGATTACCGATGGCACGTGACGTGGAGTGCGGCCGGCCAATTTCTTGACCTGAAAAGAATTATTCGGTGAGATGCAAGTGATATCATCATAAAGCCAAATTTGATGAAGTGAGGGCTTACCGGCCGATTTT
Source organism: Oryza australiensis (assembly GCA_019925245.2). Lineage (NCBI taxonomy): Eukaryota > Viridiplantae > Streptophyta > Magnoliopsida > Poales > Poaceae > Oryza > Oryza australiensis. The sequence goes on from JAIFGZ020000243.1 coordinate 123,454, forward strand.
TCACTGGGGGACTTGGGACCAGCAGGACGTCGGCTGGAGAGTTGACGGACTCATGGCTCGAGCTCCCAGGTTCGGCCGCCGCTCCAACAGCCGCCGGCATCTCCTCGCTGGCGACGGTGTCGAGGAACTGCGCGACGGCTCGGTCCAAGGGGGGAGGCTATCGGCTAGCGCTGCCGGTTTCTTCTCTTTCAGCTTCTTGGGGCCAGGCGCGGCCGACGGCTGTATGAGTGGTGCAACCCTTTTCTTTTTGGCAATCGGCTCGCGCACTTGCCCTCGTAGCAACGACGCCAGCTTCGGCACTCCCCAGCCGATCGCCGACAGAGCCAGGCCGCCCCGTCCAGAACACCTAGACGGTATTCGATGGGGCGCCCAGAGTCGCTCACCGTCGGCCGCTCCGTCTCCGTCTCCTGCAAACCAGAAGGCGAATATTAATCGGCTATATCAGCCAATGATAAGAAGAAGAAAATCATTTGGGACTTAAAGCATACCGAGGGGATCTCCTCAGGCAAGAGCAGATCGACGTAATGAGATGACCGCTGGTGGAAGATGTGTCATTTGATTTCGGCCCATCATTGGTCGTAGGCCGCGCTTTTCCTAAGCGCCAGGGTCATCTCGCCGATGCTACCGAGGGGAGGGCCGGCTATATTCAGCAGCCGATGCATTATCAGGTTTTGGTTCACCACTCCCCTCGTTTCAATCTTATCGGCATAATATAAGCCGATGGGCAATTGCCCAAGACCAAACTGTCTCGCCGCCGACACCGGGTAATAGAACTCATAGCTTTTGGCCACTGATCGGCCCTGGTGGATCCCAGTCGACAAGATGGAGGGGGACAGCGCGGCGACGAACAACTCCCTGCACCTTGGGTTGTCGGCCAAGTTGATGTCTTCCCAGTTAAAATCGACTGGCAACTCAAACAGTCTCCGGTCCTGGTAGAAGTACCAGGCGCGGGTCTCGCGAGACAACCCATCGTAAAGGGCAATGAACCATTCGGCCAGCAGGTCGGCCGACTGCCTTGAGCCTGCATGAGCAGCTGCTGCTTCTCTATAGCTCATGCATCTGGTGGTGGTGATCTGGTTGTCGTCTTTGCCTTCGATCGGCTCCAGCCTTGGGAATACGGCTTCTGTCAGAGGGAGCCGACCAGCTATCTTTTGGGTCGCCAGCACTAGCCAGATCTGTAAGAACCACAAGGGGCCGCCGGTGTTGATTGGGGCGTTGGCGGCTATCTTTGCGGCGGCCTGATGCAGCATTTGATATAAATAGCCAAGGAGGTATTTCCCCAGCGCAAGCTTGCCCCCGTCCGCCAGGATTTTGGCTACAACCTGCCAATGTCGGTCGGCCCGTAGCTCGATCCACAGAACAAGAATTTTTCAAGCCACATCGTCAGAAATGCGGCGTGCTCCCTGTGGCCGACAGATCCATCTTTCATGTTTTGGGCGATGAAGCCGCTCCACCCGCCGATGGCTTTGGTTTTGAACTGATGCTGCCCCATTCGGCTCAGGTTGCTGGGGTTAGCCGACGCCTAGATGTCCAGCCCGGTCATCATGTACACGTCGGCCAGTGTAACTGTCATCGGCCCTTGCCGGAAGATGAAGGCGTTGAAGCTATCATTCCAGAAATATGTCACAGCCGACAGAAGCGGCTTGTCCTTTTCCATGCTGGCAATGGATAGAGCCAAGCAATGAGCGATCCCAGTTTCCTCCCAATGAGTGTACTTGGCCGATCGCACCCTCTTGTACCATTCGATCCATGCTGTGTCGGTGGTCGGCCATGATTTGAAGGTCCCGTTCCAGTGGTCTAGGGACAGTTTATTGGTGTTGTAGGGGAGCCTGTTGGTCTCGGCCATGATAACATCGGCTGGATCGGTGTTGCCGATGGGGCCGAGAAAGTATCGCCTTTCTTGAGTCAAATTGGGAATGACCACTTGATGCGACAGATGCTACAGTTTGAAAAAGGAAAAATTCTAATCAAGAATGGCTAAACGCTACAGTTTGAAAGGGGAGAAAAGTACTAATAAAAAAATGGCTAAAAGCAAGATGAATGCAACAAGGCTAGAAGCATGGTTGGAAAAGTAAATCTGAAGAAAAGAAGTTATGGACTGACGGGTGTACCTCAGGGAACTCGACGATGGTGGCGGCCGGTGCGGCGGCAGCAGCTGGTGTGGCAGTGGCGGCCGGCGCGATGGAGGTGCTTGACGCAGCGGCGGAGGAAGCCATCGGAGTTGTTGGGGGTGAAGATGAAGTCCGGTTCGCAAAGGGCGCTGAGATTTGACGAAAGACGCCGGTGAACCGCCGGAGAGGAGAGAGGAAACGAAGGCTTGTGTGCGAAGTGTTTTGAGTGGGTTTTGAAAGCGTAATCGCTTCGGTTGAAGCGAAGGGCTATTTAAAGGGCACTCAGGGCAGCCGAAGCGGTTTAGGTCAAGAAAAGAGCGGGAATTTGAATAGGCAAGCAAATCCGTAACACTTCGTATCACGGACTTGGGGGGCATGTGTTAACACCAAAATTTGGTAATTGAATCCCTAAGTCTTGGCAGAGGTGAAGGAGAATCGGATCGGCTGGTTTGGCGGAGAAACAGAGGCTGCATCAGCTGAGAAGCGATCGGCTGCGAGGCCAGTCGGCTAAGTTGAATCGGACAAGAGTGGCCGATAGCCGATTCTAGGTTCAGAGAAGATAAAACCGTTTCTGGTGCGGATGTTGAAGATAAATAGAAGATTCGGTTATTGGATTACGCGTTAAACAATATTGCCATCTATGGATAGAGTCCTGTAACGGCAATTGTATCTGCAATTTAGGAGTATGTTTAAATTGTTCATTGTAATGCGGCGTGGGTCCTCCCGGCATAGCGTCGTGTTTTAAATAGTAGTTTAGATAGAGTCCAGGGTTTGTACAAATAATTTTATCTTGGGTATAACTAGGACCCAAGACCCCCTGTAATTAGACATTCAACACAATCAATCAAACCTTCGGTGCATCGCCAACCCTTTTCTTCAAACGAGCAATTGATTTGGCTACGGGCTGCATCGTTTCAATCCCCAAATCCAGGTAAATTCTTGTCATTAGTGGTATGATCTGCTGTTTCTAGTGCTTCCATCGTAATGACACATTAGATTCAGGGGTTTATACTGTGTTATTTATCATATAGCGCATATAAATTAGATCAATGTTTAGATCTATCCTGCCATTGGTCAGTTCTGTCAAGAACTTGCAGCCAATAAGGCTAGATCTAAAGGTTGGTTGGTTTATATGCGGTATCCACCGTCTCGAGAAATATAAATTTGCTACAACAGATCAGGCTGTTCTTTTTATACTTAATGCTGCATCAGAGTTGAACTATTAAGTCATTTTTAGAACTCCCAATGATCTGTTCGGTTAGATTTATGTGTTTAAGAGATAGTGCGGGGTTTCAGCCGGCCTTATCTGCCCGATATGTTTCTTTTAATATATTTATTATTAGACTTATGTTAGGACTGCCTCTTATATTAAGATCTCATTCTTGTCGGACGTCATCAGCCGAAATCGGCCTGCCATCAACAGCCAACGGCCGATTTCCCAGGCTATGCACATCTGGTCCAAGAATGATATCTTTTCATAAGATTCGTCGGAGTACTAGCCGATTCATTGTTAGCTTTCCAGTATCGGCTAGGTTATCAATACATGTATTTGTTATCCTTTACTGTATTTGGGTTAAATGGTTGATGTTGTCTCGGTATAGCCGATCCATCCCAGTCGCTTGACTTAAATATATTTTAGGATAGTAAATATATGCTCATGGATTTCCTTAGCCGATCCAGTGGGGATCTAACTTAACACTTAATGCATATTTCCTTGTTTTTCTTGGTTGTTAACAGATCAAACCAACTGGCACGCCCTGCAGAGCACAGGCAGCCGAGAAGGACCTGCACTGGAGTCAAGCAGATCTCCCAGGCCAGCGTGTGAGAGAAATTTCTCGTCAACAGAGTTCCACCATGTTCTTCGCGATGCCAACGTGGCTGCCAACCAGCTCTCCAAGCTGGGATCCTTTCAGGCAACTGTCCTATGAGGTGTTTTCATCCAAGAAGTACTCAAGCCATGGATCAAGGAGGCCGAGTCATCTACGCTGACCCCTCCACCCTCGGGCGACTCGGTGCTCACCATCTCCAACACCTTGGACGACTGGCGTTGGGAACTCATTGACTACATCACCACTAAAGTGTTGCCACCCGACAAGGTCACGGCCGAGCACGTCGTCGACGTTGCAAGCAGTATGTAGTGGCCGGCATTGAGTTATACAAGCGCTTGTCCTCTTCCCGAGTACTCCTGCTATGCGTCCTCCAGGACCACGGTGTCCAAATCCTTGACAAGATCCATTCGGCCATCAGCGGCAACCACGTGGGCACTCACACGCTGGTTGACAAGGCCTTCTGGTCAAGATTCTATTGGCTGACTGCCAATGAGGACACCAAGGAACTAGTTCCGCGTTGCGTCGGCTACCAGTTCTTCACCAAGCAGAATCACCTCCCCGTTCAAGCTCTCCAGACGATCCCTCCTTTGTGGCACTTCGCGTGCTGCGGGCTCGACATGGTCAGCCCGTTCCCGAAGGCACAACAAGGCTTTGATCGCCTCTTTGTGGCCATTGACAAGTTCACGAAGTGGATTGAGGTGATGCCTCTGAAGACTTGTACTGCCAAGAAAGCGGCCAACTTCATCAAGGGTATTTCCAATCGTTTCAGTATCCCAAGGGAAATTATCACCGATCTTGGCACTCAGTTCACCGGGAACAATTTCTTGGAGTTTTGCAAAGACAGGTGCATTGAAGTGAACTACGCTTCGGTGGCGCATCCCTGGGCCAATGGGCAGTGCGAGCGTGCTAACGACATGATCTTGCTAGGGATAAAGGCCTAAATCTTCGATCCTCTCTAGACGTATGGGGGTCGATGGCTTCGTGAGCTCCCTGTCGTCCTTTGGGGGCTTCACAACTAGCCGAGCAGAGCCACGGGTCAGACCCTATTCTTTCTAGTCTACGGGTCGAAGGCCATTTTACCAGTCGACATGCTCCACGACTCCCCGAGAATCCACCACTATGACGAAGGGACAGCCAAGCAGACGCATGCCGAGGACATCGACAGCCTAGAAGAAGCTCGGCTGGCCGTGGTGATCCAATCGGACCGCTATTAGTAAGCTCTCCACCGCTACCATGATAGAAACGTACAAGGAAAACCTTTCAAGGTCGGCGACCTCGTGCTCCGCTGAGTGAAGTCCTCGGCAGGCATGCACAAGTTGTTGGGTCCTTGGGAAGGCCCCTTCATCGTCTCTGCTATCATGCACCCGGGTTCCTACAGGCTAGTTTGAGAAGATGGACAGGAAGTGCCGAATTCATGGAATATCGAGCACTTGCGTTGATTCTACGCATGAACAACTATGTATCTTGTACCCTACTCTTTTAATAAAGAACTTTATTTTTTGCAGCTTTGCTCCCCTCCCGACCCCCGGGTGGCCTGCGCATGCTCAATAACTTCTTCGCTATGCTCACGGCCCGCCCTGAGCTACGTGATCCCGACCTACATGGCCCGCCCTGAGGACAGGGTTCTGCGCGAGAGTCCGCCACTCCGGAAGGAAGCCTATTGAGTACGCTTGAGCTGCTCGGGGACTCAGCTGCCTCTCCCTTGGTCTCTCCACATTCCTATTCACAACGTATACAACTAAATGCAAGGGCTTGTCCTGATACCCCTCGAATATAGACAAGTCATGCTCCCTACTGTAGCGAGCTATGGTTGAGACCCGATGCAAGACAGTCAGCACACGAGGCAAATAATGAACTTTAAATTCACTCCCTGATATGGCAAACTCAAACTTTTATTGCATTAAGAAGGAAAAATAATATCTTTTTACAATGGACTCCGACTGACTTTCTATGTTCTCCTAAAAGGTAAGTCCCTCGACGATCTTCTTCATGGTCGGCTCCACCTCAGCATGGATGGCCTCGACATCCACCTCGGACACGCCTTTGGGCCAGCCCTCGCCAATCACCTCCACCTCGACCCGCGGGTACAGCCTCTGCACGACACCAAGGACGTGCGATGTCACTGCCTTGGTCGCTTCCCGCACACAGGAATGGAAGCATTACAGCCCGTTGAACAATCGTGTCGTCAGTGCATACTCGGTCTCCCCAAGCGGCGGCTTTTCGGCGTCGAGTTCGGTCAGGAGCAATTGAAATCCTTCTCAATACTTGGTTGGCCGGGCCTCAGCCAACTCCGTGCGGCTCTAGAGGATGACGAGCTGGGCGCGAAAGACCGAGAGGCGACCTGCACGGGGGGAATTGGTCAAAGTCAAGAGAATACAGGTGCTGACCGGATACCAATACTTACTTTGCGTCGGCCCTCTCCTTCTTCGCAGCCGCCAGTTTGCTCTCTGCGTCGGCCTTCACCTTCTCTGTGGCCACCAACTTGCTCTTCACCTCGGCCTTCGCCTCCTCCATGGCTGCCAACTTATCCTTGGCCTCTCAGCGTGCAGCGTCCAAGGTCTTCAGAAGCTTCTCGACGTCGTCCAGTTTCTCCTTAAACTTCTTGACCACAAGGTTCGACTCCTTGAGAAGCCCCACAAGCTTTTTGGCGTGTCCTATCGTGGCATCGACCCCTGCACAATGAAGATGATTAGTAAACAACGATATGAAGGGCCTTAGCAAGCTAGGGGGAAAGGCTGATGGCGGGAAACACCTACCAGCATCCCCTCCAACTCGGCCACCTTCTCCTCGGTGACCTTTCGTCTCTCCTCTGACACGCGAAGCACCTCGGAGGACTGCAAGGCCGTAAGAGCTTCGCTCTTCTGCTCTGACCGACTGATGAGCCTCTGCAAGCAAAAAGCGTAAAAAATAAAGCCATAAGAAGGAAAGCAGTGAGATTCACACTTACCGTATAGACCTTACGAGTGCGCCTAAGAACCCGGTCGAGCTCCTCCACTTCCTCCCCCTTGGAGTCGGCCGGCTCCTCGGCGTCCTCGGCAACCATCACTTCACCGACCTCCTTGATCGGCCCCGACTCGGTGGCTTCCTCGCCAACCGGGGTAGAGCCGGCAGCCACGCGGCAATGGCCGCATGGGAGAGGGGCACCAGGGCCCTGTCCAATGCTGGCGGCACCTCAGCGATGACGTTGGTCGTCCCCGGATCGGCTTCATGCCTTGCCTCCACAGGCCCCACCTCGGTGCGGCTGGCCTCTGACGGCATGCCCGATATCTCCACGTCGGCCGGGGATGGCTTGGTGCCTTCCGCCCCGACCTAGGCCAGTGGCTCCTTCGAGACGGGCCGAACCGACGCCGTGAGGGGCAAGCTCTGGTCGACAGCGTCGCTCAGGGGCTCGGCCATCCTCTCCAGCTCCTCGGCTCGAGGGTTGACGTCCAAGGCTCCCTTGTTCAAAAGAGTTTGTCAGCACTCGCACAACTGAAATTTAACACAACGCGACAAAGTATTGTACTTACCTCTAGGAGGCCTTGAACCCCACGACAAAGCACCTAGCCCTCTTCAGGGCTCCCGACGTCTTGTAACGTCCCGCCCCACAGGGCCGGGCCCACTTACACCTGGCATCTATCTAGGACCTTAGAATGTCTTGTAACTTCCCGCCCCGTAGGGTCGGGCCCGCTTACACCTGACAGCTCTCTAGGACCTTAGACTGCCCTCACAGACCAACACCAATCTTTTCTGCGTACTTTGTCCTCATTCATGTGCACCCGGGAAGAACTTTCCAGTTGGTCACCCATCCTTAAATTGGTCACCCATCCTTAAATTGCTCCGGGCCAAGTATGCTTAACCTCGAAGTTATTTGGAGATGAGCTTCTGGAAAAGAAGTTGCAACTTGTTTGTATGAGTATGCCTATCAATCCTATTAAGCCCTAGGCTAGGATGTCACATACACCCCCCCCCTCAAGAGACCCGACATCCTCGTCGGTCATCCCCTGGCCAACCCAGGACAGGAACGTTCCCTCTTGGCCACGTCCATGCATCCAATGCTGGCACATATGTCATGTCGTGTCCCCACAGGGCCCACACGCCATGCACACCATGCCCGCACAACTGACCCGCACGCGCCCGTGAAACCGCGAGAGTCGGCTCTGATACCAACTGTAACGTCCCGCCCCGCAGGGCCGGGCTCGCTTACACCTGGCAGCTCTCTAGGACCTTAGACTGCCCTCATAGACCAACACCAGTCCTTTCTGTGCACTTTGTCCTTACTCATGCGCACCTGGGAAGAACTTTATTGTGGGGCCAAGCACGCTTAACCTCAAAGTTATTTGGAGGTGAGGTTCTAGAAAAGAAGTTGCAACTTGTTGATATTAGTATACCTATCAATCCTATTAAGCCCTGGCCAGGATGTCGAACGTCTCACCCTTGCCGACTGCTTCTGGGGGGTCGACCACCTTGACCGTCGAGTCGGTCGACGATGAGGCGGGCTACCCCATCGGAGGAAATGGCGAGCTTGCGCTTCACCCCGAGGATCTTCAGACTTCCCGCAGGCGCCGTTTTCACTACCAATTTCAGCTGAGGGACCTCAGGCCATTTGCCCTGGCAAGTCAGAGGTCGCTGAAGTCATTTTTCGCCACCGGGGCCCCGGGGACCAGTGACAGCGAGACGTATGCAACCATTTCCTGTTAGCGTTAACACTTGGCATGTGATTTTAAAAAGAAGAAAAAGAAGAAGAGAATAAAAAGTTAAATCTGACTCACCCCTGGCCGCGGGGTTGCCAAGCTGTAACTGAGCGGGGCGCCCGCACTAAAATCCGCCAAGCTCGAGAAGAAGCTGGCCAATCTTGACCGCACTCTCTCGATGGGGAGAGCGGCCTCCCAAGTAGGGTCCCGGCCACCCGAGTGTTCTTACGTCGGCTTCACCATCTCCTTATAGGGCTGGACGCAGCTAATGGCGAAATTGAGGGCCACCCTCGTGCCCGCCAGCCCCCGCTTCTTGAGGATCTCCACCTTGGTGACTAGCTCGTCGACCTGGTCTTGCTCGGCTGTGAGGCAGGCAGTCGACCAGGTGCTCACCGGGGTCAGTTCTTGATAGATCTCGGGAGAGATCGACGGCTTGTGGTTGCTGATGTAGAACCATTCAGCGTGCCACCCCTTGTTCGAGGAGGTCAGCTCGATAAGGATGTAGTGCCGAGCCATCTTTTCCCGGAACTGAATCCTGGCCCCGCCGTCCACTCCGCCGACGATCCCTCAGAGGCAGAAATAATGACGGAAGAGGTTGAAGTACGGGTCTATCCCAAGATAGGCCTCTGACATGTGAATGAAGATGGAAATTTGAAGAATGGAGTTGGGATTGAGATAGCAAACGGCGATGCCATAGTAGTGGAGCAGGCCTCGGACAAAGGGCTGGGCCGGCACTCCAAAGCCACGGAGAAGGAAGGCAACAAACATTACCAGTTCATGAGAGTCGGGGGTCAGAAATGGCTCCCACTTGGCCAGACACCACAGCACGATCTCCCGTTGTGGGAGGACGCCTGCTTGCTTCACGTCCGTCATCACATCCTCTCCCGTGTGTGAGGGGATGAAGGTTGAACTCCGCATGGTCCCCTCACCTCCCACGGATGAGGACTTCGTCGCCTTCCCTGACTTGGTAAATTTCTTCTGGGCCACCAGCTTCAGTGAAAAGAGGCGGTGACCCTTGCGGAAGCAGACAACTCACCGGTTGTATGCGTGGCGGCCTAGCAAGCTTAAAAGGCATGGGGCCATGAGATGGAAGCAAGAGCGCGAGCGCAGGGAAGGAGAAAGCTTCTACCAGAAGGAAGAAGAAGAAAACGGAGGGGTGGACACTTAAAGAGGAAGGTAGTGGTCCTATTAGCGCCTTTCTCAGCAAACGTGTGGATCCATTAACGACGTGAATGATGTGCTCGAGGTGCCCCGGCTAATCCTTCTCCTTGTCTGCCACGTCGCCCAAGCGGAAGATCCATGCCGTTGATTCCACGAGCTGTTGGTAACAGATAAGAAGGAAGCGGCTTTATGTTACGCCAGATTTGATGAGCCTGACAAGACGGGGCGGGTGCTTTGCCCCCCATGTCAGCGCCCCATGTGCGCAGATCACATGCCTGGGGGCTAGCGCTTGCCAAAAACGCTAACCCCCAAGATCCTTCCCTTGATATCACCATCACTGACCACCATCGGCCTACGGGCTATGGCTTCATCGCCTCGTCGACCGCCATCAGCCTCCAGGCTATGGTTTTGCTGACCTCACTGACCATCACCAGCCTCAGGGCTATGGTTTCACCAACCTCGTCGACCGCCATCGAGGCCTCTGGGTTGTGGTTTCACCGACCTCGTCGACCGTCATTGGCCACCGGGCTATGGCTTCGCCGCCCTCGCCAACCGCCATCAGCCTCCTAGCTATGGTTTCGCTGACCTCATCGACTGCCATCAGCCTTCGGGCTATGGCTTCGCTGTCCTCGCCGACTGCGATCAACCTCCGGGGTATGGTTTCGCCCTCCTTGTCGACCGCCATCAGCCTCCGGGCTATGGTTTCGCTGACCTCGTCGACCACCATCAGCCTTCGGGATATGGTTTTGCCAACCTCGCTGACCACCATTACCCTCTGGGCTATGGCTTCTCCGTCCTCACCGACCGCCACTAGCCTCCGGGCCATGGTATCACCGTCCTCGCCGATCGCCATCAGCCTCAGGGCTATGGTTTCACCGTCCTCGCCGACCACCATCAACCTCCAGGTTATGGTTTCGCTGACCTCATCGGCCACCATCAACCTCCAGGCTGCGGTTTCGCTGACCCCGCCAATCTCTGTTTGCTACCGGGCTATGTTCCTTTCGGCCCATTGACTAACACAAGGTCGACCATATGATTTGACAACTATGGAAGGATGGTGCACGAGGCTTGACCCTAGGCCCAAATGTACCATTCAACCTCAGGCTCGGGGGCTACACCTGGTAGGTGCACCTGACCAGTGCGCCTGCCCAAACATGCTCAAGAAGCTTCAGAGACCAACTCATGATCCCATGTCAGGACAACTTGGATCCTAGGGCCAGATATCTCATTTGCCCCTAGACTCGGGGGCTGCTGTGGGGGATGTGTCCTCGGGGTAGCCCATGCTAAGGAAAGGAGGTCGGGTAGGCCAGACCGGGAGTCCTCGGGCCGGGGACAAGAGCCAGACCCCGGGCAAGGACGACCAGCCCGACCTCAGCCCCACATCTCGGCCTCTACACACGGCTCCATCCTCTACGCACAGTTCTGACCTGAAAAGGGCAGGCTTGACCCCTCAAAAAAGAGGCTTCGTTGACAAGCCTCGTAGATAAGACAAGGGGGACAAGCAAACAGAAGATGATGTCACCTGGCAAGACTGCACACAAGATGCCTACCGCGAGGGGATCCCAAGGCAAGACTTTGTGCAAGACGCCCACGATGAGCGGATCCCAAGGTGATTCCATTTTGCTTTTCAGCTTTAACCTGTATTCACTTTATCCTTTACGACCAAGCTTTCTTGTGTCCCAAGCCCCCTGTAACTTCCCCCCTGGACTATAAAAGGGCAGATAGATGGCCTGGGTTGGGGATCGCATCCAAGAACACCCTATCACACCTGTACTTGCACCGTGATATTGAATCACCCAATCAAGAACACAGGAGTAGACTTGTTATCCTCCGGGAGGGCCGAACCTGTCTAAAGATCTTCGCTCATCTTCTTCTCGAGTTGACCACCGAGCCCATTAGTAGATGTCTAGACCACTCTTTCACCTCCTTGGGTAGCCCCCTTGGAGGACTATTCGGCACCCCGTTGAAAGAGTGGTTTTGTTTTTCCACCACACAAACATTCCCATAGGCCCACCAACTCTTGTAAGAATAAATTTTCGCTGGCAATGGTGTGAAACACATTCCCATATGCCCAAAAACTCATTTGAGTGGTTTCGAGCGGTTTCATTTTCGCTCCACAGAAACTTTCTTGTGTGCTGACCGACTCGTGTAAATATTAATTTTTGCAAGTAATGGTGCCAAGCACATTCTGATATTCCCAAATACACTATTGAGTGGTTTCGAGTGATTTCATTTTTGACCAATGTTGACGGTACTTAAATACTAAAATTTGATTGTCAATCCCTGCATAAAAAGGATAAAAGATGAACATCAACACAGCGGTAGGGTTATTTACTAATCCATTCCACAAGTGTTAGTAAATATTTGGATGCAGGTGATTAATGGGAGAAAACACACCCGTCATGCGACAAGGTACACCCCCGACCAATCACGCACGAGCACAAGGATTGGGGGGCCAACAAGTAATAGCAAAACCGACATATTTGAGGCTAAACACCGTGCATTGTAATGAGGGCCCACTGGGTAATGACCAGGCGAAAGGGGAGGCCGAAAGGAGCCAAAAGTGGTTCCGCCGAACCACTCTTTTGGCCTTTCGGGCTCAACTTTGGTGAGGAGTTTCCCACTGACCCCAGGAGTCAATTTAGGCCTGTACGGCTGAAGATGGCACATACAAGAGTTTGGCCAAACTGACATAGGCTCCCCTCGCCATCTGCTGCCACATGGAGGACCAAGATGCACCACCAATGATGATTGTGGGTGGCTACTGTGGAGATTATGGCAATCGGGTATCCACATGGCAAGCTTATCTGACTGGAGATAGGGATAGGTTGCGCCTACCAGATATGTAAACCAAATAAGACTTGGGTGTTACGTTGCTGATTGAGATAAGGCAACGGCCTATAGTCACGGTTTGGTAAGATTGAGGAAACCGACTTAGAGTAAGATAGGGTTTCTGATCTATAAGCCCGCCTCCCAAGACTATATAAGGGGGGTGAGGGGCGTCCCTTGAGGTATATCAGAAGTTAGATCAGCTTTCCGCTTTAGATACACAAGATCACGAGATCAATAAAGACACTCGGCGAATCAAATCCCCAAAACAGGAGTAGGGTATGACCTCACGAGAGGGACTGAACCTGTCTAAATCCTTGTTTTCCACCTAACCCATCGAGCTTGGCGATCTTGACTGCACCCCCAATTTTCTAATGCCGAAACTGAGTTTCGATAGTTACCTCCATAAACAACCATCATAGGTCCTTATAAAAGAGTTTTCCCTCCTTACTCTCAACACACAACACAAGAAGATCAAAGATCCATTCCAAAGGCGTAGCTCTAGTTCTCTAGGGCTTAGAAAACATACTAGAGAGTGTGGGGTAGTCCGGAGGAGTGCCAGGTATCTCAGCACCGACCTCCGATCTTGCACCTCGACGGATGCTTATTCAATCAAGTAAGTGTTCGTGATTTACTATGGTTGCTTTACTTTACTTAGAGTAATTACTTTATTGGATTTACTTATGGGGTCATCGTCCATTCATGGCTGCTCTAGTCTAAGACCCCTGATGAAGATGGGTGTTCTTTGCCAAGATTAGAGTAGTATTCAATAGTCGTAGACGGGTGTCTAGGTTGAAGTTTATCTTTGTTTGCTGCGTACTCCACGGGTTGTAGATGTAGGTGGTAGGTGGTGACAGCCGCTTTATAATCCTCCACGTTCGGGTTCGTCGTACAGCTTATAGGCCGGAGTCACTCGGCAGAGCGAGTGTAAGCCGACGCCCGAAGTAAGTAAATTAAGTAAGGTCATTACTATCTATCTAGAGCCACAACCAAAGAAATCCTCTCTATACCTTCGCCTACATATTCTTGGTGTCCTTGGATGAACCTAACCCTTAGATAGTTCACACACGTTCCCGGTGAAATTTGATACCTTGGAATAGTCCCGGGTGAAGTGCTACAATGGTATTCCGTGTGTTTACGAATTTATCTGTGATCATGAGAAATACCAACAAGCATTTTTGGCGCTGTTGCCGATGAACAGTTGTTGTTTATCTTAGAGCCTTGGTCATCCTTATATCCTTTTTATCTTTCTTTTTTAGATTATGGAGCAATCTATGCAAAGCTTATCCGCTCCAAAGGACGAGTTCTATGAGCCAGCATTATCTTCTAAGCCAATCCTTTCATATGGCTATGAACTCTTCCCTGGCTTTATAGTCATGGCTCGGGAGCAATGCTTCATTGGTCATAAAAATGAAAATCCATACCTATCATGTACCCAAATTATATGGTCGACGAAAATTCTTTCCAAACAAATGAAAGTAAATTTTTTAATTTTGTAAACCAAAATTTTTCATTTTCTAACATAGGTAAAAGGACTTTGGCCTAATTGCCTGAATAAAATTTGAGCATCAAAATTCCTCTTTTCCAATTAGGTGGGACCGACCTAACCTTTGACATGACGAACTAGAATTTGGGAAACAAACTAAAAACTTTTCCATTCTAACCCAGGACATAAAAGCCAATCAAACGTAAGTGCCTGTGTGTGCATAGAACAAGTCTTGACTTAAGTCATGTATATGTAAATGGATTTTAGATTCATAATAGGACTCATAAGCATAGCCTACAAAATTAAAATTCATCACCATTCCACTAACTCAAAACCTAAACAACCATTTAAACATATAAATATATATATATAGGAGTCTGTGCTATATGAACTGAAAATCAAACATTAATAACATTACATTACCTCATGTCAGGAGATGTACAAATATAGACCCCGATGACGATTTAGTTGCATACACCGAAATAGGGACATCGACATCTCAAGAGAGCACCCAAATTTTTTAGGACAAACCAAGTAAGATAAAATCACAAGAAAATTCATGTAGGTGCCAGAAGCTATACTCACCCTAACATATTTTTTGTGCAATTTAAAAACTAGGCTTAATGCCCAAACAAATTACATAAGGCAGACCAAAATTAGGCTACTTAATAACCTTAATCGACTAAAGTAATAACTTGCCTAAAAAGATCTCAAAATGCACAAATACATATATAGGAAATAATTTATTCAAATACTAGGTTAAACACCAAAATTTAATATAATTTTTCTAGAATTTTTTTACAGTTTGAACCCTCTAAAAATCCAAACAAGATTCAAAATATCCAATCTTTGCTGAATTTCTGGGAACATAGCATGAGTGACCTTTGAGTGAAACCAAAGGAAATGGAATCCACTGTCCCAGTAAAATTTACACGAATTTATCACGGCTACATGTCAAATTATAGAGCTACAAAGTTGGGAGAGAAAAATAATTCGAAATTCAGCGTGAAACACAACCTATACTCAAGTCTGTACCCATTCCCTCCCTCTGGACCAGGTCACCACGAGGTAGGGCCCACTGTCGGCCTCAGCAACTAGCTCCCACGCTGTACCGTTTCACCCCACCGCTGAAGAAAGCCAGAGCGTGGGATAGAGGGAGCCGACAGCCACAGGGCGCCGACGACGCGTGGCCGGCGGCGTCCGAGCATCCCTCTTGACTTCTAGACCCCTCCAGCCGAGTCGCCTGCTTCCACTCTCCAGTCCGGCGCAAAGAAAACTGAGAGGAAGAACCCCACCTTGCTCTAGACACTCTCCCCTCCGTCGCTGGCCGAGAGGGAGATGACGGCCGCTGTTGCCGGAGAGCCATGGTCGTGTCTGCTTCACCCATGTTCCCTAATCTCCACTCCACGTCGGTCTAAATCAGTGTTGATATTGATTGATATTGATTCATTCCATGCAGTGACTCAACGGGAACGTAGACCTTGCCGACGCCAGCCTAGGGCGTGCTCCACAGCGCCGCCGCCGCGATGTCATTCCTGTTCCGGCCGACTCCGACCACCGTCGGCCGAGCCACCCCGCCAGAAGCATCGCCTCGCTGGCAGCAGCATGCTCCCCAACCGAATCGAACCAAAGTGCCACGAGTCCGGAGATCCCGTCTTTCTTCCCCAAGTCCGGCCAATGGGCTGCCGCCGTCGAACTCCATTTTTCCGGTGAGCCCATTTCGATTCCTCCCTCGAGAATGATCCTCGGGACCCCAGGAACCTCACCACTACCTTTTCTCAGCGGCACGACCGTCGGAACGAGCTGCCGCCGAGGAACCAGAGATTTCCGCCGCTGCCGTGCCATGCTCGCCGACGCCACCGCCACTCGCACTTCGCCAGGACCCAAAGAAAGACTGGTAAGCCTCTACCAACACTCAGGAAACTTATTCATGCATTAGTTCGCATTGATTTGGGTTAAAACCCAACGCGCGTCGGCATGCCGAGCAGCACTGCCGCCAGCGCTCGTCGCCAGCGCGACTTCGGGCTCCACAGCACCTAGAACCACCGCCGGTAGCTTCGCCATCTCCTCCACTGCATTTTCCCTTTTAGAAGCTCCGGCTAATTCGCCGTCGTTCGCCGCCGGCGCTGCCATAAAGCAACTCCGACCGCCGGCTCTGTTTCTCTCCTCCTCAGCCTCACTGCCATGCGGACCCTGGTCACTAGGCGCCAAATCTGCTTCCTCTCAAGTCAGCCAACCACTGACCCGCGGGCCCTATGCGCAAGAGAAATAAGAACAAAAGAGCAGTAAGCTGAGCACCTTTACAGAAACCTAGTGATACTTATAATATCCCTATAAAATTCATTCGAACATATTTTGAAATGGGGAAATTTCTGTAGATTCTTTAGAAGATGAACTATAATATGGAACCATAAAACAAGGCACTCACTGTACAAACGTTACCCCAAAAATTTAAATAAGACAGACCATACCTACCACCAACCTCAAAGTTGTAAAATCCCTATAAAATTCAAATTAGCTCCAAATTAGGCAAACCCAGAGCCTATAGTTTCACCATTTCACCCTCTCTAACCTGGGAAAATAAAATAGTATATTTTCCTTAAGTTAAACAGTAGATAAAACTAATTTTAAGGAAAGGGTACACTTTAGGACAATCAGCCTTTAGGGATTTATTAAAAATTCATTTTACCATATTTTTGAGTGAACTAAAATCCTGTAGACTCACCTAGACATGTATTTTTACAAGATGAAATAAAAATGTATGATCTTTGTGTAGTGTAATCCCTTAAGTTAATTATAAAAGAAACTAGAGGTTTATTGCACTCCTCACCTAACAAGATTTATATAAAAATCAATTTAAATCCAATATTAGGAAAACAAAGTTTCTTTAGGACCAGCAAGAGATAAACATCAATTAGGAAAATAATGTATCAACTTATAAACTAAATAGATGGAGAAATTCAAAATAACTAATCCAGAGCTAATGGTAACTAGACTAGGTACCATGTGTACATACCCATAAATATATGTTTGTCTCAATTTAAATCGAATCCTAACTCAAGGCACATTAAAAAAAAGGATTAAATGGACCAGTAAACCTCCATTTTCATCCCAAGCTTACCAAGACTTAGCATCATTAGCTTTACAGGCAAAACATAGATTAATACGTTGGACACCAACCATAGTAATCTTTCCTAATATAGAAGATGTACTTATAGGAGCAATTTAGACTCCAAAAGTCCTTTGCAATTAGGATTAAGTTTCTTAGCTAAATTATCCATTAATGGACTTTCTAAATACAAAACCAAGTTCTGAACCTAAAGCCCTATGACTTCCCTTTAACACGTTATAAACCTAAAACCTAAAACCTGATATAGTTTATAAAATACTTACTAAATTTATTATAACTCCAAAAATTACGAAACAAATTACATTGTCCCTAGAAAACATTATCTCCATCTCCGGAAGGTTAAGTTTAGATTAGGATAAAGCCATTTTAGGCTGATACCCAAACAAATCCTACCCTACACCGAGCAAGCTTCAAAAAATTAATAACTTTCAAAGTAAAAGAGAAAATATAAATTTCTTCACCATAAAAGCCACACTAAATAATACATGCATTTTAGAGCATATTTAATTTTTACATGTTTTGGTATTTACCCGTTATCGGTATTTTTCCTTTTAGCAAGTAATTTCGCGACAGTGAGGAGACTTGCATTCTAACTCATCCTAGGGAAGTTACTGTGACCAAGACAAGTTTTCCTCTTTTTTCTTTGAACACATTGAACCCTATGTTTTTGAGGGATGAAAATAGTTGTTTGCAAAGTTGCATGTGAATATAGGTTGTATCGGTATTTTAAACTTGGGTATGGTAGTTATCACGGTATGGTAGTTACCTATTGCTGCATTGCCTCCTTTGATAATTCAATTCCTTGCAGTTTGTACCCTAGAGTACGTCAAATGTACTCCAATGGGTTTAAAACGCTTTGTATAACCAAATGCCTAGACTCGCTTAGTATTTTGTAAATAATTGTTCCATCTAGAATTGAAGTGTATGTTTTTGAAAAAGTATGCCCCTGCTGAAATGGGCTTAATTTGATGTATTTGTAAAACAAAAAGTGTAAGAGTATGATATTGACTTGGACGGTAATTGACGTGCGATTGAGGTGATTGTATTTGTCGACGGGGGGAGTGTTTGCCCGAGTCGATTAAGGATCGAACTTGTGTCACCAACTCAAGGACACCGTACATCCACGTGTGTTAGTATGGGATAGCCTTAGCCGAGTAATCTTATTAGCACCTAGCCTTGCATTATGGTAGGCCGAAGTGTATGGGTTCGGAATAACCCAGAGGAACTTCCTATTTACCCCATCGTGGTAGTTTAGGCAACTAAGTCTGTCCAATACAACGATATCGTGTCACGTGGCTGGCTTCCCTGTCGTGTCCGTCACCACGACGTTAAGTTAAGGCGAGGGCCCGCCACTTAACGGTTCTAAGTCTTATTCCGGTATGACCTAGGATGAAGGAAACACGTATCGTTCTGGTACAAGGATAGGGACTAAGTAGTGTAAAGGCTTCGTGGTGATCTCTAGACTATACTCAATGTGTAGAGTATAGTGGTACTGACGGGTATCGAATAAGCTAGAGAGATTCACTTCATGTGGGTAAAGCTGTACAAACTTTGCATAGTTAATAAAACTAATTGATTAGTCGTGCTGACAGTCAAGAGTGCTTTGGTGAAGTGTCATGAGTATAGACTCAATTGTTTTAAAAATGTGATTATGTGATTTCAGGAAATGTGTTGAGTTGTGTGAGTTTGGAGGTGAAATATGACTTGTTGTTATGGAGGATAACAAGATAATAATTATGGTGGAACCAAAACAGAATTTATGATTGAAAGTAAAGTGACCGTTTTGTTAATTGAGTTATCAACTCTTTCTAAAATGGTTTGTGAAATAAAGCAAATGGTTTGTGAAATAAAATTTGCTTTAGGCGGAAAAATGAGCTTCTCACATAGCCTTTCCTTTGATTATGAGCTTATCATGTAGCATGTCTAGCGCTTGCCAGTACATCACTCGTTAATGTACTGACTCTTGTCGATTGTAATATCCATACATTACTCGTTAATGTACTGACTCTTGTCGATTGTAATATCCATTTGGTTGCAAGTTTAGTTCTAGTCATATGTGATGGAAATCCTCGATTCGTTTCTTATAGGATGAGAACTTAACGGGGTAAACCCTTAGTTGGTGTGTTTGCGGACGGGTACTAAAGCCATCGTTGTTCGCCGTACTCTGATATTTGTATATTTATTTGGCCGGTTGGCCTATGTAAGGGAACAAGTATTGATGTAACAAGTAGTGTACTCTCATACTAGTTGTATTTACTTTGTATGCACATGCTTGAGAAGAAAATGTGAATCTAACGCACTTCCTGGGAGTTAGATTCACATGAGTATGAGTTAGGAATATTTGAGATGTTGTAGATCTTTAGCCATTTTGACAAGTCTCCTGATTGTGTAACACATCTGGTCGTCACCTTCGAGTGGTTTGATGGGCACGATTTAGCCTGAAGTTGACTGGCAGGCTAAAGGCCCAACAATGCCTCACTTATCCCTCTATTGGGACTTCGGATGTTTCGTTATACTTGTCATATGAGTTGAACCATTCAAACTTGTGTTGCAACTAGAACGAGAGGTCCGGGCGTCTTCGACAATACCATCACATGCGAGAGTTCAAACAAATGTGTTCATGCTTGATGATTTCAGGCATGACGCAAGAAACTTTGAAGTGGAAGTTGTTTCCCTTTTCTCTTACAAAGAGGGCGAAGCCATTGTACACTTTTACCAAAGGGAATATGAATGGTGAGTGTGAAAAAGTTAGAGATAGAAGTTCTCAACGAGTAGAAGTTCTTAGCTTTCAGCAGAATGAGAAGGAGACCATAGATGCTGCCTGGGCTAGGTTCTTAACGGTAATCCAATCCGGCCCTGACTTGTCTTTACCCGACCATTTGTTGTTATAACATTTTTGTCAGGTCTTGGCAAGGAATCTACCCTATACCTTGACATCTCAGCTGACGGTTCTTTCTCACATAAAACTCCGACAGAAGGAAGGAAAATTCTAAATCATATCTTAGAGAACACTATTAGTGATATGCCCTAAAGGCAACATGAAGATGTTGGATATCATTGTCAATGTTTATGTATTTATGGATAAAGTGTTATTTAGTTCTATGAAATAGACATCTTGTATTGATCAATAAGTATGTGACTTATTTATGAGACACTTTATGTATGAATCTATTTCTAAATGATCCCTGATCATATGTCGTATTGTTGGAACAAATATGATTCTAAGATCAGCATGTTTATTGATTGATGATCATGTCTCATAATCATAGTATGGAGATACCAAATCAATATACATGGATATGTGTTAGAGAACACATTGTTGGATAGACCCACCATGTTTCCAACATGTGTAGTAGCCTACTTTGGGATTATCAAACGCTATTCCGTAACTGGGTAGTTATAAAGTAGTCTTCGGGTTTGCTATGCAACATCTAGTGGGATGTGAATGATCAAGATGAAATTTTCCCCTCCTTTGGAGAGATCTCTGGGCCCCTCGAGGTAATGGATTATGAAAGTGCATGGTCATGCCGAGTTGATTGAATAGTCAATCAACAGATAGATAATCCAATACGGTTCGAGTGAATGGTTAAGTTATTGAAGGGATGACACACATCTTTCCTATAACTTAATTGGTATCGTGAGGCAAAGGGATTTGTGTACACATTACAGGTTTAGAGCTGATATTATATTCTTGTATGCCATGGTTTCAATATGTGCTGCTAGCCGTCGCTGTTGACAGATCGGCTGAGTTGGACCCGAGCCGATGATCGGCTGAGTTGGACTCGAGCCGACACTCGACTGAGTTCGACTCGGACCAAAACCGAGTATAGCTGAGCCTACAGGGTCGCACGCTTAAGGCATTCGAGTTGGACTCGGATACGGCTCGATCGGACAGGGATCCGATCGGATAGAGTCCTATGGGCTTACGAATTCCGGCTAGCCAACTCTATGAGATTCGTATAGGATCCGATTCAAAATAGAGTCCTGATGGGCCTTTAGGCCCAACCGGCAACTCTATATAAAGGGGTGAGGGGTGGAGAGCTGCGGCATGCAATTGGAACAGAATCAATCTGATCACGCGTGTCTTCAGAAGTTGGCGAGATCAATCTCCACGGAAACCCTCCCCACTTCCGAGCCAAGCCTTAGCCTTGCATCTTGTGCTAGCACACGGGTGTTCGGCGTTCTGTCTCCGAACGTGTCGATACCGATAGAGGCGCTGCTACGTTGTGGTGCTGTTCGTCGGCTATGAATCGGCTGTGGTGGAATCGGCTGCGGTCGGGCGCATCGGAGCGAGACGAGCGAGCGTGGTCGGATGACTCGGCGAATCGACTACTCGGCGAATCGGCTGATTGGTCAATCGGTTGTTCCCACGAATCGGTTGTCGACTTGCGGGAATCGGCTATCGGCAAATCGGCTATCATCGGCCAGCACTGTTTCGAATCGGATAGCTTCTGATTGGCTAATCCGCTGCACTCTACTCCAATTGGTAATGATCTACCGACCCTTATTTGCAAGTATTTTTGGTTTGCGCGGTAGAAATTTTTGTTTTTAGCTATCCTAGCTTCCGCGTAACCCTACAAACACCTCCTTCGTCGAAGAATACCATGAACCACCATTCGAAGAAGTCAAGGTGAGCGACAAGGACAATTCACGAGCCACATCCAATTCTTTACCATATACATCTCAAGATTCGACCGTTGAATCCTCACCCGAACCACAAACACTGAAGGAAAAAGAAATTCAACCTTCGGGGTTTCCTTTTATATTCGAGGATGATCTATTCAAAGACTATGGAAACGCCTCGAATTTCTTTTGTAAAAAGAGACCACCAGTTTTAGTTGCTCCTCATGTGCATCTAGAAGATAAATTACTTAGGGAGCTCCACCGCCCTCCCTGAGCGTCGCCGTCGCCGGTAAGTTCGAGCCGCCGCCCTCTTCCCCTCGCTTGCGCCATCCGTTGGCCGCAACATAGAGAGAAAAGAGAGAGAGAATCGGTCGAGCAGTTGGCGGATTGATGAATAGTGAGCAGAAAAAGGAAAGAAAAGAAAAGAGAAGAAAAGGGAAAGAAAAATAGGAAAAAAGGGAAAAATTTTGGAAAAACAAGAAAAATGTTTTGAAAAGATTTGGGAAAATCTTTGGGCAAAAATATATTGTTTTCTTGTATATTTTTCTCGGAGCAAATTCGGAAAATTGAAATCGGACTTTTCGGAGATTTCGTTTCGCGTCGTTTTAATCCGGATTTTGTTTAATTCTTTCCTTCATTTGAAATGTGTTTCTTTTAGAGCTCGAATCTTCAAAACCTCGAGTAAAAAACCCCTCCGTTGATATTTCTAAATCTATTTTCTCAAATAAATGCGAATGTCGTTTTGCGAAAACCCTAGGGCATCGACTCGATTTCAAACTCGGATTTTACCCTAACAACCCTTGTCCGACCTCGAGTAGAATTCTAGGCTAAACGTTTAGAGTCATTTTTATAGTTTTTATGGTTGTTTTCGATCTCTCAGTATTTTATTGAATTCTGATCGAATTTAATTGATTTTTCGTACGTACGGATAGGAACCGAGGAAGCGAGCACCGACAACATTGAAGACCCTGGCCAACAAGTGTGCGAGCAAGGCAAGTCAACACATACCTTTGAACATATTGGTCCTACTTTGCAAAATGATGTTGATTTCAATTGCAAATTACATGCTATACACAAATAAGTGCCTAAACTTGATATACCCTGCCTTGATATTGAATACCCTTAGAAATATTCCTTGTAACCTTTGATGTGATACAACCGGAGGATATCTTCGGTAAAATGCTTAGCCACGCTTATACTAGATTCTTGCATACTCATGATTTTACAAATAAGCCTCGTGCTTGGGCAACTATCTTGGGAAGATGGTTGAGACACGGCAAGTGGAGACATGAGCATCACGTTGCCCTGATCATGTTGGAAATAGCTTTGATGAAAAAGAGAAATACAAACCAATGTTTTTAGACTGGGGCAGATGGATGGATTTGGGTGGTTCTCTAGGAAAGGCTAGTACCGTCCCTGGTCAATTAAGGACCGAGCCATGAGACTATAACTTAGAACGAGCCAGTACAACCGTACTTCTCGAATGGGTATAGACCTAGCAGAGTAGATTGCCGAGCAGAGGCAGTATCCCTGCACAGTGGTTCAGGTGTAAGTGTTGAGTTAGGGACCTACCAAGGGTGGTGTGTCCATGATTGTGATGAGATGAAAGTCCTTTATATGAATAGTAACCTGAACCTAACGATGTCTTAAAGATGAAGTGAGTTTTCTCTCTTACCTCGGGAACGCCAGAACTCCTTTCATTACTAGAAAATGACGGCTAGAGTGCATGAGGACTTAAGTTCATGGAGCGGGTACTGCCAAAGTGAGGTTATCGAAAGGCTTTGCCGTGACCGTCCCATATAGAGGGATGTAAGCTCATTCAATGAGTAGTTGCGGAGTACGGATAAAGTGTACATCCACTGTAGTGTGAGTTAATCAATCTATTCGAATAGCCGTGCTCGTGGTCAATGAGCGACGTGACAAGTTTCTCCCGTGGCTAGACTCTTAAACTTTAAAATGATGGGAATTGGTATGCATAATGATTTTTGTGCTGGTGGACTTAACTTCTTGACCTGCCAGAAGGGATGGACTCCCCAGAAAAACCATGACGATTCGGAGACGGGACACCATCCTTGGTATCACGATGGATGGCAAACAGAACCGTCGCCGATTTAATATACTCTGAAACTAAAACTTGACTGGCTAGATGTTAGGTTTGTGAAATGGTTTGCGAAAATTGGCCTTGTGCAAATAAACCATAGCCTCCCTTTGAATGGCCCTATCATGTGCATCATTCCGTGATGGCTTGCTGAGTACGTTGGGTACTCACCCTTGCTATATGCATAAACTTTAGATGAAGGAAACGAAGCGCGCTAGGTCTTAGTCCCCAGTCGTTGCCTGTGGCAATCGACATGCCGCTGCTTTCCGTCTGCTTATCTCATCTGAACTCTTATTTGGTTGAATTCGGACCTATAGGTCCTATATGTATCGGATATTACCTTCGGGCCTATTATTGTAATAAATCGTTGTAAGACTATTCGTGCACTTTACACCTGGTAATTCAGAACTGTATTCGTGGGTACCAAACTACTCGATCCAGGGATATGGTACTATGAACACGAATGATTTCCTTTCCCAAAAACGGGGGTCGACACCCCATAATCTGTCTTTGAGAAAGAAGCACATCTCTTTACTCAAGAAACAAACGATTTTGGAAAGACTATCAAGCTCCCCAACTCTGAACCACCATCACTACCTCTGATAGAGGTTAAACCCTTACCATCTGGCCTTCGATACACCTTTCTCCATTTTAGAAAAGCATCGATATGTTTTGGGTTACTCACTCCAAGTCCTCAAAGGGATAAGTCCCGTTCTCTGCACCCATCGCATCCCTATGGACCCAACTCTTGCACCATCTAGGGAACCTCAATGAAGGTTAAATAATGCGATGAGAGAAGTAGTGAAGAAAAAAGTCTTGAAACTTTTGCATATCCGGATAATTTATCCCGTTCCCTATAGTGAGTGGGTTAGCCCAGTACAAGTAGTGCCGAAGAAGGGGGTATGACGGTAGTTGCCAATAATAAAAATGAATTAATTCTGCAACGAACCGTCATGGGGATGGAGAATGTGTATAGAATATCGGAATCTCAACAACGCAACTAAGAAGGATCACTTTCCGCTCCCTTTCATTGATGAGATGTTATAGCAGCTTGCTAATCACTCATTCTTTTGTTTCCTTGATGGGTATTCTGGCTATCACCAAATTACCATCCATCCTAACGACCGAAGTAAGACCCCACCTTTACATGCCCCTATGGAACGTATGCCTATCGTACGATGTCCTTTGGGTTGTATAATTTGCCCGCTTTGTTCAAAAGGTGCATGATGTCTATCTTCTTATACATGATTGAATAAATCATGGAAGTTTTTATGGACGTTTTCTCTGTTTATAGAAAAACATTTGATCATTGTTTAGAGAATTTAGACAAGGTCTTACAAAGGTGGAGAAGGACCTGGTGCTTAATTGGGAAAAGTGTCATTTCATGGTTCGAGAGGAAATAGTCCTTGGACATCTGGTGTCCGAAAAAGGAATAGAGATGGACAAAGCCAAAAAGGAAGTCATATAAAAACTTCCACCTCCAATCAATGTGAAGGGAATTCATAGCTTTCTAGGTATGCAGGGTTCTATCAATGGTTCATAAAGGATTTTCCTCAAATCACTAACCCCTCACTAACCTTTAGCTAAGGATGCCACATTTGACTTTGATGATGAGTGCTTGCATGCCCTTGATATTCTTAAAAAAGGATTCATCTCTTCTCCTATAATTCAACCACCTGACTGGTTGCTATCCTTTGAAATCATGTGTGATGCTAGCAACTATGCTGTAGGAGCAGTCCTTGGTCAAACCAAGGACAAGAAACATAATGTGATAGCCTATGCTAGTAAAACTCTAACTGGAGCTCAACTTAACTGTGCTACAACTGAAAAAGAGCTCCTAGCTGTTATTTTTGCTATCGATAAGTTTAGATCTTACTTGGTAGGAGCCAAGGTAATAATTTATACTAATCATGCTGCTTTGAAATACCTGCTCACTAAAAAAGATGCTAAACCTAGGCTATTAAGATGGATTTTTCTACTCCAAGAGTTTGTCATTGAAATAAAAGATGACAAAGGAGTAGAAAATTCTGTAGCAGGCCACCCGTCTCATGTGCATTACATGCAGGAACTACCAACCAATGATTTTCTACAAGACAAGCATGAAAGTTTCTTTCTTGAAAGGCAGCATACAAAGGAGACTGCAAAAGTTTTCTTTATTATATTTTGCAGGATGACGATCATACACATGGCCTAAGGTCCTCCTAACCTACAGCTCCATATCGGTAACGATCTTTTTCGCTGCCGGCTCCATGGCGGCGTAGATGTTATCGAAGTCACCCTCCTCGACGCCAGCAGGCCACCCATCGGCAACCACGTCGACGCCAACCAAGGGGTATAGCTCCTGTACCACTCTGGGGGCATGTGCTCATGCTGGAATGATTGGAACTACAAGTCCAACACATTATCATGTTTCCAAAGCACCCCACACACAAGCACATGATGCACCACACCAAGGATGTGTGTCACCACCATCTCTGCCACACCCAGAGGGTAGGCCCAGAGAACTTCCTTTGGGTCGGCTACCTTCATAGGAACACACATCTTCACAAATGCTAGCTGCGGCATAGCACCAACATCCTGCCATGGCACCAACAACTGGCAGGTGAGGTCCCAACAAAGGAACAAAAAGACAACAAAAGGAGAAACACTTGAATAGAGGATGAAATCCAAGACTTACCTGTTGCAATGGCTTTTGGGGCTCTCGCTCCCGCTCCAACCCTCGCTGGAACTCAGCGATGAGGCTATGAGTCCCAGACTGCCTTGAGGGAGCAGAAGGTTGTGGAGCAACAGTGGAAGCCTTGAGTTTTTTCCTTCGAACTAAAGAGATAGGCGGCACAAGAAGAAATGAACCTGGGGTGACTGGGTTTAAATAGGGAACAACGATGGGCTAGGTGGCATAAATATCGAAAAACGTGCGTGACGCCGTGCATTCGAAGTCCTCCCCATCCATTCGTCTTCCTAGCATGCCACGTTGTCCCTGAGGAAAACCCTAACCGTCGGTTCTCCAGAATGGCAAAGAGCGCCCGCTTGGCTTTCGTTCCCTGTCCCATCCCATCGCAGAATGTTACAACGGCTTTCGCACCCTCAATGGGACGTGGCAGGACTTAGCTCACGGATGTCAGAAGACCCCCACTACCTCAGGGTAGTGGCAATCACTGACTTGGGGGCTAGCTTCCGGGCCGACCCCCGGTCGCACTTGGGACTACTAAGCCTCCGAGCAATAGTCCCGACCATATTGCTAGTTTCCGTTGCTTCAGGGCAATGGATTTTGAGGACTTGCGCATGGGCTTCCAAGCTAACCCATCACCAGGGTCGGGACTACTGTGAGCCTCCAGGCGGTAGTTCCGACCAAATGGCCAACCTTTATTACCCCGACGTAGTGGCTTTCGGGCCACAATGAGGACAACATGAGGACTACTGTATGCTCCCAGGAAGTGAGCCTGTCGGGTCCCAAAGAGCCTTTGCCGGGTCACTGGGCTATACCCAAGCCAGAGGGCTAATGAAGGACACTTCTGACGACTTGGCCCTAGGCTCATATGTGTCTTCTGACCCTAGGCTCAGGGGCTACACTTACCAGGTGCACCTAAAAAACCAGAAATTCCCAAAACGTTGATAACCTGCAAGGGACAAGCACCTTGGAAGGAAACTTGACGCTAAGGATGAATGCATCATTTGCCCTTAGGCTCGGGGGCTACACCTGGCAAGTGCACCTGGGCGGTGCACCTGCCAAAACCTTGGCTCGATGCTTTAAGGATCCTTTGAAGATGGTGGCGAAGAAGAAACTCTGATCCTAAGGATGGATGTTCCATTCCTCCTTAGGCTCGGGGGCTGCTGTGGGGGGTGTCACCCCGGGGTACCCTATGGACTAGAATTTATGTCCCACTGAAGTGAAAATCTAGAGTCCTCGGGACGTGGTAATGGCTCAACCCCCTTCTGTGGGGTCGGACGTCCCGACCTTACCCCGAGTCCGATCTCAGTTCTCCTGTCTCAACCTCGTCAACTATGGCCTGACCTCGACCATCCTCAGGACAAGACTTGGCACGCAAGAAGGAAGAGGGAGGAGACAGCCCCGACAGAGACTGACATCACCCGACAGCACAGTACATATATATCAGACGGAGGAGGGATGCCCATGGAGTATAGGACCTAGCAGACTGCATTGTACCTTTTTAGATGTAGTCTTGTACTCACCTTTTAGCACATAAGAGATAGTTTTCTTGGCCCCCAAGTTCACTTGTAATTGCCTCCCGTGAGCTATAAAAGGGAGGGCAGAGCCAGGGGGCCAGGGAGAATGGATTTGAGATTCCCTGTTCTTGGCTAGTTTGCTTCAAGCCCCAAGAACCCCTCCTTGTAACTCTTGTTCATCACACACCCCAACAAAGAACACTCAACGTAGGCTTATTATCCTTCTAGAGGGCCGAACCAGTATAAGTCCATGTGTCTTACTCTTTGACTCATCTTCGGACTCGAGTCAACCATCAAATCCATCGGGGAACAGCTTCTCTACGATCTCTTTCACCTCTTTGGGCACCCCCCCTTTGAGGACTGCCGACCCACCCGTCGACAATGCATTTTCCATCATTTAGTACTAGAGCATCCACGAATGGACAATGATCCCGTAAGTAAATGCAATAAAGTAAATTACTCAAAGTAAAAGTATAACAACCATAGTAAATCACGAACAATTACTTTATTGAAGAAAGTATCTGTTGAGGTACAAGGCCGGGGGTCTGTGTCGGGACTCCCGGCACTCCTTCGAACTACCCCTCAGAGAGAACTCCGACATTTGGGGCACTCCTTTCAAAGCTTCCTCTCACTCTCTAACCTATTTTTCTAACCACCAGAGACCTAGCATTAAGCCTTCGGAGTGAAGCTTTTTTCTTCTTGGGATGTGTCTTGAAATGAAATGGGTGCCTTTTTTTATATCCCTCTATGGCGGTTTGAGGTCGGTTTCCAACTGTCATAACCCCCTAACCGCCATTGGGGAGGGCTTAGGAGCTGCCACGTGGAAGCTAGGGGGAATCGGCCTCAACCATGGTTTGGCCGAACCCTAGTCAGCATCGTTCCCCACCGACTTTCTCTAGGCACTGACATGTGGGCCCTAAGGTGGTTCTCGAGTGTTTGGCCTCACTTTAAGGTGGTTTTACCCGATCTGTGGGCCCTCCGATCTGCAAGAAGCTGACATGGCGATCATCAATTGGTTAGAGTTGTGTTCCTTTGCCACGAAAGCACACTTTTGCTTCATTTCGAGATATTATTCACTTGCTATCGACGGATGGGTCGGTAGTCCTCCGAGGAGGCTACCCAAGGAGGTGAAAGAGTGGTCGGGAATCGTCTATCAAAAGGGCATGATGGTCCACTCAAGAAAGAAAATGAGCTAGAGCGATTTTTAGACAGGTTTGCCCCTCCCGGAGGATAACAAGCCTACGTCCTATGTTCTTTGTTGGGATGGTGCATGCAATAGAGTACAATGGATGTGAGTTCTTCGGGTTCTAGAGATTAGACCTAGCTCCCAAAGAATTGATCCCCCTCCCCTGCGGTCCTACCCTCCCTTTTATAGATCAAGGGGACAGTTACATGCGGACTTGGGGGCCAAGAAAGCTAAGACTAAAGCTCAAAAGTAAGAACAAAAAATATCTGAAAAGTACATAGAGACCCCCAAGTCCTGCAATCTGTGGGTACTATGCGCTCCACCTTGCCTTGGGATCCGCTCTCCACAGGTACCTCTTGCGTAGTCTTCTCGGTTGACGTCATCTTCTGTCGGGTTGTCTCCTCCTTATCTTTCCGGCGATCCTTATGATGCAAGCCTCCTACCCCAAAGGGATGAAGGTCGGGCTGATGAGCCGTAGTCGGGACGAGACACTGAGTCAGGACAGCCAAGGGGTCGGGGCTCCCGACCCCAGGAAGAGGTCGGGCATCGATCTCCCCGAGGACTACCGGTCGACTTCGGTTGTCCTTAATTTCGCTCGTGGGCTATCCCAAGGTGACACCCCCCACAGCAATGCCCGAGCATAGAGGAGAATAGAATATTTTCCCTTAGGTTTAGGTTCTTTCTGGTCGAGTCTCAGAGCCAGTTCTCAAGGTTTTTGATTAGGCTTTGGCAGGTGCACTGCCCAGGTGCCCCTGCGTGGTGCAGCACCCGAGCCTAGGGCCAGATGGTACATCTGGGCCTAGGGTCAAGATTTTTCCTAGCTAGGATCATGGGCAAAGTCTTCGTGATAATTAAGAATTCTCTGGTAGGTGTACCTGCCAGGTGCTGCCCCCGAGCCTGGGGCTGGATGGAACATCTAGGCCTAGTGTCAAGTCCAAGAACATCACCCTCAAGATTCCCTAAGCATTGTCTTCGAGTTGGTGGCGTATGGTGAGATTGAAGAATCTCCGCCTAGGGACAAATGGCGGTCGAAAAGTGTCCATTGGCCGAAAGACTGATGGCTAAGGTCCCACAGCCCGGAGGATGACAGGGACTATCCCGGGATGACTAGCTTCGAGGCTGATGGCCAAGTTGATGTAGCACGGGGGTAGATGCCGGTCGATCGTACCCTAGCTCAGAGGCTGATAATGATCGGCCATGAACCATGCCTTGGGAGTCAGCACCTCATAGGCTAACGACCGATATGTCATAGCCCGGAGGTTCTTGGTCGAGATGCCATAGCACGAAGGCTATCGACAATTTCCCCGAGATCGCTGCCCATAGGTAAATGACTGATATGCCATAGCTCAGACGTCGATGGGGGTCGGTATGGCCGAAGAAAACATACCAAGGAATTGGTCATCGGGAGGCATCCAGGACTCGGGGCACGTGCTACGCACATGGGTCACTGACAGTTTGAACTGTGCGCCAGTCACATCCCATTAAGGCCATCAAGACCGGGGTCACTGAACGGCAGGCTCGTCCGTTAGACTACATCCTTTATCTCCAATGGGTCACAGATCCAATGGCCAAGATTTTTCGCTCAGGCGGAGTGGTAGGCCCGATGGTGGTTTCAATAGGGCGCGTAACGCATGTCGTTTGCACGCCATTTAACCGCTCCAGATAACCGACGGCTCTGATCCACCATTGGGACGACGTGGCCGCCCGACGGCCGCATGGGCCGCGGCGCCTTAGATGCCACGCGTACGTCGTTAACAGTGTGGCGTGCTTTCCGGAAATGGTGTTGTCAGGCCCAACATTGCCCCCTTCAAAGCCCTGTTGTTTTGCCTTTCTTCTTCCTCATGCCTTCTTTTCTCTCAAAAATTCACAACTCCTTCGCCCTCGCACACTTGCTTCCACCTTTTTGCTCCTCGTCGCTCTAGCGCACAAGGTTGCCACCTCCATTGTCATTGTGTGGTGTGTTACCGCAAAGGTCGGCGACTATTTTCTCGGATGCCGATGGCTTCCATCAAGAAGACCTCAAAGAAAGGTGGGAAGGTGTTGGAGACGACATGGATCTCTCATTCTGTTTGCAAGATGAAGTGAAATGCTTCAAATCATCTAACAGATATAACAAAACATCCGATGTCATGAGAGAGGAATATTGGAGATATTGCTAGGCCTTTAGCCTGCCAGTCAACTTCAGCCTGAGATGTGCCCGTCAAACCACTCGAAGACGACGACTAGATGTGTTACACATTTAGGAGACTTGACAAAAATGGCTAAAGATATACAACATCTCAAATATTCTTAACTCATACTCATGTGAATCTAGTTTTCAGGATGTGCATTAGATTCACACTTTCATCTTAAGCAGGGATATACATAGGGAATACACTTAAGTTGAAAGGAACTTAAAGAATTACATCACATTAATAAGTACATAGGCCGACCGGCCATATATATATATATAAGAGAATAGAGGAAGTTTGACTACCCATTCACAAGCACACCGACTAGGGGTTTACCCCCATTAAGTTCAAGTCCTAGAAGAAACAGTCGATTACCCGCATCACTCAAAAGACTAAGTCTAAGACCTATAAGCAAAGTGGATATTCCAGTGGCAAGAGTCAGTACATTCTTAGAAATAATGTACTGCAAGCACCAAGATGAGCCGAACACTCTACATATACGACATATAATCAAGGAAGGTATAATATGGTTCATTTTAGCACAAAGCAAGGTTTATTTGCAAAAAACACTTTCAAATCAGTTTTGCTTTTAAACGTAATTTCAGCAAGCAAGTTCTTAGCATATGGGCATCAAAGTAGTCATTACTCATGTTTAAATATACACTTCATTGCCATCCATGGCATCAAGGAGATCTTCCACAAAACTCAACATGAGTTGAAGGTAAATTTCAGCATTCAGAAGAATAAACACAAGTCTATACTCAATACATATCCACATGCCGCTCTTGACCGTGAGCACGGCTAATCGAATAGTTTAGACTCTGCAGAGTTCGTACACTTTACCCACATGATGTGAATCGCTCACTTAAAGCGAAGCGCTCTAGTTTTGCTCGGTACCCATTGGTACCACCATACTCTACACATTGAGTACAGACTAGTGGTCACAACGAAGCCTTTACACTATTTAATCTCTAGCCTTGCATCAACACGATACATGTTCTCCCATCCTAGGCATAGTAGAAAATATAACCCAAAACTGTCAAGTGGCATGACCCCGCCTTAAACTTGACGCCGTGGTGGCGGACACAACAGGAACCCACCCACGTGACACAATACCGTTGTATTAGACAGACTTAGTCGTCTAAACTACCACATTAGTGGTAAAATAGAAAGTTCCTCTGGGTTATCCGAACCCATACACACCGGCCTACCTTAGTGCAAGGCTAGATGCTAACTAGATTAGTTAGCTTAGGTCATCCCATACTAACACAAAATGAACTGATATTGAGTGAAGTCCTTAGGTCGGTTTGGGCACACTATGCCCCTATCGGCACACAAATACATCAATCGCATGCCACTTGAGGCCCAAACCTAAAATTCATATTTTTTCACCATTTTATTTGTCAAAATCACAGGTATTCAAGTTCTTTCTAGATTATTTAAAAATAAATTTTCTTGTTTGTCTTGAGTCCATAATGACAAGAAAAAGTATTCTAAACATGGCTAAGCATTATAGTACCCTATTAAAATTTATGACATAAGGTGGTATACTCATATTTTTTCCTAAGGTTAGGAATAAGGGATATGGACATATATGGGGTTGAGGTGATAATACATGTAATAGGAGTTTGTTTAACAGGTTTAACAAGATTTTAATTTATTAGTGTACAATCGACATGCAAGATTCGCAAACATTTTCAATAACCTCTGAAACATTGGTTCAAAGTGTTCAAAGAGAGAGGGAAGTGGAACTTGCCTTGTAACTGGAAAATGTCAGCATCTACATCACTTCTTCACCGTTTAAGCAATTATCTATTCAGCATCTACATCACTTCTTCACCGTTTAAGCAATTATCTATAAAAAGTACACGATATGCAATTAAACACCAAAATATGCGAAAAATCCAAAATACTAATACATGATTTGTGCATGGTGGATAGGCACTAGACTAAAATGAATTAGGTGAAAGAATTTCTAATTTATCCTATTCTATTTGGGAGGTATTGATTTTAGAAGTTTTCTCGGTATGGAGTATTATCTAATTAGGTAGTGTTCTAAAATATTTTTGTAAAGTGAGTTTTATTAGGTTTAATATCTCAGGAGTGTAGAGATGTGTTTTCTAAGACTAACACAATTGGTTTCACAAATTTTGGAGTTGCCATAGATCCTCTTATGTATTTTATAAGTTGTAACGTGTTCTAGGCTTATAGTCACTATGTATACTTGGTTTTAGAGGTTCTATGTTCAGAACATGTTTTATTTGCTAGAGGTATATAAGAATGAATAATTTAGTTAACCAAATTAAATCTTAGCTAATAGTTTTAGAGTTTATATTATTCTACCATATATTTTTGTAAGCTAGAGAGGGCTATAAGTTAGTTTCTTAACATATTAACCTAGGAATTGATATATGAGCTAGGTGTGCCAAGTTTTGGTGGTTTGGGATGAAACTTATGGTCTCTCTGATCCAATAAGTTTTAATTGGAATTACTTGGAGCTAAAGTGCATACATACATTTTTATACATATATATATGTATATATTGTTTGACTACTATTATAGTGATTAGCACACTAGTTGTCTATTTAAAGCTTATTGACATTTTTAGTATATGAGTTGTCATATTTTATTTTACCTAATTGAAGTTTATTACTTGCTGGTTTTACATAAACTTGGTTCACTTAAAATGGATTAAAAATGAATTTTCTACAAATTTTTCAAGTTCAAGTGTGCACTAGGTTGTTTATTTATTAAATAAATATTTAAGAGATTTTACTATGAACTAAGCACATATTTTTATTTTATACTTTGAAAGTATGTGTTTTGATGATTCTACAGAATTTGAGTTTACTCAAAAAGGAATTATGATGAACTTTATATAAATCCTTAGATTTCAGCTTACCTAAAACTTATCATTTTAAAGTTTTTAGCTCTAGAAGCATTTGGTACAAAGTAACTATATGTTTTTATTTTTCATAAATAAAGACTGTAAATTGGTGCATCTATAGAATTTGATTTTGTCCAAAAATAAGTTAAATTGAGTTTTCTATGTATTTTATAAGTTTGTGCAAGTTCTATGTGTGATTTAACTTAGAAAAAGTTTTGAGATAAAATTTGTACAGTGAGGGCCAAGTTTTATATTTCTAAAATAAAGTTCACATCTTTGTGAATCCATAGTAACTTGGATCATCTCAAAAGGAGTAATATTTGATTTTATATTGAATTTGCAATTTTGTTCAATTCCCTGTTGAAAAATTATTGTTTTAGTTATTTTCTTTTATATTCCCAATTTACAAATACATGGGGTCCATTTGTCTGTCTTTGGCCAATATGCAAAAAGGCCCCTGGGTTCTTAGAAAATAGCATCCGCAATCCATAGCACGTGTTAAATGAAAATCCGTAAAGAGCGCCTCAGTTATTACTTATTTACATTTAAGTCCATGGGTAAACATGTCATACTAATAATCTTTACAGAAAGAACCTTACAAGATTTAAACATTTGCTAATCAAAGTCCTAAGCGCCTAATGCAAAGGGACCCACCTGTCATAGGCACGGGGTGAGGAAAAGCACGGCGAGGCGAGCTCACCTGGCACACTTGACGGTGATGTCGACGGCGAACGGTGGCTTGACTGGGGAAACGACCAAAAGAAGAAAGGTGCGCAATATTCTTGCGCACCTGTGGGTGATGGTATTGTCTCCGATGATGGCTGGAGTCGATGGTGGCGGTGGTGCAAGCGGCAGCTGGACTTGGGCTGCGGTTGCATATCAAGTTAGAGGTCAGTTCTACCCAATGGGATGCATGCATGCAAGTTATTGGGTACCTAGGAGACTCACCAAATAGATTGCTGAGGCAGAAGAGCTCCGGCGAGGCGGCGGTGATGGAGGAACCCGACGGCGACGGTAAATAGCTTCGGGACAACGACGATGGACCGAACCGGCCATCCAAATACCAAATCAGGGCATGCACGGGGTCATGAATTGCAAGAGGATGGTTTATGCGCATGGAATTGACCAGCGACTCACCGCATGCATTGGAATCGATGATGGAGCTCGACGGTCGGAGTCAAGGAGGACGACAGCGATCTCTCTCTCCGATGCATCATTCTTCGGGGTTCTTGAGGGGTTTTGAAGAGGAGGCCAAGGCGAAGACGATGGCGCATTGTCTCGGCTTGGCATGGTCCAGATCGACAGCGAACGGGGATGATGTCTTGGAGGCGGTGCTCCAGAGCGTGCTGCAAGGCCGACGATGGCATGGCGATATTCTCGTCGTTGCATTGGACAAAATGAGATGGGATCAAAACGGAATTTCTTCGGCATTGTGAGGAGAGTATGGAATAGGAAAGAGATGGTGGCGAGCGAGGCTTGACAACAATCGGCAATGCATCCTTCCTGGTGGCCGACGGTGGAGTGGAAGCGAGGAGGACAAGATGGGGCTCTCCCTCTCAGTTTCTTTGGCTCAGAGGTGGGGAGTGATGAGTGGCAATGCAGCTGGGAGAATTAGAGAGCGAGCTCAGCGATGGACATGTCCCGGCCACGTGTCGAGCATGCCGGCGATACCTCACCCCTCGCTCTCGGCTTCTCTCTCACGTTCCTGGTCGACTAGAGGAGAGGGACAGAGGAATAGCAAGCCGTGGAGGCTGCCAAGTGGGTCCAAACCGTGGCTGGCTAGGCAAGGGAGAGGGGTAAGGGTAGAAAATGGAGTACACTTGGTTTTTGGTTGTATTTTCGAATTATTCTTTTCCCCTAACTTTGCAGCCTCATAACTTGATGTGTGTGATTGATAAATTAGTGAATTTTTTACTGGGAGTAGATGATTATACCTGGATTCCATTTTATTTGGTTGCACACAAAAATCGCTTGTAGATTGCTCTCAGAAATTAAACAAATATAGGGTAATTGGAAATTAAATTGAATTTTTAGCAGACCTAATAGAGAAGAAAATTCTATAAAATTTATATTTATTCATGATGATTAACCTAGTATTTGAATAAATTATTTCCTATATATACATATGTGCATTTTAATGATCTTTTAGGCAAGTTGTCTTTTCGGCCGATTAAGAATATTAATTAGACTAATATTTGACTGTTTTGTCTAATTTGTTTGGGGCATCAAACCTATTTTTTAAATTGCACAAAAATTATGTTGAGTTGTATGTAATGTTTGGCATCTACATAAAATTTTCCATGATTTTGTCTAGTATGAATTATTTTAGAAAATTAGGGTATCCTTTTTATGTATAGGTGTTCTCTCTTTGTAAATGCACCTAATATAGTTATAGGAGTTATACTAATGTTTTTCATGGGCTCAGGAGATGATCTTTGAATTTAATTTTCATGTGCACATATTATTATCCGAGGTTAGTTGTAGGTTCATTTTGTAAATTTAAATCTCTTAGGCTATGCCTATGAGACCTATAATGAAAAGCGAGACCAAAATCCAATTGCACAAGGGACTAAATTCCAAAACATGTTTTATGCATATGCATGTGCACATGTATAAATGTATCAATGCTCAAGATTAGAAATGAAAAAGTTTTATTTTGGTTCACAAAATTGAGAAACTTTACTTTGATTTGGTTTTAACAAAATTTTCTTGACCCTAGAATTTTGGGTATGTGACAACCTATCCCCCTTAAATAAATCTTGTCCCCGAGATTTGGGTTGGGTTGTGCGGCTAGAAGTTGGTTGGTGCAACTATGTTCGACATATCCATGACTTCATCTAACAAGTTGATGGATAAGATACATGCTTAGAATATTGCAGAATTCGATCATTAAGTTCCTAATGGTGATTGCATTCAACGTCTCTACAATTCTTTGTTTCTGATAACAATATTATCCCATTTCTTTTCCTTCTACTAAACCCTTCTAGGTACCCTAGTCTTAGTAGTACTAATAATTTAATATTTTCGTAAGGGAATCTTTTGGCGTGTGTCACTTAAGAAAGGAAAAGTGAGAGAGGTGGCTTGTCTTTCACACTTGCTTCGGCTAGCGGATTAGAGAGTGAATGGTGGCGGAATAGCTCTAGAGAAGAAGGAATGGAGTGAGGGTTTCATGACGAAGGCGAAGCAAAGCGAGGTGTTGCTGGTAAGGGCGGTCTTCGTCGACGATTAGGGCTTGTAGTCGCAGGGTCCAGGATGGAAGGATAAGTTCCCTTATCGGCTCAGGGAATGGACGGATTCGTCGCCGGAGACGACGCTCGGATGACAGTGGTGCATGGAAAGAAGATTCAAATACACATAAATGAATAGAACTGCAGTAAATTACTGGGTTTCTGATAACATGGTTTTATCAGCTTCTTGTTCTTATGAAATATTTTCAAACATACAAGATTTAATATGGCTATTGTTAAGCTTTTCTCAAGTTGTATAATAGACTTGCTTGAGTGAAACATCTAGAAATTTCAATCTCAAATGTGACTGATGATCCTACTTGGCTAGAGTTTCATGGAGATATTGCAAAGGTTTGGAAGGATAGTACAAAAGATTGGTGATATAGGGTTGCAATAAGGTGCAAGTTTTCGGGGTCTATGGGCATGGACTAACTTGGTTGAGATCAATTCTATAAATTTTAAATTTCAGAATAGCAAGCACATAGGTTATGGAATTAGAGATAAACGGGTCCCTTATTATTATTATCTCCTTCCATATAGGCCCTTCATGGATGGGGTTACATCTTAAGGGTTGGTATATTAGTTTCCCTAGGTATATTTTGGTCTCATGGTTTACATCCATATACATGGGTCATGGTAGAAAAATAATTGTTATATGGCATGTGTGGCAATAACTTTTTATGCGAAAAAGGCATGCATGAATGCTATGATATCATGATGGATGAATGATGCGGTGAATGTATGAAATGATTAATTGCTTATGAAAATGTTTTTTTATTGCTTACATGCCATAGAACATATATATATATATATATATATATATATATTGAGAAGTTTGCCAAGCCTATAAGTCATGTCTCCAAACCATGTTTGTGTGTTGCTACAATTTACAAATTTTTCATCCAACCGTAAAGGGACACAAAATTTTGTGAACCGCACCATCTCAACTTAAATTGCATAGTTTGCTTATGACTTGCTCTTAGCATGGCATTTTCACTTAGGCTTGTGGGACTTACAAAGGCTTCATATTTATTTCTGGGTGTATGAGGTCATGGTACACTATTCCCCTTAAAAAAAATAAAGTTTTGCATTGGGGTTTATCAAGAAATATGTGCTATGTGCTGTCCTATACAGTCTTGAGGTTTAAACTGGAGCAAAAGACTATACTAGAGGAATGATAAGCTATGAAAAATTTTACATTCATCATCCTAACAAGGTGGTCTTCAACCTGGGAAAGAGTGGTGATTTTTTGAGGAATGGATTTATTTTGGAGAAAATGGCCAGTACAAGTGATGCACTGCTGGAATTCATCAGTCTACTGTCTTTGTTGTATATTTGGGTCATGTTCTAAAGGTACAAAAATTTGAGCAAAAATCAGGGTGGCAGGTGAGTAGGATTTTGAGCTACCCTGAAGGAATCAAGATTTTATCACCTACTGTTTAGTGTATACAAATTTAACAACCGGTTGACTACTGATTTCAGATTTGGTCTTTTCAGAGTTATGTTAATTTTTATTGCATGATGCAAGGTCTCAAAAATTCAACCAAACTTCGTGGAGCCTACAGCGTATGTCTATAAGCAACTATCAAAAGTTTCATATTTTATCACGTATGGTTTGGGCTACATAAAAAAGATGAATGCAGCTGTCTACAGTTTTCAGAACATAGTTATGCTAACTAATCAATTTATTTTACTATGATGAAGGGGTCTAAAAATTATGCCAAAATTCATGAAGATTTCTTAGTTAGTCTACATGTTTCCTGTTAAAAATTCTCAGGTTTATCACCTACGGTTTAGCCTAGACAAAAATAACAAACAGAATAACTCAAGATTACAGAGAAAGAACAACCGACATAAAATGAAAATTTACACAAGTTTTATAGTGTCTAAATTAATTATCTTTTAAATGCATTATGTTAGAGTGGTCCAGAAACTATATGAATTTTGGGTGGTCCATGTAAGCAAACAATCTAGAGGTTAAAACATCACAAACTTATTCTATTCAATTTACTCGTTTTAGGCCATACCGGTAAAATTTTGAAAAGTCAAGAATGAGGAGCTCAAAATTTTTTCCAATTCATTTTTGGTGCAGAGATAACATGAGGAGATGGAATCCCCATAGTGTCTATCAGGTTTTAAGTTTTCTACAACCCTTTTCAAAACCCATTCACTAGAGGCTATTTCTAACCCGATAATTTGCAAAATCACACTAAGCACATATAGGAATAGTTTGCAAATTGTTTTCAAAATTTTTTAAAGGCTCTTTTGTACTGATTGGTTATGTTAATTCAGTGTTTTCAAACTCTTTTTATAGAACACAAACTTTCAAAAGGTTTCGGTCCTATAGAGTAAGATAAGAGTTTTAAAACTTGAAATAGAGATATAGAGAAGAATAATCTCTAGAGAGGGATGAGATATAAGATTAAATATGGTTTTCGCAAATAATTTGTAGCTGAGAGCGAAGCCCTCAAAATAATTTTTGAAAATCCATTCTAAACGACCAACTTAAGGGGCTCCTATAGTCGGTATTTGCTCTGATACCACTACTGTCGGAGACGACCCGGATCTCTCATTATGTTTGCAAGATGAAGTGAAACGCTTCAAATCATCTAACAGACATAGTGAAACGTCCGACGTCCCGAGAGAGGAATATTGGAGACATTGCTGGGCCTTTAGCTTGCCAGTCAACTTCAGCCTGAGATGTGCCCGGCAAACCACTCGAAGGTGACGACCAGATGTGTTACACATTCAGGAGACTTAACAAAATAGCTAAAGATTAACAACATATCAAACATTCTTAACTCATACTCATGTGAATCTAGTTTTCAGGATGTGCACTAGATTCACACTTTCATCTTAAGCATGGATATACATAGCGAATACACTTAAGATGAAAGGAACTTAAAGAATTACATCACATTAGTAAGTACATAGGCCGACCAACCAAATAAATATATATATAAATCAGAGAACAGCAGAAGCTGGACTACCCATTCACAAGCACACCGACTAGGGGTTTACCCCGTTAAGTTCAAGTCCTAGAAGAAATAGTCGATTACCCGCATCACTCAAAAGACTAAATCTAAGACCTGCAAGCAAAGTGGATATTCCAGTGGCAAGAGTGGATATTCCAGTGGCAAGAGTCAGTACATTATTAGAAATAATGTACTGGCAAGCACCAAGACAAGCCTAACACTCTACATGTAGGGCATATAATCAAGGAAGGCATAATATGGTTCATTTTAGCACAAAACAAGTTTTATTTGCATAAAACACTTTCAAATCAATTTTGCTTTCAAATGTAATTTCAGCAAGCAAGTTCATAGCATGTGGGCATCAAAGTAGTCATAACTTATGTTTAAATATAGACCTCATTGCAATCCATGGCAGCAAGGAGATCTACCACAAAACTCAACATAAGTTGAAGGTAAATTTCAGTATTCAGAAGAATAAACACAAGTCTATACTCAATACATATCCACACGTCGCTCATGATCGTAAGCATGACAAATTGATTAGTTTAGACTCTACAGAGTTTGTACACTTTATCCACATGATGTGAATCGCTCACTTGAGGTGAAGCGCTCTAGTTTTGCTCGGTACCCGTCGGTACCACCATACTATACACATTGAGTATAGACTAGAGGTCACAACGAAGCCTTTACATTTCTTAATCTCTAGCCTTTTACCAGCACGATACGTGTTCTCCCATCCTGGGCATACTAGAAAATATAACCCAGAACCATCAAGTGGTGTGGCCCCACCTTAAACTTGATGCCGTGGTGGCGAACACGACAGAAACCCACCCACGTGGCACAATACCGTTGTATTAGACAGACTTAGTCGCCTAAACTACCACATTGGTGGTAAAATAGGAAGTTCCTCTGGGTTATCCGAACCTATACACACCGGCCTACCTTAGTGCATTGCTAGGTGCTAAGTAGATTAGTTAGCTTAGGTCATCCCATACTAACACATGTGGTTGTGCTGTATACGAAATAAACTAACATTGAGTGAACTCCTTAGGTCGGTTTTGGCACACTGTCCCCCAATCGGCATACAAATACATCAATCGCATGCCACTTGAGGCCCAAACCTAAAATCCATATTTTCCACCATTTTATTTGTCAAAATCACAGGTATTTAAGTTCTGTCCAGATTATTTAAAAATAAATTTTCATGTTTGTATTGAGCCCATAATGACGAGGAGAAGCATTCTAAGCATGGCTAAGCATTATAGTACACTATTAAAATTTACGATACAAGGTGGTATAATCATATTTTTCCTAAGGTTAGGAATGAGGGATATGGACATATGTGGGGTTGAGGTGATAATGAGGTTTAACAAGATTTTAAATTATTAGTGTACAGTCGACATGAAAGATTCACAAACATTTTCAATAACCTTCAAAACATTGGTTCAAACTGTTCAAAGAGAGAGGGAGGTGGAACTTGCCATGTAACTGGAAAATGTCAGCACCTAAATCACTTCTTCACCATTTAAGCAATTATCTATAAAATGTACACAATACGCAATTAAACACCAAAATATGCGAAAAATCCAAAATGATCTAAAATGCATTATTTGTGCACGGTGGATAGGCACTGGTCTAAAATAAATTTAGCTGAAAGAATTTCTAATTTTATCCTATTCTATTTGGGAGTTATTGATTTTATAATTTTTCTCGGTATGCAGTAGAGATGTATTTTCTAAGACTAACACAATTGGTTTCACAATTTTTGGAGTCGCCTGGATCTTCTTATGTATTTTATAAGTTGTAACGTATTCTAGGCTTATAGTCACTATGCGTACTTAGCTTTAGAGGTTCTATGTTCAGAACAAGTTTTAATTTCTTGAGGTGTATAAGAATGAATAATTTAGTTGACCAAATTAAATCTAAGTGATAGTTTTAGAGTTTATATTATTCTACCATATATTTTTGTAATCTAGAGAGGGTTCTAAGTTAGTTTTTTAACATATTAACCTAGGAATTGATATATGAGCTAGGTGTGCCAAGTTTTGGTGGTTAGGGATGAAACTTACGGTCTCTCTGGTCCAACAAGTTTTAATTGGATTTACTTGGAGCTAAAGTGCATATATACATCTTTATACATATATATGTATATAGTGCTTGACTACTATTATAGTAATTAGCACACTAGTTGTTTATTTAAAGTTTATTGACATTTTTAGTATATGAGTTGCCATATTTTATTTGACCTAATTGAATTTTATTACTTTCGGTTTTACGAAACTTGGTTCACTTAAATGGATTAAAAATAAATTTTATACAAATTTTTTAAGTTGAAGTGTGCACTAGGTTGTTTATTTCTTAAATAAATATTTAAGAGATTTTACTAGCACTAAGCACATATTTTTATTTTATACTTTGAAAGTATGTGTTTTGATGATTCTACAGAACTTGAGTTTACTCAAAAAGGAATCATGATGAATTTAATATAAATCCTTAGATTTCAGCTTACCTAAAACTTATCATTTTAAAGTTTTTAGCTCTAGAAGCATTTGGTACAAAGTAACATTTCATAAATAAAGAGTGTAAGTTGGTGCATCTATAGAATTTGATTTTGTCCAAAAATAAGTTAAATTGAGTTATGTATGTATTTTATAATTTTGTGCAAGTTCTATGTGTGATTTAAATTAGAAAAAGTTTTGAGTTAAAATTTGTACAGATGACCCATTTTATACTTCTAAAATAAAATTCACATCTTTGTGAATCTATAGCAACTAGAATCATCTCAAAAGGAGTTATATTTGATTTTATATTGAATTTGCATGTTTGTTCAATTCCCTGTTGAAAAATTATTGTTTTAGTTATTTTATTTTATATTCCCAATTTACAAATACATGGGGTCCACTGGTCAGTCTCTGGCCTATGCAAAAAGGCCCTTGGGTTCTCATCAAATAGTATCCGCAGTCCATAGCACGTGTTAAATGAAAAACCGTAAAGAGCGCGTCAGTTA
Source organism: Oryza australiensis (assembly GCA_019925245.2). NCBI lineage: Eukaryota > Viridiplantae > Streptophyta > Magnoliopsida > Poales > Poaceae > Oryza > Oryza australiensis. Next base: position 167,032 of record JAIFGZ020000243.1, read on the forward strand.
TTAATTATTTATATTTAAGTCCATGGGTCCACATGTCATATTAGTAATCTTTGCGAAAAGAACCTTACAAGATTTAAACATTTGCTAATCAAAGTCCTAAGAGCCTAATGCAGTGGGACCCACCTGTCATAGGCATGGGGTGAGGAGAAAAGCAACAGCAGGAGCAGAGCTCACCGGCCGGCGCACTTGACGGGCGATGTCGACAGCGAACGGTGGCTCGGCTGGGGAAACGACCAAAAGAAGAAAGGTGCGCAAGATTCTTGCGCACCTGTAGGTGGTGGTCTTGTCACCGGTGATGGCCGGAGTTGATTGTGGCGGTGGCGAAAGCGGCAGTTGGGCTCAGGCTGCGGTTGCATATCAAGTTAGAGGTCGGTTCTACCCAAAGGGATGCATGCATGCGAGTTTTTGGGTACCTAGGAGACTCATCGAATAGATTGCTGAGGCAGAAGAGCTCCAACGAGGCGGCGGTGATGGAGGATCCCAACGGCGGCGGTAAATAGCTTCGGAACAATGAGGATGGACCAAACTAGCCATCCAAATACCAAATTAGGGCATGCACGGGGTCATGAATGAAGGGTTACGCGGAGGCTACGCTAGCCGAAAACAAAACTTTTAACCGCGCAAACCAGGAACACTTGCAAGTAAGGGCCGATAGATCGTTACCGATTGGAGTAGAGTGCGGCGGAATAGCCAATCGGGGCAATCCGATCTGAAATAGTGTAGCCGATTCCGGAGAGCAGCCGATTCGCCAATCGGCCCGTTCGAGTCGTCCGCGCGTTCTCACGCCTCGCTCCGATGCGCCCGACCTCGGCCGATTCCACCACGGCCTATCGCTCCAGGTGCGGCCGATCCGGCCGATCAACGGGCGCAACGTAGCGGCGCCTCTACCGGTATCCACACGTCCAGGGGACAAAACGCCAAACACCCGTGTGCTAGCACGCGATGCAAGGCTAGGGTTTGGCTCAAAAGTGGGGAGGGTTTCCGTGGAGATTGATCTCGGCGACTTCGTTGCACGCGATGCAATTGACATATCGTAGCTCTTCACCCCTCCCTCCTTTATATAGAGTTGGCCAGCGGGACTAGTGGCCGATTAGGACTCTATTTTGAATCGGATCTCATCCGCATCTCATAGAGTTGGCCGCCCATACGTTGTAAGCCCATAGGACTCTATCCGATCGGATCCCTATCCGATCGAGCCGTATCCGAGTCCAACTCAACGCCTGTTCTTATCCCCTTAAGCGTGCGACCACGCAGGTTCGGTATACTCGGTTTCGGCTATAGTCTAACTTAGCCGATCGTCGGCTCGAGTCTAACTCGGCCAGCACTGTCAACGGCGCGCCTAGCAGCACATATTGACACCATAGTATACAAGAATAATATCGGCTCGAACCGTAATGTGTACACAAATTCCTTTGCCTCACGATACCGGTTAAGCTATAGGCAAGATGTGTGCCATCCCTTCAATAGCTTAACCATTCACTCGAACCGTATTGGATTATCCGTCGCGTTGATTGACTCCTCAATCAACTTAGCATGGCCATGCATTTCCATAATCCATTACCTCGAGGGGCCCAGAGATATCTCTCCAAAGAGGGCAAATTCCATCTTGATCACTCACATCCCACTCCATGTTTCATAGCAAACCCGAAAACTACCTTTATAACTACTACCATTACGGAATAGCGTTTGGTAGTCCCAAAGTAGGCTACTACACATGTTGGAATCCATGGTGATCTCGGGTCTAAGGACTTTGTACCAACACTACCGAGACCAACTAATGGCACATTAATTCTGTAGTGTCTCATGGTGGGTCTATCCAACAATGTGTTCTCCAACACATGTGTCCATGTTTATTGATTTGGTATCTTCATACCCATGATCTATGAGACATGATCATCAACCAATAAACATGCCGATCTTAGAATCATATTTGTTCCAACAATATGACATATGATCGTGGATCGTTTAGAAATAGATTCATGCATAAAGAGTCTCATAAAGAAGTCACGTACTTATTGATCAATACAAGACGTCTATTTCATGGAACCGAATAACACTTTATTCATAAATACATAAATATTGACGTGATATCCAACATCTCCATGTTGCCTCTAGGGCATATCACTAACAATCTCCCACTTATACTAGAGTCAATCATGTAAGTATCTAATACCCATTGCTCTTGTGTGCGCCTCATGCTTCGTGAGGAGAGGTTTGTGTCTGGATCGGCTATGTTGAGATCCGTGTGCACTTTGCATATCTTGACATCACCTCTGTCCACTATCTCGCGGATGAGATGATATCGCCGAAGTATATGTTTGGACTTCGATGTGACCTCGGCTCCTTGGCTTGCGCAATGGCTCCACTTTTATCACAATAGAGAGACATTGGACCGTCGCATTGGTCATCACACCAAGCTCGAAACGAATTTCTTGATCCAAACGCCTCCTTTGCGGCTTCCGAAGCAGCAATATACTCGGCCTCCGTTGTAGATTCAGCAAATGTATCCTGCTTGGAACTCTTCCAGTGGCGCCTCCGTTCGGGCGAACACGAACCCAGTTGCGATCTATAATCATCCTTGTCCTGTTTGGAAGCTAGCATCGGTGTAACCACTTACAACGAGCTCTTCTTCACCCCCATAGACTAGGAACATATCCTTAGTTCTTCTCAAGTACTTAAGGATATTCTTTACTGCGATCCAGTGACCTTCACTGGATCGGGTATCTGCTCGTAGCACTCAAAGCGTACGAGACATCTGGACGTGTACAAAGCATGGCATACATGATGGATCCAATTGCCGAAGCATATGGAACCATACCCATCTTATTCCGCTCATCATGTGTCGAGGACACGATTCTTGCTAAGATTAATGCCATGTGACATGGGCAAGAAATCTTTCTTGGAATCATGCATGTTGAACCTTTTCAACACCTTGTCAATGTATGTACTTTGGCTTAATCCAATTAGCCTCTTGGATCTATCTCTATAGATCCGAATGCTAATATGTATCTTGCCTCCCCAAAGTCTTTCATGGAAAAACTATTTTTCAATGAAGACTTGACGGATTCTAGCATAGGGATATTATTTCCAATCGGTAATATGTCATCCACATATAAGATTAGAAATACAATTGCGCTCCCACTTGACCTTTTTATAGACACAGGCCTCTTCTTCATTTTTGATGAAACCAAACCCTTTGATTACTTCATCAAAACGAATATTCCAACTCCGAGATGCTTGCTTCAATCCATAAATGGATTTTCGTAGCTTGCATATCTTTCCGAGCGATTCTGGATCGACAAAACCCGAGGTTGTATCATGTATACATCCTCGCTTAGGTTTCCATTTAGGAAAGTGTTTTGACATCCATCGCCATATCTCATAATCGAAATATGCAGCAATCGCTAGGATAATCCGAATAGATTTAAGCATTGCGACGGGCGAGAAGGTTTCATCATAATCAACTCCTTGAATCTGTTTAAAACCTTTCGCCACCAATCGCGCCTTATAGATGTGAACATTTCCATCCATATCGGCCTTTTTCTTAAAAACCCATTTACACTCAATGGTTTTGACACCATCAGGTGGATCAACCAAGTTCCAAACTTGATTGTCGTACATGGATTCTATTTCGGATTTCATGGCTCCAAGCCACTTGTTGGAATCGGGTCCCACCATCGCTTCCTCATAGGTCTTAGGTTCATCGTTGTCCAACAACAATATATCACATTGTTCCGCACCTGTGTACCTGTCAGGTGCACGACGTGATCTTTCAGACCTCCGTGGGGTGGTGTATCTACAACCGGTGGCGCAACACTTTGCTCCTCCTGTTGTGGTTCGTGGTCGCTGAAACGTTTTCGGTGTTTCTTGAACTTCTTCAAGATGCACCCTACTCCCACTAACCCTTCTTGAAAGAAACTCTTTCTCCAAGAAGACACCGTGTCGGGCGACAAACACTTTGCCTTGTTCCCGATTATAAAAGTAATATCCCTTGGTTTCCTTAGGATATCCCACAAAGAAGCACTTGTCGATTTGGGTGTGAGCTTGTCGGACGTAAACGTTTTACATAAGCTTCACATCCCCAAATTTTGAGAAAAGACAGACTAGGGGTTGCCCTGTCCATATCTCATATGGTGTCTTTTCAACCGACTTAGATGGAACTCTATTTAGTGTGAGCGCAGTGGTTCAAGAGCATATCCCGAAGGATAACGGAAGATCACTTTGGCTCATCATCGACCGCACCATGTCCAACAAGGTGCGATTTCTCCGTTCGGACACTCCGTTCCATTGTGGAGTTCTGGCGGAGTCAAGCGTGGAACAATTCCACAATCTTTGAGATGATTACCAAACTCTTGGCTCAAGTATTCTCCTCCACGATCGATCGTAGAAACTTGATTGTTTTCCCTAAATGATTACGTACTTCATTCGGAATTCTTTGAACTTTTCAAAGGATTCGGACTTATGCCTCATTAAGTAGATATAACCATATCTACTAAAGTCATCAGTAAAGGTAATGAAGTCGATAACCACCTCGGCCGTTGAGCTCATTGGTCCACATACATCGGTATGTACGAGTGCCAATAAGTCACTTGCTCTCTCACTATGTCCCGTGAAAGGTGCCTTTGTCATCTTACCAAGTAAACAAGACTCACATGTCTCAAATGATTCAAAATCAAAAGAGTGAAGCAATCCATCCTTATGGAGCTTCTCCATGCGTTTCTTATTTATATGGCCTAAGCGACAATGCCGGATAAACGTGGGGTTTATATCATTAGAGAGTTGCCTTTCGTATTAATGTTATAGATGGGAGACGCTTCAAGATTCAAAACGTATAATCCATTCACCAATGGAGCATGAAAATAGAACATATCTCTCGAGATATATTGAACAACCATTGTTCATTGATCTAAAATCATATCCTTTCGCTTGCAAACATGAAGCGGAAATAACGTTTTGACATAGTGTTGGAACACAATGACAATTATTTAATTCCAAAACTAATCCCGAAGGTAGATGAAGTGGTATTGTGCCGACAAGCGTAGCAACGCTTGCTCCATTGCCAACGCGCAGTTCACCTCGCCCCTTCTCAATCCTCTACTTCTTCTCATTCCCGCAACGACTTGCAAATATGAGCTACGATCCGGTATCAAATACCCAAGAGTCGGTAGGTGAAGTAGCAAGATTAATGTCTATAACATTAATACCCGAAGCGTAAGTCGTACTTTGCTTCTTCTTGAGATCCTCCATGTACTTCTTGCGTTTCTTTTCGGTGGCTTGTCTCCTTGCGGTAGAAGCAAACGGCATCGATGCCGCCGACCCCTTCTTGCCCTTCTTTGCATTAGAGGCACTCGCGATCTCATCGGGAGTTAACTTTCTCTTGGTGCAAAGTTTCTTGATAGGTGGTTTGCGCTTAGCCTTCGCATCATCATCACATGATGACCATTCTTCGGATACTCTCCTCATTGTCTTTAGCATCCCATGCAATTCAGCCAAGGTTCTATCCATATTGTTCATGTGATAATTCAATATGAATGGCTCGAAGCTCGGAGGGAGCGGCGGAGAATCACATCGTAGCCAACTCTTGGCTAAGGGGAAAACCTAGTTTTTCCGGACTCTCAATGTAGCCAATCATTTTTATCACATGCGGTGACGGGATTCCCTTCAATAAGCTCGCACGCAAACAAGGACTTTGAGGTGTTGAACCTCTCGGCCCGAGCTTGGTTCTCAAACATGCCACGCAGTCCCGAATAATAGTGTGAGCATCGCGCTCTCATATTGCTTCGAAGCTCGGGGACATTGTTGCAAGCATGAGACAGCTTATATCTAGGGCATCATTAGTGTGCTTCTCGTAAGCTCTCCGTGCGTTGCGGTGGCATTATTAGGCAAATCCTCCGGATAAGGTACTTCAAGAACGTACTCCTTACGCTCTTGCTTGAGAACAATTCTCAAGTTGCGATACCAATCCATAAAGTTTGTTCCATTTAATTTTTCCTTTTCGAGAATAGATCGCAAATTAAAGGTACGGGTGTAGCATTAGCCGCCATTTATTCTACAATGAAAAAGCAAAGTTTAGCACAATGTTTATGCTATGTCTATTGTTAAACAATTTAACATTAGACTCCCGTTACGTATTTTACACCTTCCTCTAGGTTACGTATTGGGTCAAGATCCACATGTTAGTTAATTTTCTAGTGAGCTTTGGCATCACCGCTAGAAAATTTGTAACATCGATAAGCAACACCTTGCTAATCACATCTCTATGTGACTCTTGTTGTTGGTGTGGCATCTCCATGCCCCGGCCAACCTATGCCCCAAGGCCCAAAACTGTTTTGATAGCCTTGTTAAGTAAACCAAATGTTCTGCATGTATATGTCGACATATACCCCCTCGTGTTATGATAGAGAATGGCACTCTGCTTTGGCGGACCCATCATTGACAAGCATAACGGTGACGGTGCAACATTTGGAAGGGCATCATTACCACTTAATTTTGTGAGGGATGCTATCCTATCAAACAAACATATCACATATGAAAGCAAGTAGAATAGCATGAAATAGTATGGCCCCCTTCACATGGTGATCTCTATCTCCATGCCGGTGTAGAGGATCTCCATCTTCATCACCGTTCTTCCGAGTGCCGAATGCTTGATATCTTCAAACTAAGCTACTACTATAGAAGCTCTAATTGAAGATTACATCGACTCGCAGGTCGTGAAAGAATATTACAAGCATTGCACGTATGAAAGAATATTACAGGGATTGCACATATGAAAGAATATTACATGCATCACATGCATCTCATACATACAATAGGGCCATACCATCTCAAAGCATTCTCTGCAAAAACAAGTTAGGCGTAGAAACGTTTTCTACCTATCGCAGAGATTCGGCATCGAGACAACCTATAAGGGGGGTCTATCCAACAATGTGTTCTCCAACACATGTGTCCATGTTTATTGATTTGGTATCTCCATACCCATGATCTATGAGACATGATCATCAATCAATAAACATGCCGATCTTAGAATCATATTTGTTCCAACAATATGACATATGATCAGGGATCGTTTAGAAATAGATTCATACATAAAGAGTCTCATAAAGAAGTCACGTACTTATTGATCAATACAAGACGTCTATTTCATGGAACTGAATAACACTTTATTCATAAATACATAAACATTGACGTGATATCCAACATCTCCATGTTGCCTCTAGGGCATATCACTAACAATGAATTGCAAGAGGATTGGTTATGCGCATGGAATTGACCAGCAACTCACCGAATGCATTGGAATTGATGATGGAGCTCGACAACCGGAGTCGGGGAAGACGACGGCGATCTCTCTCTCCAGTGCAGCATTCTTTGGGGTTCTTGAGGGGTTTTGAAGAGGAGTCTGAGGCGAAGACGATGGCGCATTGGCTCGGCATATAATGTTGAGTTGTATATAATGTTTGGCATCTACATGAATTTTTCCATGATTTTGTCTAATATGTATTATTTTAGAAAATTAGGGTATCCTTTTTATGTATAGGTGTTCTCTCTTTGTAAATGCACATAATATAGTTATAGGAGTTATATTAAAATTTTTCTTGGGCTCACGAGATGACTTTGACTTTAATTTTCATGTACACATATTATTATCCAAGGCTAGTTGTAGGCTCGTTTTGTAAATTTAAATCTCTTAGGCTATGCTTATGAGACCTATAATGAAAAGCGAGACCAAATTCCAATTGCCCAAGGGAATAAATGCCAAAACTTGTTTTATGCATATGCATGTGCACATGTATAAATGTATCAATGCTCAAAATTAGAAATGAAAAAGTTTTATTTTGTTCTCAAATTTTTAATCATGCATTGGGTTGAAATACTTCACCTAGGTTAGAAATGAAAATTTTGGTTCAGAAAATTGAGAAACTTTACTTTGATTTGGTTTTAACAAAATTTTCTTGACCCTAGAATTTTGGGTATGTGACAGAAGGGCTCGACCAGCGGTGGTAAAGGCAACGAGCGAAACTCAGCCTTCGTCCCCTCACACACTGGGAGCGAGATGCTAGAGGAGCTAGTGCTAGTCGGCGTCCTCCCGCCACGAGAGATCACAGAGTGGCACCCGGCCCGGGGGGAGCCATTTTTGACCCGTGACTCTGTTGAGTTGAGGGACTTTTCTTCTTTCTTCCTCCGCAAATTCGGAGTACCGGCCCACCCCTTTGTTCGGGGTCTACTCCATTACTACGACATCTCCCTCTACAACCTCAATCCTAACTCCATTCTTCAGATCTCCCTCTTTATCCATCTCTACGAGGTCTATCTTGGGATAGACCCGCACTTTAACTTGTTTTGGCACTATTTCTGCCTCCAGCGAATAGTCGGCGGTGTGGGAGAAAATGTCCCTGCGCTACATCCCTGTTGACCTGACATCTTCCAACAACGGATGGCATGACGAGTGGTTCTATGTCAAGAACCTTAAGCCGGCTATCTCTTCTAAAATTAATCAAGAGTTGGTCCCGGCAACCACCTAGTCAGCCCCCTGCCCCGGTGCTAAGCAGGACCAAGTGGAGGAGCTGATGGCCAAGGTTGAGGTCCTGAGGAAGCAAGGCCTGACTAGGGCAAAAGTAGCGTATAATTTCGCGCTCCTGGGTTTGCAGCCTTGTAGGAATAGGGAGGCACCCGCCTATGGGCGTCTGGGCTGCCTGGTCTCGGCTCAGGAGGCCGCAACCTCCCCTGACTACATACGACGGAGGTTGGGGACATTCTTCTCCAGCTCGGCCTACTTCAGCACGGGGGGAGGGGCGCTTTCCTATAGGCTCACGAAACAGCGACTGGAGGTTAGTCTAACCTCCTTCTTTTTCCTTCCTTCCTCCTTTTTCAGCATCTCACCTGCCAGGTGCTAACACTCAGCAGGAGATGTTTGTTTATGTGTCGCTGCCACCAATCCCTGAGGTGGCGGCTACGAATGGGAAAGTTTCGAGGATTCGGTTTCCCCGGTCAACTTTTGGCATGAGGACGGTGCCAGGGCTCCGGCCCTCCATGGCACCAAGAGAAAACTGGATGCCTCTTCGAGCGGGGAAGTGTCAGGAGACATCAACACAAGGCCCTCATCGTCGCCATCAGGATCGAGCGGAGCTTCAAAGCCTATGGCGTTGAGACCCCCGAAGAAGGCGCCAAGGCTCGTTAACTTTGGGTTCACGACGTCAACCAGGTGTGTGATGCGCCTCTTGTGATTCACTGTCCTTTTCCCTCTTCTCCTTCGTTAACCAAGTGTGTGTGCAGGCCAACGAAAGATGCCAACCTTGATGAGCAGGAGCCACCGAGGGTGACGGAATCACCTTTCCATGTCGGGACGAACCAAACTGTCCTCGGCTACTGGCACGGCATCTGCAGCACCTCCCATAGCGGGTGACTCGGTCGCAGAGGCGGCCGAAATGACGGCTGAAGTAGGCACCCTGGTAGAACCCATGGGGGGTTCAGAGGTGGAGGTGACGGACGACTCGGGTGAGGCAAAAGCTCCGGAGTTCAACCGAGACTAGATTGCTCTGCCCATTGTCTCCTCCAGCTCCGTACCCCAGGCCCTTAGGACCCAGCCAGCTGGGGTGGCGACCGAGGGGTAGCCTGCTCCGAGCACCAAAGCGCCTGCGAATAGGCGCGCCGAGGAGCAACCCAGTTGTAAAGGTGGGCTGATGACCGGCGAGCGTCCTATCCATGAGGCTGAAATAGAGTGAATTATATGTTGTCTTCGCCGCCTCTTCATGATGAGCACCCGGTCAATCGCCTCCTGCCGAGGAGGTCCAAGAGCGGGCGGCTGAAATAGAGTGAATTATATGTTGTCTTCGCTGCCTCTTCATGACGAGCACCCGCCAATCGCCGCCTGCCGAGGAGGTCCAAGAGCTAGAGGCGCGGTTGGTCGAGGCTTCCAAGTGTGAGTCCGTCGCCTGATCCTTTTGTCCTTTGTTTTCACCATTTAGCTAAATCTTCTTTTTGCATAGTTGCCAACAAGGCCCTGGCTTACGCTGCAATGCATATGGAGAATGCTAGGAAGGCTTGGGGGCATAGAGCTCGCCCGTAAAGAGGCCAAAGCCAAGGCGACAGCGTCAGAAGCCGCAAAGGCCAAGGCTGAGGAAAAGTTTTGGGCGTCCGACACAGCTAGGTCCGAGGCCGAATCAGCGAGGAAACAAGGTAAGGTCGAGTTGGCTGAGCTGGAGTCGGACAAGGCCCGGGCTGAGGTGGCAAAGGTCGATGTCAAGGCCTAGCTGGCAGCGTCGGAGACCGCAAGGACCAAGGCTGAGGTGACATAGAACGAGGTCGAGGACAAGCTCGCAGCTTTTGAGTCGGCTAGGCACAACGCCAAAGCTGCCAAGGCCGAGGCGGAAGCAAAACTGGCTGCCTCGGAGGTGGCAAAGGCCAAAACCGAGGCCAAGCTCAAAGCGTCCAAGGAGGCAAGGGCCATGGCCGAGGCCTGGTCGTTGGCTCTGGAAGCGATGAGGGCCGAGGCCCAAGCAATGTTGGCGTCGTCAGAGGAGGGAAAGGTTGAGGCTGAGACAGCGCTGGCCTCGTCTGAGGTGGCGAGAAAGGGTGCCACGAGTCAGTGCCCATGCTAGTCATTTTTTCGTGCCATCTCATTTTTTAATGCCATCTGACCTCTTCTCATGCAGACTAACTCTTGGCCCTTGACCAACAATTTGAAGTCCTCAAAGCCCGCCTGGAGGTGGCCGAGGCCTGGTGGAGACGATAGCATGAAGGTGCCTGAGCTCTCCTTGTCAAAGCAGACTTCGAGCAGACGCCTGACGATGAGACCGAGGACGCGCTCATGGCGTGTCTTCTTAAGGGGCCGAAGTGCTTCCATGATTTTGACTGGATCATGGCAAAGTCGGCAACAACACACTTTCTTGGAGTGGTGCACAAGATGTACCCCCATGCCAAGTTCAAAGCGATTGTCGAGGGGTGGCCAGTCGGGGCCTTGGAGGCCGATGTCGCTGGCATATACACTGAAGTTGAGCCAACTACTATAAAAATTGTCTCGAAAATGACTTTTTAGTCTGAGCGACAAGCCCAGGACATGCCATGAGCATAGCGAAGAAGTCATCAAGCACAATGCTTAGGCTACTCGGGGGTTTGGGAGTTTTGGTAAAATGGAAAATAATGCTAGCGAGAGACAAAATGCCAAAAACGTAATTTCTTCATTCAGGGTGGTTGGGTATAGGGACCTTAGCTGCTTGAGTGTAGCGCCTATGCGGGTGTTGGAGGTCGCAAGCGTTCGATGAAACCGTCGGGAGAGCAGAGGTGAAAAAAAGGGTCTTGGTCACACCTTGATCAAGTCAATATAACCGAAACTCATTTTCCATTTCCCCCTTTTGCCTTTTCTTTTTTTTACAAGAACTGAGTCAGCAAATGACTCCATTAGGAACACCATTTTTGAAGGATACAAAACCCACAAATCTAGCTACCACTCTTATGACCGCAGCCACCAGCTCCTTGGTAGACCGCCGATCCCCACTGTTAGCTTCGGCCTTGTGTCAAGGAAGTGTTGACGAGAAATTTCTCTCACGCGCCGTCCTGGGAGATCTGCTTAACTCTAGTGTAGGTCCTTCTCGGCTGCCTGTGCGGTGCAGGGCATGCCAGTTAGTTTGATCTGTTAACCAATGAGAAAAAACAGGATATATGCGTTAAGTGTTAGGTTAGATCCCCACTGGATCGGTTGAATCAGCAGAACATACCACTAATGACAAGCACTTACCCTGATTTGGGGATCGAAACAATGCAGCCTGTAGCCAAATCAATTGCTCGTCTGAAGAAAAGGTTGGCGATGCGCCGAAGGTTGTTTGATTGATTGTATGTCTCTTTACAGGGGGTCTCGGGTCCTATTTATACCCAAGACAACATTATCTGTACAAACCCTAGACTCTATCTAAACCACTATTTAAAATACGACGATATCCTAGGAAGGACCCACGCCATATTACAATGAACAGTTTAAACAAACTCCTACGTTACAGATACAATTGCCGTTACAGGAAACACTTCACAAACAAACTTTCGCTTCCTCTCTCTTCTCCGGCGACTCACGGGCGTCCTTCATCGGATCTCGGCGCCCTTCGCAAATCGAACCCGGCCGTCTCCAACAACTCGATGGCTTCCAACACCGCCGCCGCGTCGCGCCTCCGTCGCACGGCCGCCGCCGCCGCACCGCTGCAGCGCCGCACACCCGCCGCCGCCACATTGCCGCGCCATCGTCGAGTTCCCCGAGGTATGCCCACAGGTTTAAAACTCTTTTCTTCGGATTTCCTTTTCTAGCAATGCCTCCTAGCATTGTTGTATTCATCATGCTTTAGCCGTTCTTGATTAGCGTTTTTTCCTCTTTCGAACTGTAGCATTTAGCCATTCTTGATTAGCGTTTTTTCCTCTTTCGAACTGTAGCACCTGTCACATCAAGTGGTCATCCCAAGTTTAACCCAAGAAATGAGGTACTTTCTCGGCCCCATCGGCAGCACCAAACCAGCCGATGTGATTATAGCCGAAACCAACAGGGTCCCCTACAACAACAACAAGCCATCCCTAGCCCACTGGAATGAGACCTTCATGTCGTGGCCAACCACAGGTGCAGCCTGGATTGAATGGTACAAGAGGGTGCGATCGGCCAAGTATGCTCAGTGGGAAGAGACCGGAATAGCCCAATGCTTGGCCTTGTTCGTCGCCAGCATGGAGAAAGATGAGCCGCTTCTATCGGCTACAACATACTTTTGGAATGACAGCTCCAATGCCTTCATATTCTGGCAAGGGCCGATGACGATCACCTTAGCCGACGTATACATGACGACCAAACTAGACATCCTGGCGTCGGCTAACCCCAAAAGTCTGAACCAAAAGGGGTAGCATCAATTCAAAACCAAAGCCATCGGCAGGTGGAGCGGCTTCATCGCTCAAAACATGAAGGTCGGATCAGTCGGCCACAGGGAACACGCCGCTTTTCTTATGATGTGGCTTGAGAAGGTCCTATTTTGTCGATCGAGCTACGGGCCGACCGCCAACTGGTAGGTCGTAGCCGAACTCTTGGCCGATGGGGGCAAGCTTGCGCTGGGGAAATATCTTCTCGGCTATCTATATCAGATGCTGCATCAAGTTGCCACCAAGATAGCCGCCAACGCCCCCATCAACACCGCGGCCCCTGGTGGTGCTGGCAACCCAGAAAATAGCCGGTCGGCTCCTCCTGACTGAAGCCGTTTTCCCAAGATTGGAGCCGATCGAAGACGAAGACGGCAACCAGATCACCACCACCAGATGCATGAGCTATGGAGAAGCAGCGGCTGCTCATGTGGGCTCAAAGCAATCGGCTAACCTGCTGGTAGAATGGTTCATCGCCCTGTACGATGGGCTGTCGCGCGAGAACAGCGCCTGGTACTTTTACCGGGACTGGGGACTGTTTGAGTTGCCGGCCGATGTCAATTGGGAAGACATCAATTCAGCCAACAACCCAAGATGCAGGGAGTTGTTCATCCCCGCTCTGTCCCCTTGCATCCTGCCGATCGGGATCCACCAGGGCCGATCAGTGACCAAAAGTTATGAATTTTATTACCCGGTGTCGGCTGCGAGACAGTTTGGTCTTGGGCAACTGCCCATCGGCTTCTATTATGCCGACAAGATTGAAACGAGGGGAGTGGTGAGCCAAGATTTGATAATGCATCGGCTGTTGAACATAGCCAACCCTCCCCTCGGTAGCATCGGCGAGATGACCGTGGTGCTCAAGAAAAGCGCGGCTTATGACCAATGGTGGGCCAAAAACAAGCGACACATCTTCCACCAGCGGTCATCTTATTACGTCGATCTGCTCCTGCCCGAAGAGATCCCCTCGGTAAGCTTCAAACTCCAAATGATTTTTCTCCTCTTATCATCGGCCGATGTATCCGATTAACACTTGCCCTTTGGTTTGTAGGAGACCGAAACAGAGCGGCCGACGGTGAGCGACTCCGGGCTCCCCATCGAATACCGTCTAGGTGTTCTGGATGGGGGCGGCCTTGCTTCGTCGGTGATCGGCTAGGGAGCGCCGAAGCTAGCGTCTTTGCTGCGCGGGCAAGTGCGCGAGCCAATCGCTCACAAGAAAAGGGCTGCACCTCTCGTACAGCCATCCGCCGCGTCTACCCCCAAGAAGCTGAAGGAGAAGATACCGGCAGCGTCAGCCGATAGCCTCCCCCTTGGACCCGAGCGTTGCGCGGTTCCTTGATGCCGTCGCCGGCGAGGAGATGCCGCAGCTGTTGGAACGGCGGCTGAACCCGATAGATCTAGCCACGAATCCGTCAACGCTCCAGCCGACGTCCCGCCGGTTCCTAGTCCCCCCACGAAAAATTGGCCGGTAAGCCCTTATCTCATCAAATTCGGCCTTATGATGATATCATTTGCATCTGACCGAACAATTCTTCTCAGGTCAAGAAATTGGCCGGCCACACTCCGCGTCGCACACCATCGGTAACCGTCCCTTGCAACTTGATTCATGGAACTTAGCCGACTTGACCGCTAACCCTTTCTTTTGCAGCCCCCATGATCTCCGTCGGCTGCCCCCCAGGCATTCAGTGAGCACGTCGTGACTGCTGCGGGTGGTGGCAACGGCGCCGATGATGAGGCCCCGACAGCTGCAGCGGCGCATCAGCCAAGCCAGTCGCTCCGACTCCGGTGCCTACGGTAAGCCGACTGAATTTTATGATCGGCTCTACCAACTCAATATTTTCTAATCATCTTTCTCTTTGCAGAACATAGCCGATCTCCTCAATTTCGACCTGTCGGAGTTCGAGGAATCCGGCGAGATTGGTGAGGAAGCGCTGGTGACGCCGGCCGAGGACCTAAGGGCCACCCTAGCTGACATCGGCAACCGGCTGGAGGCCTCGCTGGACGCGCTGGTGGTTGATAGCGGCTCGATCCACGCACGCTTCAAGGAGATCCAAGGCCAGCTGCCGGAAGCTCTAGCCGATGCCATCGTGCCGACCACCTTCTTGGAAGCCCACCAACTCAAATATGAGCAGGCACGGCAGCGGATAGCCGACCGTCGCGAGAACCAGCTACGGTCGGTCACCCTCCAGTCGACCAAGAAAACCATCGAGAGCCAGAAGGCCACCTTCGACCGCCTGAAAACTGAGCTGGCGGCCAAGCTTGAGCAGCTCCTCTCACGCCAAGATCAGCTGATGGCCAATCTCGTTCAAGTCACGAACGAGATCGACGTCCACAAGGAGTACATGGCCAGCCTGCCAGCCGAAATCGACGCTCAACGTCAAAGTATCAAGGCGGCTGTGGCACATCTCCGGGACCTGGTGAAGGGCATCCGGCCGGTGGTTGGGTCTGAGGCTGACGATGTCAGGGCCTTTGAGGAGGTGGATCAGATCAGGCGGACGGCCCTGTCGGCCACAGCCGATTTCTTGAAGCAATGAACTTGCAATATTTTAGCGTTCTGAAATCGGCTACTGCTTCATGTAATATATTCGTTGAACTTTTGTAATGTGCTTTAACTCTGACCAACTGCTCAAATTGTGTAATCGGCTCTAGCTTTTGTGTAGTATAGTTTATCAATCTTTTGCAAGCGTGCTTGTGGATGACATCGGCTCCGGCCGCATGTACTATCTTGGTATGACCGTCAACTCTGAATTGCTTATGCTAAAATCGGCCCTAGCCATCCGTGTCACATCACGTTTGCCGATTCCGAAACCACACCACAACCGTCGGTTTTAATACCTGAATTATGGTCGCCGATGCCAATCACTTAAAACGTCTTTGCACTGGATGCCGATTGCGAAGCTTAAAAAATTTAAAATTTCCTGACCCCCAATTTTGCAATCGGCTCGTGTATGTATATGCCCCCCAAATTTTGTTGATAGCTTCGGTGTCGACAAAATTGTGAATTCAAGCCGTTCGCGCATCATTGCCGTCGCTATCGGCCAATCGTTAGCGATTGTAGAAAACTCGGGAAAAAAGTTGCATAAAAATGCCTAAAGGCGATGCCTTGTTGAAAAGGACATCGGCTGTCATAAATCGGCTAAGCAACCAGAGTCGAATCATGAGTTGATCCATACACTTGGGTAGTATTTCTTCAGATATTTTCCATTAAGGGCCCTTCCAAATACTTCTCCATATAACCCTTCTAGCATATAAGCACCTTTAGAGACGCATTTGTGGATCTTGAAAGGCCCTTCCAAATTTGGTGACCACTTGCCGAATTTGTTATCCCTAGATCCAATCGCGTATCGGTTTCCAAACGAGTTCGCCTTCCTCGAAAGATTTAGGCACCACTTTTTTATTATAATGTCGGCTACTCGTTCTTTATCCCTTGTAACTTTTTCCAACGCCCTCATCTGGACAAAACTAAGTCTTCTGATTCGTCCACCATCAAGTGATAATAATCGTCGGCTGTGAGTTGATCCTGTAGTTGAATGCGCCTTGAGCCGACGACACTTTCCCATGGTAGCACCGCCTCATGCCCGTACACCAGCTTGTACGGAGGGACTTGAATTGATCCATGGCATGCCATCCGATACGCCCACAGTGATTCGGCTAATCGGTTGTGCCATTGTTTGGGGTACTCAGAGATCTTTCTTTTAATCAATTTAATCAAACTTTTATTTGAACCTTCGGCTTGCCCGTTGGCCTATGCGTAGTATGGTGAAGAATTAAGTAGCTTGATCCCCATACCGTCGGCAAACTGAACAAACTCATCCGACGAAGATAGATCCCTCGTCTGTTGTTATCGTTTGTGGGACGCCAAATCAATAGATAATATGTTCTTTGACAAACTCGATTGCGTCCTTCGAATCTACTTTCTTCAGAGGAACTGCCTCCACCCATTTTGTGAAATAAGTTGTTGCCACCAGAATAAACTTATGCCCTTTGCTTGAGGGTGGATTGATCTGGCCGATCATATCGATGCCCCATCCTCTGAACGGCCAAGGCTTAATAGTTGGGTTCATAGCTGACGCTGGTGCTCATTGTACGGCGCTGAATTTCTGACAATCCTGGCAACACTTGTAATATTTGAAACAATCCTCTAGCATTGTTGGCCAGAAATATCCTGCTCGACGAAGCAGCCACTTCATTTTGTGGGCCGATTGATGCGTGCCACAGATCCCTTCATGCACTTCTCTGATGGCCACTTTGGCCTGATCGGCTCCCAAACACTTGAGAAGCACACCGTCAATCGTCCGATAGTACAGATCTTCATCGAGCAAAACATATCTTAGCGCCTTGTATCGTAACTTCCTTGTAGCCGATTGAGAGGGGTTTTTGAGATAGCTGTAAACTTCGAATCTCCAATCATCGGCTGTAATGGCGACAACCTCTATGTTGATCTCTTTCAACATCGGCCGATGCCCCTGGGCCAAATCATTGGCCTCGTGTTTCGCTCTCGGGATATGTTTCAAAGTAACTAGCCGAAAACCGTCCATTAATTCCGGCATTGCTGATAATAGACCATCAGCGCATCATTTTTGCATTCGTATTCTCCTGATAATTGGCTGATGACCAACAATGAATCTCTCATTATTTTGATGACGTCGGCTTCAACTTCCTTGAGTAGATGTAATCCTTTAAGGACGGCTTCGTATTCGGCTTGGTTGTTTGTAGCGTGGGGTTGATAGCGCAAGCAAATTCGAAACTTGCCCCCTGGGTGAAATAATGACTAACCCGATGCCGCAGCAGTTAGTGCACGAGTGTCAAATGTCGAAGTCCATGGCATAATTTCCAATGAGCCGAACGAGTCATTTCTGTGCTCCACAATGAAATCGGCTATAGTTTGTCCTTTGACTGCCCTGGGTGCCTGATACCTCAAATCAAATTCTGTTAGCACAAAAATCCACTTCCCAATTCTTCCTTTCAACACCGGAGCCGATAGCATGTATTTAACTACATCGGCTTTGTAGATTATTGTGCACTTGTTGGATAGCAAATAATGCCTTAACTTTGTACACGAAAAATAGAGGCATAAGCATAGCTTCTCCACAGGCGAATACCTTGTTTCTGTGTCCAGTAGCCGTCGGCTGAGATAGAAGATGGCTTTTCTTTGCCCTCAACCTCTTGGATTAAAACGGAGCTGATTGACTTGTCATTGGCTGATAGGTACAACTTAAACGGTATCCCTTTTTGTGGAGGCATTAGACTGGAGGGGAACTCAGATAATCTTTAATGTTGTCCAAAGCCTTTTGTTGCTCTGCCCCCCAAGTGAATGCTTGATAGGCTTTCAGCCGAAGCAGCGATGTGAACTGCTCCATCTTTTCTGAGAGATTGGCTATGAACCGCCTGATGAAATTGATTTTGCCGATCAAAGATTGGAGTTGCTTCTTGTCCTTCGGAGGCTGAATTGTCTTGATAGCATTTATGCTCCTCGGTGTAACCTCAATTCTCTTTCATGAACAAGAAACCCCAGGAACTGCCCGGCCGACACGCTGAACGCGCACTTAAGTGGATTCATCTTTAGGCCATATTTCCTCGTCCGTTCTAACACTTGTCTCAGATCGGCTATGTGGCCCTCTGTCTCCCTGGACTTGACAACCACGTCATCAATGTAGATTTCTACTAGTGAGCCGATCATGTCATGAAAAATGTAGTTCATGGCCCGTTGATATGTTGCCCCAGTATTCTTCAGGCCGAATGTCATTACCACCCATTCGTACAAGCCGATTGCGCCAGGACACCGAAAAGCGGTCTTGTGGATGTCTTCGTCGGCCATAAATATTTGATTATAACCTGCATTGTCATCCATAAAACTAATAATCTTGTGGCCTGAAGCAGCATCAACAAGCAAATCGGCTATCGGCATTGGGTATTTGTCCTTAGGGGTGGCGTTGTTTAGATCTCTGAAATCGATGCACACCCTAAGTTTACCGTTTTTCTTCAACGCTAGGACAATGTTTGAGACCCACTCGGCGTATCGGCAAGGCCGAATGAATCCCGCATCGTATAGCCGAGTGATTTTGGCTTTGATTGCATCATACATATCAGCTTTAAACCTCCTGGGAGGCTGTTTGAACGGCCGATATCCTGCCTTAATCGGCAGTTGATGGACCACTATTGACCGGCTAAGGCCGGGCATCTCGAAGTACTCCCAAGCAAAACAATCTTTATATTCTTTTAACAAATCAATGAGCTGGGATCTACAATGAGGAGATAAATTTTTGCTAATATACGTCGGCCTCGGCTTGTCACCAGAGCCGATGTCAATTTCCTCTAATTCGTCGGTCGACGTGAAACCTTGCCCGAGCTTGCCATCGTCTTCGTCTGCGGTGTCCATGCCGAAGACGCTTGAGCCCTCCACCATGTCTTGTTCAAAGCAGCAGCTGCGGCTCGTCATCTCCAATCGGTTGTATTGTGGAATTGGACACATTTAGAAAAACGGCTTGCCAGATTTTTCCAGACAAACAATCGATGCCTTCAATTTCCCAAAGCGGCAAATCGGCACTGACGATGCTAACTGACCTGTCGGCTGGTACGATCTCAATCTTGTCGCCGTCCCATTGGATCAGGCTCTGATGCATTGTAGAAGGAACGCAACAATTAGCGTGTTTCTAGTCCCTTCCGAGCAGCAGGCTGTAAGACCCCTTCCCGTCGATATCAAAGAACGTTATGGGCACGGTCTTATTGTCGATGGTCAGTTCGACGTTGAGGACGTCCTTGGTTTCTGATGGGTTGCCGTCAAAGTCTTTGAGCACCATATTGGTCTTTATCAGGTCTTCGGCTCCCTTGCCTAGTTTTCTGAACGTTGCATAGGGCATGAGGTTGACTGCAGCTCCCCCATCGACTAGCATGTTAGACATCGACTTGCCGTTGACAAATCCTTTAACGTACAACGGCTTCAAGTGCCAATTTTTGGTCTCCTCGGGTTTGTCGAAAATAGCTTGGTCCGGTGAGATTGCTAAATTCACCAAGTTGTCTTCAATGGTGTCTGCATCGGCTTCAGGAGCACTCAATTCGGCTGGTAGTACGAACACCATGTCGACCGATGCGGAAACTTTGCCTTTCCCTTTGGTCGCCCTCCTGGCTTGGTCGGCTGGGCCCTCTTGGGCTTTCTCTTCGTTGGCTGTGGCGGTTTTTTCTTTGAGAACCCATCGCCTTTTGATCTTACCCAGCCGACGGCGCTGATCTTGGATCATGTGTTGAACTTCATCTTCTCTCCCTGCACACTTGAGTCATTGGATTCTTCTTTTCTGCATCTTTGTGAAGAGATCGGATGGGCACCATTGGGGATTGGCCGATTCCTCGTCGTCGGCCTGTTTGTCATCGCGGAGGTTGTTGTTGTGGTCTTCGTCGACGAAGAAGTCTTGATGGATTGGGCCGAGCCGATCATGGACGGACCGCCACCTCTGGTTTAGCTGAACGGCTCTAGGGATAAACCGGGCTGGGCTTGCAGCCGATGAGCTCCTGTACTCGTCGTCGCGGCGATCGTTGCACGCTGGGCAGTCGTCCAGTGTCGGCAGCCTCATGCCGGATTCCCAGCAATACCTGAAAAAATCACAATGCCAATGCAGATCGACACTGTTGCAATTTACCTCGTATCGGCTGCTTTGGGTCTCTGGCTCGCGCCAACGAGGTGCTTCATCGCGAGCTGCTTCCCACCAAGACTGGTGCTGAGGATGGCATCGGCTGTCGTTACGGACTGGTCGTCGATCAGCTGGTCTGATAATGGGGCGCACCATATTGATTGGCGCGGCATGATATCCAGTCGGCTCGTCTTCTGCCTTGGCCCCGATTGATGTGTTGACTAAGCCGTGCGCCATTCTGTTCTGTCGATCGGCTCGCCTGGGGCTGGCTTGAACTGTGTTAACTGGAAAAGGGTTGTCGTCCACCTTCATCGGTGATTTGAATCGGCAAACTTTAATTTCCCAGCTTCAATTGTCGACTGGATTTGCTGCCTGAAGACTTTGCAATTGTTAGTGGCATGGATGTGGACTTATGCCACTTGCAATATTTCTTCTTCTTTAGTTCCTTGGCCGACGGGATCGCGTGATTTTCAGGGAGCTGAATCTGTTTCTCCTTGAGCAGCAAGTCAAAAATCCTGTCGGCCTTGGTGATGTCGAAGTCATATCTCTCTTCTTTGACCGTCTTCAGCAGCCATTGGTAGACGATGGCCTTTTTGTTCTTGGCCCATTTGGCTGCTGCCACTTCTGCGTCATCGTCGTCGGAACCGTAGTATGATTAAACGATGACCTGAGTTATGTTTTTGACGACCTTCCTGGTGTCTTGGAATCGCTGCTCGTGGGCCGTCACCTTCTGCACCAAGTGGGCTAGGCTGTCGAAGTCCTGCGCAGAGAATCGCTCTCAGATCGGTGCGATCATGTCGTGAAAGGCCAAATCGGCCAACTGGGCGTCCGATAGCACCAGGCTGTAGCATCGGTTCCTCATTTCTCTGAAGCGTTGGATATATTCTTGAACCGATTCGTTGTGCTTTTGCCTGATACTGGCGAGGTCCGACAACTTCATTTCATGGTTGCCGGAGTAAAAGTAGCTGCGAAATTGCTTTTCGAGATCGGCCCAGCTCTGAATTGAGTTGTAGGGCAATGAGGAGAACCAGGTAAAAGCCGATCCAGAAAGAGACAGAGGGAACAGCCGGACTATCAAGTCGTCTGTAGCCGATGTTTCGCCGCACTGCGCCAAGAATCGGCTCACATGTTCGTAGGTTGATACGTTGTCTTGCCTTGAGAACTTCGAAAAATTTGAGATCTTGTATCGGTTGGGCAATGGAATCCGCTAGAAATGCTCTGGGTAGGGATACCGATACATGTTCCCCGAGTCCTTTGGCTTGAGGCCGAATTGATCGCGCAAGACATCTGTAATCAGATCGGCCCAAGTCCGGTTGTCCTGTTGTATCGGCTCATATGGGTCATATGGCACGGGTGCTTGCCGATACAGCGGTGGTGGTGTCTGAGGCCTGTAGTGATGATCTTGGCGGCCTCCTTGATACTGGTGATGGAGTGGATGATCAGTGGGAGGCGGCCGATGCGCCGGTGGTGGCGTTGGTGGTCCTGGGAACAGCTGTCGGCCACCGGCACCGTCTATCCAGGTCAATCTGGGCAATCGGCCCTGACTGCCGATTGTCGTTGAACATGTTAGCAATCTGATCCTGGGGCAGCAGTTGCTGTCGGTTCAGCATGGTAATCACTGGCCTTGTAGCCGATTCAGTTGGATTCGGCCGGCCGAGGACCCCTCCTGGCGGCCCTGGTTGTGCAAGTGGTGGGATCGACCGATTCTGGGTGACCAACGTCCTGTAACCAGGAAACTGGCCGTCTGTGAAGTACATCGGCCCCCGTTACAGCTGGTCGGCTATCTTGGCGTCGACCACGGTAGCGATCATGTTGTTGAGAGTATTGACCAGGATGCTACTTTGGTTGACCAACGCGTGATGGACGGCCGAGTTGATCCGGTCTTGTAAGGAATACAGAGCCGAATCATCTTGTTCTTGAATTGGCTCCTCTACCTTTGTTTGCCTTTTGATCCACTGGACGAGGACGCCTTCAGTTCATCCATGCTGAACTTGTACTTTTGGTGTACAGCCCCGAATCTGGTCTGGGTGAATGATTGCAAATAATTGGCCTGGAGCTCTTCCACCATCTTCTTGTAATCGGCTTGCTGTTCAGTCGATAACTGCTCCATCTTCACAGGCACGATGTTGTCCTGGGAAACATTGGAGCTCTTCGAGTCGACCATCTTGCCGGCTGAGTCGACGCGTCCTAGTCGAGCCGACAGAGAAAGTCCCACTGGGCGTGCCAAGAAGCGTGTTGACGAGAAATTTCTCTCACGCGCTGGCCTGGGAGATCTGCTTAACTCCAGTGCAGGTCCTTCTCGGCTGCCTGTGCGGTGCAGGGCGTGCCAGTTGGTTTGATCTCTTAATCAACAAAAAAAAACAGGACATATGCGTTAAGTGTTAGGTTAGATCCCCACTAGATCGGCTGAGGGAATCCATGGGCACATATATGCTATCCTAAAATATATTTAAGCCAAGCGACTGGAATGGATCGGCTATACCGAGACAGCATCAGCCGCTTAACCCAAATACAGTAAAGGATAATAAATATATGAATCGATAACCTAGCCGATAGTGGAAAGCTAACAATGAATCGGCTAGTACTCCGATAATTCTTATGAAAAGATTCATCCTTGAACCAGATGTGCTTAGCCTAGGAAATCGGTCGTCGGCTGTTGATAATAGGCCGATTTCGATTTATGACGTCTGACAAGAATAGGATCTTAATATAAGAGGCAATCCTAATATAAATCTAATAATAAATATACTAAAAGAAATATATTAGGACAGATAAGGCCGGCTAAAACCCTGGCACTATCTCTAAACATATAAATCTAACCGAACAGTCGTTGGAAGTTCTAAAAACGACTTAATAGTTCAACGTTGATGCAGCATTAAGTATAAAAAGAACAACCTGATCTGTTGTAGCTAATTTATATTTGTCGAGACGGTGGATACCGCACATAAACCAGCCAACCTTTAGATCTAGCCTTATTGGCTGCAGGTTCTTGATGGAACTGGCCAATGGCAGGATAGATCTAAACATTGCTCCAGTTTATATGTGATATATGGTAAATAGTGCAGTATAAACCCCTGAATCTAATGTGTCATTACGATGGAAGCACTAGAATCAGCAGAACATACCACTAATGACAAGCACTTACCTGGATTTGGGGATCGAAATGATGCAGCCCGTAGCCAAATCAATTGCTCGTCTGAAGAAAAGGTTGGCGATGCGCCGAAGGTTGTTTGATTGATTGTATGTCTCTTTACAGGGGGTCTCGGGTCCTATTTATACCCAAGACAACATTATTTGTACAAACCCTAGACTCTATCTAAACCACTATTTAAAATACGATGATATCCCAGGAAGGACCCACGCCGTATTACAATTAACAGTTTAAACAAACTCCTACGTTACAGATACAATTGTCGTTACAGGACTCTATCCATAGATGGCAATATCTTTTAATGCACCAACTAATAATTGAATCTTCTATTTATCTTCAAACATCTGCATCAGAAACGATTTTATCTTCTCTGAACCTAGAATCAGCTATCGGCCGTTCTTGTCCGATTCAACCTTAGCCGACTGGCCTCGCAGCTGATCGCTTCTCAGCCGATGTGGCCTCTGTCACTCCGTCAAACCAGCTGATCCGATTCTGCTTCATCCTTGCCAGGACTTAGGGATTCAATTACCAAATTTAGGTGTTAACAGGAAGTCATGGGTACCACGCTTGGCTAGTTCCCTGGGCTCTCCCGGCCTGTCGGTCGATTGATACGCGTGCTCACCGAAGCCTGATCCTAGTACGCCGATAAGTGCGCCCCCTCACCCCTCGTCCGAGCTCGTGCCAATCGAGACGGTCTTGGAGGGCTGGAGGGGTCGATGTCCTTGCCTAGAGAGAGGTTTTTGTCTTCGCCAGCGAGGGAGGTGTTGACCTTGCCGCATATGGAAATCGTGCCGGCTAGCCCTAGTACCTTGAGAACCAAGTATGCATAGTGCGGAATTGCCATGAAATTGGCAAGGGTGGGTCACCCGAGCACCGCATGGTAGGCAGTTTCGAAGTTCGTCACATAGACCCTAACAAACTCGGTGCGGTAATTCTCCCACGTCCCGAACATCACTGGAAGAGAGACTACGCTGAGCGGAATGCAGGCCTGGCCCGAAATGATCCCCAAGAAGGACAAATTGGTTGGTTTGAGGTCATCGATGGAGAGGCTGCGGTGGCGCAACATCCCTCGGTAGAGGACGTTGATATCGCTTCCTCCATCAACAAGCACACTATTGAGACGCACCCCGAGCATCACCGGGTCAACCAACAATGAACAATGCCCAAGCCCGGGGACGCCAACCCTCCAATCAGCTTGAGAAAAGGTAACCGGGACCTCCGGCCATCGTGGTCGCGAAAGTAACCCCGCATCGATGGCGTTCACCCATCGGATGGGTAGCCTTCCTCTTCAGCGGCTTTTCAAAACAGCCTCCCCACCAACAACCATGCTAATTGTTCGGGTAGGCTCTTGGTAATCATCCCCCTTGGGGTGGTCTTTGCTCTGACGCTTAGCATCATCGACCTTTCCCTTCCGGCCTCTGGGAGGCCAGGGGTTGTCTCACGCTTCTTGGATCAACAAGTATTGAAGTATGTAGCACTGTCGAATGGTGTGCTTGCCCCTTGGGTGCAAGAAACATGGCATGTATAACGCTTCCCGAAGGGACACGGCCGAGAGTTCTCCACCGAACCTTTCCCAAGCACATCGATGACCGTGACCTCGAGGTTTGTCTTTTGCTTCCCATTGTCCTGGGATGGACGTTCGGGGGGTCATAGGTTAGTTGTCCTCGAGGACCAGCGGTCGGACTCAGCCGGCTCCTTGCCCAAGTAGTCCCTCAGAGGTCGGTGCTCGGCCATGTACCTACTCTTGCTCGGCGTCCTCAGCATTGGCAAAGCACTCGGCGTTGGAAATCATGTACGCGGGAGAGGTCGGCGGGTACATGACTAAGAAACGGAATAGTTTAGAGGGCTTGCGGAGGCCCTCGGAGAATATCTGCATGACATCACCATCAAAAATGCTTACGACGGTGTTGGGACGCTCGGAGAAGCACCGAATGTAGCCCGGATCGACTCATCAACCCCGCTAACTGGCGAAGGTCATAATGGGAAGCCGATCGTTGCTAGGTGCCCTGGCAATTGGCGACGAAGGCGTCGTAGAGCTTGTCCCAGGTCCCGATGGAGTTCTCGGGGAGCCTGGCTAGCTAGTTGAGAGCGGTCAACGCCAGCATGACAGGGAGATAGTTTGCCATCATGTGGTCATTGCCATTGACTGCTCGTACAACTATGCAGTACAGCCGGAGCTATAACGATGGGTCTGTCTTGCCATCGTAGCACTCAATCCCAGTCGAGCGGAATTCCTTGGGCCATGTTACTTGTCGAAGACAGGTAGTGAGGGCCGGGAACCCATTGTGACGCAGCCGGTAATCCGTGCTCCCAACTCCCCCGAGTTCGCCATGCTCCCGGTCATAGCTCCCGCATAGCTGCTGCTCTAGGGACCTACGATTGGCGAGGTAGTGTTCAATGGAGTCTTGGGCATTGAGTTGTTGCATGACAGCCACGCGCACGATCCCCGAGTAAGAGAAATCTTGCCGTCCCTAGAGTTCGACAGCCCCAGGGCGCCATCCCAGAGCAACAGGAGCAGTACCAACCCTTTCTGTCGGGTTTTGGGCGTCGTGCTGGGAGGCAAAGCACCCCGCGCACGGTTGTCACTATGATCTCGCTTGTCGAGTGTTCCCAGGGGAGGACTCGAAGAGATCAAGGACGTTGAGCTGTGCGTGCACCGCCTGTGTCATGGCCATCGCCCTCCGCACCTCCAGAGTGTCAGGAAGCGTAGTTAGCGCACGCCCAATGGCCACAAGATTGGCCACAGGAGTCCGGAATACCTGGTGCCCCTCAAACTCCATGGTGAAGGCGGGCTCCGGGCCTCACAGCAGGTCACAAGTAGGCAGGCCATGTTCGTGCCGCATTCCCCGGTCGATGTTACAGCTGTGGTGTGCGTTGCGATGGGCGTCAGACTCCTGGGAGTCCATTGCCTCATCATCAGAAATGACCTCCGCCATCAGGATGAAGTTTGCCAGCCAGCGGTTGCCTAGAGCAAACTTTGCACGGCACAACCTCTTAGCTAGCGTGGTTGGGCGCAGGGGAGCCCTTCGGGCGGGCTTCTTGGGACCAACCAGCCCCGCAGGGTCAGATACCCGTCCAACGGAGATGGGGACAGGTGGCGTCGCCCCCCGCTGCGGGGAAACTAGGCCCGCCGAGTGGCAGCCTGTGGCATGCTCGATGCGCGTCCATGCAAAATCTGCCCGCAAGACCGTTGTGCGGGTTGTCGGAGGCTTGGGCCGCCAAACCTTCATGATGGGACGTGCCGCTAACACTGGGGCTGTTGGGCATGGTGCCACATGCCTCATCCCCGCCGACGTGGGCCGCTGAGCAGCAATGCGCGCCAGCTCTCGAGAAGCCTCTTGGGAGAGGGTGAGGCAACTGAAGTCGTCGGCACAGAAGACCAAGCTCCCAAAGACGAACTGTCATCCCCGCGGGTGCCGTGAAGCCAGTGGAGAAGAAAACCACCATTGCACTGCTCGGATCGATGAAGACAAGCTCCTACCTGGCGCGCCAACTATCGACTGGGTCGGCAGTCCTCCGAGGGGGCTACCCAAGGAGGTGAAAGAGTGGTTGGGAATCTATATCGAAAGGGCATGATGGTCCGCTCAAGAAAGAAAATGAGCCAGAGAGATTTTTAGACAGGTTTGGCCCTCCCGGAGGATAACAAGCCTACATCCTGTGTTCTTTGTTGGGATGGTGTATGCAACAAAGTACAATGGATGTGAGTTCTTCGGGTTCTAGAGATTAGACCTTGCTCCCAAAGAATCGATCCCCCTTCCCCGTGGTCCTGCCCCCTTTTTTTAGATCAAGAGGGTAGTTACAACTGGACTTGGGGGCCAAGAAAGCTAAGACTAAAAGCTCAGAAGTAAGCACAAAGAATATCTATAAAGTACATAAAGATTCCCCCAGGTCCTACACTCCGTGGGCACTATGTGCTCCACCTTGCCTTGGGATCCGCTCTTCGCAGGTACCTCCTGCGCAGTCTTGTCGGTTGACGTCATCTTCTATCGGGTTGTCTCCTCCTTATCTTTCCTGCGATCCTTACGATGCAAGCCTCCTACCTCGAGGGGATCTGAGGTCAAGCTGATGAGCCATAGTCAGGACGAGACACTGAGTCTGGATAGTCAGGGGAGTCGGGGCTCCCGACCCCAGGAAGAGGTCGGGCATCTAATCTCCCCCAGAGGACTAACGGTCTGACTTCAATTGTCCTTAATTCCGCTCCGTGGGCTACCCTCGAGGTGACACCCCCCCACACCTACATACAAATGATCACCAACACTCGTGGAAAGAGTTAGTAAATAACCCTACCACTACGTTGATGTGAATAGCTTGTTCCATTTATGCAGTGATTGACGGTCAGATATTAGCCGTTAAGGACCATCAGCAATATATTCAATGGCTTGGGTTATCTCCAGTTTGAATCAACTTAAAGTCCATATTTATACAACCAAGATCTATATGAGCATTAACTCTAAGGTTCATTAAGCAAACTTGACACCATATCTAATTTGATTAAAGAAGACTATTTAACCTAAGCACCATGCTTAAATTTAAGAGCCTATGAATGGACTTTGCATATTCATTCAAACTAGAGCATGCAAGTATAGATAAAGGAAGCATATGATCAAATTATATTCATGTGACGATAAGTATGAGTATATGAATGGTGAACTTTGGATACCTCCTGGCAAGGCTTTATTTAATGTCAAAAGCAGGACATTTCAAACTTTTTTTTCAAAATTTTTTTAGCAAGGCAACATAGAAGAACTAGCATCATCTCTAAATTAAGGTGGAATTTTTGCATGAATGGAATTTGTTATGAGATACGTACCTATCACCCCACACTTGAATTTTTGTGTCACTGGACACAAAAAATCAAGTGTGTAGTGTCAAGCCTTCTTCAGAACTTGTTCCATAAAAAACACCAAGTTGCAAAAGCTGATGTAGCTCTTTGTTTCTCAGGCGTCGCATGACCATCGTTATTTGTAATCATAACCTGAAATGGTTAGTGACCAAAAATACCAATGGGCAAACTTATCCTAAAAACATCTTGTTGCTTTTTATTGATGAAGGGATTTGACACTCCGGACTACCTCCCGGCAGTGCTTGTTTACAGTCAAAAGCTTGACCATGGGAAGTTCTTACATTGCAGCCTCCATTGGCGACGTAGTTCCCATCTTCAGCACCAATTGTTGATTTATTGTGAAGTTGTGGCTGCAAGGTTAGTGCCAAAAGAGCAACCACAAAATTTGCAATGTTTATGATAAACAAATGCATCTACAACCAGCCTTCTAAACATTTCTTTAGTGAGGACCTTAAGGTGGTTGTATGTGCTCGTGGTATAAAATGTGACAGGTTCTAAAGATACCTTAAGAGAGGAAGGTTCCTCATATTCAAGAAAGCTCATCTTGTAGGCAATCATTGATGGGTAGGTCCTGCACATAGTTGCACACGAGACACGTGATCTGCTACAGAATTCTCTACTCCCTTTGATTTCAATGTCAAATTCTTGGAGTAAGAGAATCCATCTTACTAGCCTAGGTTTGGCATCTTTCTTCGTGAGCAGGTATTTCAAGATAGCATGATCAGTGAAGATTATTATCTTAGCTCCAACTAAGTAAGACCTAAACTTATCGATAGCAAAAACCATAGCAAGGAGCTCTTTTTCAGTGGTAGCATAATTAAGTTGGGCTCCTGTTAAGGTTTTGCTAGCATAGGCTATGACATTGCGCTTTTTGTCCTTGGTTTGACCAAGGACTGCTCCTACTGCAAAGTCACTAGTATCGCACATTATTTCAAATGGCAGCGACCAGTCAGGAGGTTGAATTATAGGAGCAGAGATAAATGCTTCTTTAAGGATATTAAAGGAGCGCAGACACTCATCATCGAAGTCAAAAGGAACATCTTTGGCTAAGAGGTTCTTGAGGGGCCTAGCGATTTGAGAGAAATCCATAATGAACCGTCGTAGAACCCTGCATGACCTAAGAAGCTTCGGATTCCCTTGACATTGATAGGAGGTGGAAGTTTTTTGATAACATCGATTTTAGCTTTGTCCACCTCTATCCCTCTCTCAGACACAAGATGCCCAAGAACTATTCCTTCACGGACCATGAAGTGGAACTTCTCCCAATTAAGTACTAGGTCCTTCTCCTTGCACCATTGTAAGACCTTGTCTAAATTCTCGAGACAATGATCAAAAGTTTTTCCATAGACGGAGAAATCATCCATGAAAACTTCCATGATTTGCTCAATCATGTCTGAGAAGATAGACATCAACGGATATTTTCTTCAATAAAGTAAGTGTTCATGATTTACTATGGTTGTTATACTTTTACTTTGAGTAATTTACTTTATCGCCTTTACTTACAGGATCATCATCTACTCGTGGATGCTCTAGTACTAAAACCCCTCATGAAGACGGGTGCTCTTGCGTGAGTCTAGGGTAGTATTCGATAGGATAGACGTGGTGTCTAGGCTAGAGTTTACCTTTGTTTGCTGCGTACTCCACGGGATGAAGAGGTAGGCGACAGCTGGTGATAATCCTGTCCGTCCTTTGTAACCCTCCACGTTCGGGTACATCGTAGAGCTGTAGGCCAGAGTCACTCGGTAGACCAAGTGTAAGCCGGTGCCCGAAGTAAGTAAAGAAGGTAAAGTAATTTACCAGCTTCTTAGAGCCGCAACCATAGAAATCCTCTCTATACCTTAGCCTACCTAATCTTGGTGTCATTGGATGAACCTAACTCTTAGATAAACCACATCATTCCTCGTGATTCGATACCCTTGGAATACTCCCTGGGTGAAGTACTACAACGGTATTCCGTGCGCTTGTGGATTTTATCTGTGATCATAAAAAATACGAACAACCAACACAAACTTCTGGCCGGACCACCGAAAATGAAAAAATTAACTTTTTCAACCAATGGGGACAAACACATTCTCATTTACCCAAAAACACTTTTGAGTGGTTTCGACCTGTTTCATTTTTTCTCCTCAAACACTTTTCGGCGCACCTACCGTCTCGTGTAAAAATTAATTTTCGCAACTAATGGTGTCAAAGGCACTCCCATATGCGCAAAAACACTTTTGAGTGGTTTCAACTTGTTTCATTTTCGCACTACAAAAACATTCCTGCGGGCCCACCAGCTCTTGTAAAAATTAATTTTCGTAGCCAATGGTGCCAAACACATTCCCACATGCCCAAAAACACTTTTCAGTGGTTTCGAGTGGTTTCGTTTTCGCTCCACACAAACTTTTCGATGGGCCCATTGACTTGTGTAAATATTAATTTTCGCAACCAATGGTGTAAGACACATTCCGATATGTCCAAATACGCTTTCAAGTGGTTCTGAGGATTTTGTTTTCGACCAACACAAACATTCTGGCGGGACCACCCATGTGTAAAAATTTATTTTCGCAACCAATGGGTCCGAACACATTCTCATATGCCCCAAAACACTTTTGAGTGGTTTGGAGTGGTTTCGTTTTCGCTCCACACAAATTCCCGGTGGGACATACGACTCATGTAAATATTAATTTTTGCAACCAATGCCATCAAACACATTCCAAGATGCCCAAATACGCCTTTGAGTGGTTTTGAGCGATTTCGTTTTCGAGCAACACAAACATTCGGTGGGACCACCAACGTATAAGAATTAGTTTTCGCAACCAATGGTGCCGAACACATTCCCATACACCCAAAAACACTTTTGATTGGTTCCAAGTAGTTTTGTTTTCGCTCCACATAAACTTTTCGGCCAGCCCACTAACTCATGTAAATATTAATTTTCACAAACAATGGCACCGAACACATTCCTGTCTGCCCTAAAACACTTTTGATTTTGTTTCAAGTTGTTTCGTGTTTGCTCCACATAAACTTTTCGGCTGGCCCGCTGACTCATGTTAAAATTAATTTTCGCAACCAATGGTGAAAAACACATTCCCATATGCCCAAAAACACTTTTGAGTTGTTTCAAGCGGTTTCGTTTTTGCACCACAAATTTTCCGATGGGACCATCGTGAGTTGTATTTCACTTGAGTTGTGTTGTGCTGTGAGTGTGAATTGAGAACTCCTTTTATAGCTAGCAATGGCGTTTATTATGGCGGTTATGAGGTTCGTTCACCCACAACCATCATAGGGACCAATCTCCATCCTCCACGTGGAAGGTAGGGAATGAGTGGCCACATGGGTTGTTTAGCCGAACCATGGGTTAGCCAAACCCCTATACAGCACCACTATTGCAAAGTTGTTGGCCCATTTTGAGGTGATTTGGTCAGCTTGTGGACCCTCCAATCCATGTACTCACGTCTGATTGGCCTGATGTGTGTTTCTTCGCATGGCGGGTGCTTTTCGTAAAAGTCCATGCATACAAATATTTCACCAATATTTATGGAAATGATTAGTAATAACCACTATCACTAGGTTTTATGTTTTATTTCAATTGCTTTTATGCAGGAATTGACGCTCGAATTTGGGTCCCTGTTAGGCAACCTTTTGTATACCTATCATGTTGTAAGACTTTATGACGATGTAGGCATTGTATCAACATGTTATGTGTGTACCAAACTACTGATCCAGGGAATTGGTATAGAATACACATGAGGTTTCCGGTCTCAAAAACCGGGGGCCGACATTTTTTGCTTCCTTTTTTCTTTTTCTTCTCCATATCCTTTCTTCTCTATTCTTCTGGCTGTAGTTGTGGACCGCTGACGAGATCCCCATGGCCACTACTCCCTCCTCTCCACCAACACACCCCTTTCCACCAAACCGCTGGTAAGCTGGCCACTGCTAGCTCAAGCCACTACTGACAACATAGCCATGGCCACCGAGCTCATCCACGACCGTCGCTACCGAGCTAGCCCTTGCTGATGGGCTCTCATCGCTGCCGAGCTCGAGCTCGACGAGGTAGCCATCAAGAGATTGACCTTGAGCTTGACGAAGAAGTAGGCAGCCACGGGCATGGCCTAGAGCCAGCTCGGTGAGGGAGGTAGCGGCCACCTAGTGGAGGATGCCTCCTGGAAAACGGCAAGGATGACAGATGAGTCAGGCGAGAGAGAGTGTCATGGTGGAGGTTGGCACCACTGAGGGACAGCGGTGGTGGAGGCCACCCCATCTCATCAGCTAAACGACACCTGACAACTTGGTGGCGGTGAAACGGAATCCTCAGCGAGAACTTGCCATCCATGGCCAGCTGTGGCTAGCACTCCTTGAGGCACCATGGTGAGGCCCTTTGGGCTCGACGAGTCGGTGAGGGAGGCAGTGCTGGCGGTGATGATGGAAGGGTCAGGTAAGGGATCGAGAGGGGTGCCAACGAGATTGCGGCTACAGTGGTGGAGCCCTCCCCCTCCCCTTGCCAACGCCTTTTCCCCTATCTCCTCCGCCATGCGTGCTAGCTCTACCTAGTCCGCCGTTGAGGCCCTCTACTTCCCCATCTCCTCCGCCTCACCGGCTAGCTCTGCCTTAGGCGCCGGCATCGAGGCCCTTCCATTCCCCTACCTACCAGGGTGAGTCGGTCCTCGAGTCAAACGCCCCGTGTGGCGGCAACCAATAGTTGTAGCGAGAAAAAGGGACAAAAAGAAAACAACAATTTCTAAGTGGGTCCCACTATTACTTGGTCCATATCCTCGTGCGGGACCACCGATAATCCACCATGACAGACACGTTGGCGTGTGGGGTGAGTTAAAACCCGTTTGGACCAGTGATGATGCTCGGGATGAGTTTTCGGACTTGAAAATATATTTTGAGAGTTTTGGTCCGGATAATATACCTGGACTCATGCACTTTACTAATTTAAAAGCATAAGATAGCCCGTACTATTGACACGAGTACTAGTTGTGCACACGTTGATATTTCTAGTTTACTCTAATGAGAAACCAGATGATTGGCACTTCCCCCGTTAGTTCCAGACAGCCCCTCGTGAACCCAACGTTACCTAGCTATGTAGCCAATCACACAAGATAACTTTTCCCCCTCTTAAAAAACAAGATAACCAATAAGCTAAGGCAAAGCCTCACTTTGCTTGGCACGAATTACAGGCATGGATCCATCTGGATCTAGTTCTCGATCGACATCCACATGATCGAACGAGGAAACGTGCATAATCACTATTTTATGAATAGCATAAGACAATGTATTTATCAACCAAAGTAGAAGAGGCAAAAGATTGTAAAATACAGAAGCTGGATTAAAACGAAACAAAAACATGAAAAAACTATTTCCCAATGTTAAAATTTGTATCACACACAAAACCGAAGTTACGAATGAAGGAATGATCAAAAAGACAAGTGTACCAAGCGAAGTGGTTTTATTTTTACAGTGTTTTAAATGCGTAAACCAATGGCCGACTGGATCACTGGACCATACTGCATACTTGTTGGGCTACATATTTGCTAAGCTGCAGATATGCACGTGAACACTGCTAGCTAGGACCATATGCTACGTTTTCTGACTGACTACAGCAACAAGCCACTGTGGTCAGTA
Source organism: Oryza australiensis (assembly GCA_019925245.2). NCBI lineage: Eukaryota > Viridiplantae > Streptophyta > Magnoliopsida > Poales > Poaceae > Oryza > Oryza australiensis. The sequence goes on from JAIFGZ020000243.1 coordinate 201,137, forward strand.
ATGACGAAATTAAGGATTTCACACTGGCAAGTGTTGCAGACTCTTGCAGTTCGTTCACGGAAAATAAGTTACTGTATCCTTTCTAAATTCCGCCTCTCATGGAAACACCACCTTTCTATGAATTTTGAAGAACTAAATGCACCTGTGGTAAGTTAGCTATACGTATGAACATATCAAAATAATACTAACACGATAAATATTTTAAACCAACTAAAAGGTTGTAGTAGATAATATTTTGATAATATATAGGGATATAGATTATATGTGAAAATTACTCTCACTAGTTAAGGGATATACTCCCAATTGCCATGAAGTTGACTGTTGAAGTTAATAAGCAGTCACATAGTCTGGCTAGAGAGTATTTCCATTCCATAAAATTTTTGCATCGATCAACAAGTGCTGCAGTAAATACTGAAAAATGGATACAATGTTTAATAATTTTCCCGATCTGAGCGGTCTCATCGAAATCCGGCTGGCCTGCATTTTCAATTCGTTATTTAAGCAAGATCGCAGATAGCTTTGCCAAGACTCTCCCGTTGTTTTCTTCAGTTGATTCCAATCTACTATGTGATGCAGCACAATTATGTCAGCTTTACCATTGGTGCTACGCTTAATATAAGATTTTCTTTATACTAGCAGATAGTGGCCTAGTGCCACCCTGTCCTTTTGTAGACTCTGAAAATCCGAAGTGGCCCATGTGCACGCCATGATGTGCAGCTGCTGCGCCCAATGCCAATGGAATCTGAATATCTGAAGATGTGAAGAGCCCATGGAAAAGATGGAACCTAAACTTCACCAATAGTCAGTTTGCTCTTTGCAGCCATCCTTTCCTTCCGTTCCATGCTTTGCAGCCTCTTGCTTTCAAGGTCAGCTCTTTTAAACTGGCTGGTGGGGATCTCTGCACAGCAACTACTTTTTTCTGTTTATTTCAAGCCTTCTTTTATATTGCTTTCAGTGAAAAGTATATATCCTACAAATTCAGTTCTTCTACTGGAAAAGAGAGAAGCTATACTCTCAACAGTGTCTTCTTCATATGATAGTACTCCTTTCTGTGGAATGTGAGAAAAGGAGTTTATACAATTTGGGTATCATGAACTTGGGGATTCATCCACCTTTTCTTGGTTGAAGTAAGCAAATCCTTTTTTACTAGTACATCATATCGTGGCTTACTTCGAGGAGTTTGCTGGCAAATACGGTGACCCTGATTTCCTTTGGGCTATATTCAATCTTTCCTTTGGTGTCCGTGCTGCATGGTCACACTATTTTCTCTCGTCTGGGACAGAATTGACATTTGAGAGCCATTAGCTAGTTTCTGGAACCAAGAATTGGTCCATTTTGAAATCTGAGAAGAGCTTTTCTTTGTACGCAGAAATTAAGTCCCATTTGCTCAGACAATGCAAGCAATGCAGGCGGTGGATGATAAGGAGTGCTACAGCCACAGCATCCATGGCGAGTCGAATGGGCGGCCGCAGCGCAAGAACAATCCGGCATCAAGGCCGAAGCCGACGCCGTCCAAGTGGGACGACGCCCAGAAGTGGCTTGTTAGCCTGTCCAACGGCGGCGGCGGCGTTGACGGGATCCACAGCGGCAAGGTGAGGCCAAGGAACTCCAACGCCGACGACCGGCGCCTTCTGAGCTCGTCCTCCCAGAACGGCCGCGTGTCCTGCAGCAGCGTTGACGGGGGGCTGGAGTACAACATAATGGCAGCGGTGGCCGCTCCCCCAACGCCGCCGCAGCTGGGGGAAACCGCCGCCGATGACGTGAGCGAGACGAAGAAGATCGACTACTGCATGGTCCAGCCGCAGCATGGCACCCCCGCGGCGGTGCTCCGGTCGGTGTGCCTGCGGGACATGGGCACGGAGATGACCCCCATCGCCAGCAAGGAGCCGTCCAGGTCCGCCACGCCGCTTCGGGCGTCCACGCCCGTATCGCGGAGCCCCGTTCCGTCGCGGCCGTCTACGCCCGGCAGGCGGCGGTACGACGTGCCCGTGGGCGTTACCGCCGTGGTCGACTCCAGGACGGCCGAGCCGGTGCTGGTAGGCAGTGTTAGCGATGGCGGCACCGGGGGCTGTGCGGTGGACGAGAGTAGCGGTGGGTTCGGGAACCATGCGCAGAGCACGACGACCGCGCTCGAGTCCCGCGCCGCGGCCTGGGACGAGGCCGAGCGGGCCAAATTCTCAGCGAGGTGCGAACGGATCTTTCTCGTATTTGACCGTTTCAGATCTGGCAGATTTGGTTTCTTTTCTATAATTGCAGGTACAAGCGTGAAGAGATGAAGATACAGGCATGGGAGAACCACGAGAAGAGAAAAGCTGAGCTGGAAATGAAGAAAATAGAGGTCTGGTTTGCGTAACTCCATTTTCTCGGTCCTTCGTAAAATTTGTTACATTTTCACTTCCAATGCGTACCAAACTGCTTGAATCACACAAGATCTCGATTGCTCCTATCAGAATCACACCAATATAGGAGCACTACAGAGCCAGGAAAGTAGTTGTCCTGGTGTTACTGCAGGCCAGATCACTTTAATTAACCTTACTAGTAATTGTCTCCAACCCCGCTCGCAACGTCGTCAGAAATCATAAATTTGAGGTCATAAATTCTTGAGTATCCCTCTGCAAAGAATCAAATGATCCCTGTTAGTCTCCTGTGATGATGCTACCTACTGTAGCATTTTGAGGTGGCTTAATTGGATGCAAGCCATTACAAATTTATCCAATTGAAAAATATCATTACTATTCTATATCTGTTATACGTCATTAAAATTTTGCAAAATTAAAACCCTATCATTGTCATCAAGATTTCTGTCATCTTCTTTCCCGAACCCATTTTTTTCTTCATCCCCTCTCTCTCCTATTCATCTTCCCCTCTCTCCCTGCATCCGATCCGCCTGCCGAACCAACGTGCCTGTGCCTGTTGCTCGGGCTATCGCAAGACAAGCCACTGCCAACCATCAATCGGACAGCCATCGAGCCAGCGAATCCACGCCCCTCGCCGCGCCGATGTGAGACCACTGCCACCGCCTCGGCTTCCCCCTCCGCATCTACTCCTGCCAGACCGTCGCCGCCGGACGAGGATGGCCTTGTGGAAGCAGGCAATGGTCTAGGCGGAAGGCCGGGGAGTGGGACGCGGCTGTGAGGAGGAGGTGGAGGTCAAGCGTTTTCAAGCGGGGTGGTCGCGAGCCAGGTTGAGGTTGTCGAGCAGAGCGCCAGGGTGGACGCGTGCGCCGATGGAAACATCGGGAGAGAGCTCAACAGCACAGGTGGGAGACAGCGAGCAGGAGGATGGGCAGAGGGGTCGAGCGGGATGGACTAAGTGGAGATCTCGGTTGATTACTAGACATCGATCTCCGGCGTGACGAGGCATTGGTGCTTGGAGAAAAGGAAGAGGTGAAGGTGAAAGAGAAAGCATGCCGGGGTTGACGGAACATTCGACAGTAATGACACGGTTTTTAATTTTATAAAATTCTAATAACATATACCAAGTATGATAAATACTAATGGTATTTTTTAATTAGATAAATTTGCAATGACGGATCCAACAAATAGTAATGGTATTTTTTAATTAGGTAATTTTGCAATGCCGGATCCAATTAACTTTTTTTATATATAATGAGCATTTTAAGATCAACGTCTATTTAAATATTTCTGTAGCATTACTATGTCGAACGAATACATCTGTCCAGCTTACTCAAACAAAAAATTTTCCAGATGAAGGCAGAACAGATGAAAGCACGGGCGCACGAGAAGGTGGCCAACAAGCTGGCGGTCGCGCGTCGGATGGCCGAGGAAAAGCGGGCGAGCGCGGAGGCTAAGCTTAACGAGCACGCCGCTAGAACCACGCATAAGGCGGACTACATCAGGAGGACCGGGCACCTGCCCTCGTTCTTTTCCTTCAAGATGCCCTCCCTGTGCGGTTGATGAATGATGATACCACACTTTGCTTGTGTCGTGTCCATGTCTTTCCAGGGCATTTAAAAAAATAGTTTTCGAGTTTTTACTGCTCTATTGTGTGACCATGTGTTCCGTAAGAGGGAGGAAAATATTTCCTGCTCGAATTTTTAGCATGTGTTAGAGCAGTCTGCAGCCTGCAGTCTGCTTATCTCACATTTTCTTATATATGCCGAATGAGCGTTTAGGGAAGAGAAAAAAAGTAAATTGCACTAGTAGTACTACTTATCAAGTAGGTGCAATCTAGTGTATAAACTTGTAAAACGTATGTTTTGGTGCACACATTTGTTGAGGGCGTACGAATCAAAACCGAAATGTTTAATCTTACTAATTTTGTTGTTCATTTGAATACATCGCTAGAATTAAAATGGGCTAGGTCCAAAATAATCCTAGTAAGTTTCATGGTCCCATAATTAATTTTAAGAGATTAGTATCACGTTAAAAATCAATAGGAAAGGACCACAACTTAAATAGGCTGCTAATTAAGATCACTTATTGAATAGGCTGCTAATTGAGATCACTTGTTGAGTAGTTGTCGACGGGTAGGTCGGCAGTCCTCCGAGAGGATGCCCAAGGAGGTGAGTGAGTGGTCGGTAATGTACCTCCTCTCAGGACCTGGTGATCGACTCGAGTCACTAGGATAAGCCAAAGATCAAGAGACACAAGATTTATACTAGTTCAGCCCTCCCGAAGGATAATAGGCCTACATCCAGTGTGTGGTGTTCTTTGATGGGGTGGATGATGAATAAGGTTTACAAGTGCGAGCACTGGGGGTTAGAGCTAGCTGGCCAAGAACAATCAAGGAGCTAGGAATGAAATGAACTCGGATGCCTGGATCCTCCCCCTTAGCCCGTCCTGCCCTCCCTTTTATAGCTCAAGGGGGGGTAGTTACATAAGACTAGGGGGCCAAGAAAGGTAAGACTAAAGATCTAAAAATGTGAGTATAAATAACATCTCAAAAAGGTACATGGAGATGTCTTCTGTGCCCTACGCGTCGTGGGTATCTTGTGCCTTATCCTGCCTTGGGACCCCTCCTCTGCAGAGCCCACCTACACTGTGTTGTCGGGTGATGTCATTCCTTGTCGGGCAGTCACAAGATACCCACGGCGCGTAGGGCATAGAAGACATCTCTATATATCTTTTTCAGATGTTGTTTGTACTCACCTTTTTAGATCTTTAGTCTTAGATTTTTTTGTCCCCCAAGTTCCATGTAACTGCCCCCCTTGAGCTATAAAAGGGAGGACATGACGGGTTGAGGAGGGGCTACAGGCATCCGAGTTAATTTCATTCCTAGCTCCATGCTTGTTCTTGGCCAGCTAGCTCTAAGCCCCAAGAACTCGCGCTTGTAAACCTTGTTCATCATCCACCCCATCAAAGAACACCACACACTGGACATAGGCCTATTATCCTTCAAGAGGGTTGAACCAGTATAAATCTCGTGTCTCTTGATCTTTGGCTCGTCCTAGTGACTCGAGTCGACCACCAGGTCCTGAGAGGAGGCGCATTCCCGACCACTCACTCACCTCCTTAGGCACCCCTTCGGAGGACTGCCGACCTACCCATCGACAGTTGGCTCGTCAGGTAGGGGAAGCGCGACTCTTCTTCGTTCTTGGCGACCTGGTGGTTGTCGTTTTCTCCACCGACTTCATGGCACCCGCCGGGGCGACGTTCGCCTTCGGGAGCATGGTCTTCCGCGCCGACGACTTCCACCGCCTCACCCTCTCCTAGGTGGCTTCATGCGAGCTCGAGCGCGCGGCTGTACGACAGCGCAAGGCAGGGAGGCGAAGGCGCGCGGCTTCGTGCCTAGCGGCCTCGGTCCCCGTTGGTCGTCTGACCGCGCAGGCTTGGCGGCCCAAGCCCCAGACTACCCACCCGGTCACGTCGAAGGAGGGCAACCACTAGCCGGCGACCTTCCTCATGATGGCGGGCATGGTTTTTGAGGATGAGGTCACAAGCTCCCAGGAGTCCGATGCCCATCGCAACGCCCGCCGTCACCGCAATGAGGCACGCGTTGGACGGCACGAGCAGACCCAGCACCCTCGCATCCAACCTCGGAGCCTGGAGTCCGACTTCACTATGGAGTTCGAGGGACAACAGGTCTTCCGAACGCCAGCGGCCAATCTGGTGGCCATCGAGCGAGCGCTCAACGGCCTTCCTGACTCCCCGGAGGTACGGAAGGCAAAGGCCATGACTCAGGCGGCCGCCGCTCAGCTCAACATCCCGGGCCCGTCCGAGCACCCCATGGGAAATGCACGACGCTCAAGGTCCGGCCGCAGCAGAGGGCGGGCCACTCCGCCTCTCCCGACCCCTCCAAGGGCTGAGCCATGATGGACAGGGTCGTTCCCGGTAGTTCGGGAGGCCTCCCCAGTGATGCTCGTGCGACGGAGCACCAAGGCAACTCCAACACTGGGGACATGCGTGAGATCATCACGCAGAAGGCCGATGCTCACAACACCATCGAGTGTCGCGTCACAAACCGGAGGCGCCGAGTGACTACGACTGAGCCCACGGCCCTCCCGATGGCGTCGCTGATGCCGAGGCCGTACGGCGGCACAATGGCTTTGTGGCTTTCACCGCAAGCCTCTGGCAGGTAACATGGCCCAAGGGGTTTTGTCCTGACTGGGATTGATTACTACAATGGTAAGACCGACCCCACCTTGTGACTTCAGTTGTACTGCACGGCTATCCGAGCAGCGAATGGCGATGCCCACGTGATGGCGAACTACCTTCCCGTCAAGCTGGCTTTGACCGCCATCAACTGGCTAGCAGGGCTCCCCAAGGGCTCTTGGGACGCTCTCTGCGACGCCTTCGTTGCCAACTACCAGGGCACTTGGCAGCATCGTGCCTCACGCTACGATCTCTGCCAAGTTCGGCAGGGGGCTAGTTAGTCCATTTGGAACTACATCCGACACTTCTCGGAACGCCGCAACACCGTTGCGAGCATCACCGAAGAGGACGTCAGGTGCATTTTCTCCGAGGGCTTCCAAAAGCACTCCGAGCTATTCCGGTTCCTCGTGAGGAATCGGCCCACCTCTCCGGTGGATATGATCTCCATCGCCAAGAGCTTCGCCGATGCCAAGGATGCCTAACGGCAGGAAATGCTCGTCCTAGAGCCCCACATCCCGAGGGAGTCTCGAGGGAAGGAGCGGGCAGAGCCTGAGCGGCGCTTGCCAAGAAGAGCGGACCGTCGACCGCCGACCGCCTCCATGAGTCAGGCAGGACGAGGTGAAGCGCAAGTCAAACCCCGAGGTCGTGGCCATTGAAAGGCCAAGCTCGAGAGGAGAAACCTTGGGCCAATCGGTTTGGGAAGCACTAGACAAACCGTGCTTCCTGCACCCAGAAGGTAATCACACCATCTGCCAGTGCTACACCCTCCAGGACCAGTTGGTCTAGGAGGCGCAACATCCCTGACCTCTGAGGCCACGGCGGTGGAGGGACGGGGACGCGAAGCGCGACAAAGAGGATCATAGGAGGGATGACGGCTTCCAGGAGCTGACCCACACCATCAGCATGATCCTCGGTGGCGAAGCGACATCGGAGAGCCGACATCAGCAGAAGCTTCTCTCTCACCGGGTGAACGCCATATCCACTAAGCCGAACAAGCGCCTCCGGTGGTCAGAGGTCCCGATCTCTTTCTCTCGGGCCAACCAATGGGTCGACGTCCTAAAGTCAGGCCGGTTTCCGCTAGTGGTGGACCCAGTGGTGCTCAAGGTGCACCTCAAGCGTGTCCTCATTGATGGAGGGAGCGGCATCAATTTCCTCTTCCGAGGAACCCTGCGTGAGCTTGGGGTCTCCCTCTCCACCCTTGAACCCACGGACTCGCCGTTTATGGTATTGTCCCCGGTAGAGCGAGCTTGCCGCTCGGCATGATCTCACTCCCTGTGATGTTCGGGACGCGGGAGAACTACCGCACCAAGTTCGACAAATTCTACGTGGCAAACTTCGAAACCGCCTACCATGCGATACTCGGCCGCCCACCTCTTGCTAAATTCATGGTGGTCCCCCACTACATGTACCTGGTCCTCAAGGTCCCAGGGCCCGTAGGGGAGTACTCCGTGCGAGGCAGCGTCGTCACCTCCTACGCCTATGAAGCCGAGAGCCTCACCTCGGGCGAGGTTGCCAATCCGTCGGCCCGCATGGGGGGATTTGTCTCATTGCATGCTGACTCCAAGGGGAAGGCGCCGATGGTCGACGAAGCCCCGAGCTCGGCGCCACCGACATCAAGACCCGTCGCCGACCACGCCAAATACAAGGTCGTCGCCCTCTCCGACACCGACCCCTCCAAGATGGCGCTGATAGGCACTGGCCTCGGGGAGAAATAGGAAAGCACGCTCGTCAATTTCCTGCGTGCGAACATTGACATGTTGGCCTAGAAACCAACAAACATGCCGAGAGTACCCAGGGAGTTAGTCCAGCATGAGCTCCATGTTTCCCCAGACGCCAAGCCGGTCAGGCAGAGGCTGTGGCGGTTCGCCCAGGAGAGAAGGGATGAGATCCGGAAGGAGTTGACCAGGCTTCTAGATGCAAGCTTCCTCAAAGAAGTGTATCATCCGGAGTGGTTAGCCAACCCGGTTCTTGTAAAGAATAAAAATGGGAAATGGAGAATGTGCGTTGATTATATTGATCTGAACAAACATTGTCCTAAGGACCCATTTACTCTTCCTCGCATCGACCAAGTCGTCGACTCCACCATAGGTTGTTCCCTCCTTTGTTTCCTGGACTGCTACTCGGGCTATCACCAGATAGGCCTCAAAGCATCCGACCAGGAGAAGACGTCTTTTATCATGCCGTTCAGGGCCTTTTGTTACACCATGATGGCCTTTGGCCTAAACAACGCTGGGTCAACCTATCAACGAGCCGTTCAGCGTTGCCTAGCAAGCCAAATCGGCCATGACGTGGAAGCCTGCGTAGACGATGTAGTGATTAAGACGCAGAACCCTGACGACCTCTTGGCTGACGTAGCCAAGACCTTCGCAAATCTTCGTACCTACCGTTGGAAGCTTAATCCCGAGAATTGTGTCTTCGGCGTATCATCCAGGAAGCTCCTCAGTTTTGTCGTATCTAGTCGTGAGATCGAGGCCAACCCCGAGAAGATCTCAGCGATCTTGAGCATGGGAAAGCCGTCCTGTGTCAAGGACGTGAAGAGGCTCACAGGTAGCATGACATCACTCGAGAGGTTCATCTCCTGTCTCGACGAGCGTGGGGCGCCCTTCTTCATGCTGGTCGGGAAGGACAAGGACTTCCAATGGACGGACGAAGCCAACAAGGCCTTCGCTGACCTCAAACGCCTCCTGACCACGCCACCGGTACTCACCGTGCCGAACCCTGAGGAACAGCTGCTTCTGTACGTCGCCGCAACCACATCAGTCGTCAGCACGGTGATGGTTGTCGAGCGCCCGGAGGAAGGCCGTGCCTATCTAGTCCAAAGGCCGGTCTACTACGTGTCCAAGGTCCTTGGACCCTCAAAGACACGGTACCCCCAGGTATAGAAGCTGTTGTATGCCGTCCTTATCACCACCCAAAAACTAAGACATTACTTCCAAGCCCACAAGGTGGTGGTAGTGACTGGTTTCCCCCTTGAGGATATCATTCGAAACCGTGAGGCCACCGATCGGATAGTCAAGTGGGTCCTAGAGATGGGCGAATTCTCCATCGACTACAAGTGGGTCCAACGATGCTAGGATTCACCGATCCCGATGACTTCATGCTGGTTTGCCGATGCCAATGATGTCGTGCCGATTCGCCCGACTCTTCGACCTCCCGACCGCCCGACCCAACCGCCGAATTGGATTCGACTAGTTGGATCTCGATGAGACTCAATGCCGTCGAAAAACACCACAACATACCGATGTCTCTACCGATATACACACATCCAAGGATGGAATCACCGAACACCTTGTCTGCTAGCACTCGGCGCCCGACTAGGGTTTTGCTGAGAAGTCGGCGACTTGGGTTTCCGTGGGTGACCTTGACCCGGCAACTTGGAGTTGCGCTCGTGATCTGCTGTTTCTGTTCTTATCCGATTTCCACCCCAAGTGCCTCATTATATATAGTTAGCCAACTAGGCCTTGTGGCCTATTGGGACTCTATATTCAATCGGATCTCTATCCGAACTGAGCAGTATCTGAGTCCAACTAAAATACACATTCCATCCTGTTAAGTGTGCGACCCTATAGGTTGAGGTTTACTTGGTTCTGACCCGAGTACAACTGGGCCGACCCGTCAACAGCGGCCCCTAGCAGAACGTATTGACACCAAAGTATACAAGAAGATCATATCAGCTAAACCTGTAATGTGTGCACAAATCCCTTTGCCCCACGATATCAATTAAGCTATAGGCAAGACTCGTGTCATCCTATCAACAGCTTAATCATTCACTCGATCTCGTATTGGATTATTTATCTGTTGATTGACTCCTCAATCAACTTGGCATGGCCATGCACTTGCATAATCCATTACATCGAGGGGCCCAGAGATATCTCTCCCATAGAAGGGGCAAATTCCATCTTGAGCATTCACATCCCACTACATGTTTCATGGCAAATCCAAAGACTACTTTTATGACTACCAAGTTACGGAATAGCGTTTGGTAGTCCCTAAATAAGCTACTAGACATGTTGGAATCTATGATGATCTCAGGACAAAGGACTTTGCACCAACACTACTTGAGACCAACTAGTGGCACATTAATCCCCTGCAATGTCTCAGAGTGGGTCTATCCAACAATATGTTCTCTAACACATGTTCACGTTTATTGATTTGGTATCTCCATACCATGATCTATGAGACATGATCATCAATCAATAAACATGCTGATCTTAGAATCATATTTGTTCTATAGATATGATATATGATCAGGGATCATTTAGAAATATATTCATACATAAAGAGTGCTTTGATTTATGATTTGATCTAGGCTCCTTAGCTTGTGCAATGGCTCCACTGTTATCACAATAGAGGGACATTAGACCAGTTACATTGGTCATCACACCTAGCTCAAAAACAAATTTCTTGATCCAAACAACCTCCTTTGCAGCTTCAGAAGCAGCGATGTACTCGGCCTCCGTTGTAGAATCAACAACAGTATCCTGCTTGGAACTCTTCCAGCTGACTGCGCCTCCGTTTAGGCAGAACACGAACCCAGATTGTGATCTATACTCATCTTTGTCTGTTTGAAAGCTAGCATCGGTGTAACCACTTACAACAAGCTCTTCTTTACCTCCATAGACTAGGAACATATTCTTAGTCCTTCTCAAGTACTTAAGAATATACTTTACGGCTATCCAGTGACCTTCTCCTGGATCTGATTGGTATCTACTCGTAGCACTCAAAGCGTACGATACATCTCGATGTGTACAAAGTATAGCATACATGATGGATCCAATTGCGGAAGCATATGGAACCATATTCATCTTGCTCCGCTCATCAGGTGTCCTAGGACATTGATTCTTGCTGAGAGTAATGCCATGCGACATTAGCAAGAAACTTTTCTTGGAATCATGCATGTTAAACCTCTTCAACACTTTGTCAATATATGTACTTTGGCTTAATCCAATTAGCCTCTTAGATCAATCTCTATAGATCCTAATGCCCAGAATGTATGCTGCCTCCCCTAAATCTTTCATGGAGAAACTATTTTTCAATGAAGACTTGACGGATTCTAGCATAGGGATATCATTTCCAATCAACAATATGTCATCCACATATAAGATTAGAAACACAATTGCGCTCCCACTGACCTTTTTCTAAAAGCAAGCATCCTCTTCATTTTTGATGAAACCAAACCCTTTGATTACCTCATCAAAACGTATATTCCAACTTCGAGATGCTTGCTTCAATCCATAAATAGATTTCTATAGCTTGCATATCTTTCCAGGCAATTGTGGATCAACAAAACCTTCAGGTTGTATTACATACACATACTCGCTTAGGTTTCCATTTAGGAAAGCTGTTTTGACATCCATCTACCATATCTCAATATCAAAATATGCAACAATCGCTAGAATAATTCGAATAGACTTTAGCATTGCGACGGGTGAGAATGTTTCATCATAATCAACACCTTGAATCTGTTAAAAACCTTTCGCCGCCAATCGCGCCTTATAGATGTGAACATTTCCATCCCTGTCTGCCTTTTTCTTAAAAACCCATTTGCACTCAATGGTTTTTGACACCATCAGATGGATCAACCAAGTTCCAAACTTGATTATCATACATGGATTCTATTTCGGAATTCATGGCTCCAAGCCATTTGTTGGAATTTGGTCCACCATCGCTTTCTCATAGCTCTTAGGTTCATTGTTGTCTAACAACAATATGACACGTTGTTCCGCACACCATTCAGGCGCACGACGTGATTTTTTGGACCTCCGTGGGACTGGTGTATATACAACAGATGGTACAACATCTTGTTCGTCCTGTCGTGGTGTAGTGGTGGCCAAAACACTTTCTGGTGTTCCTTGAATTTCTTCAAGATGTACCCTGCTCCCACTAACCTTTCTTGAAAGAAACTCTTTCTCCAAGAAAACACCATGTCGGGCGACAAACACTTTGGCTTGTTCCCGATTATAAAAATAATATCCTTTTGTTTCCTTAGGATACCCAACAAAGAAGCATTTGTCAGATTTGGGTGTAAGCTTGTCAGATTGTAAACGCTTACATAAGCTTCAAATCCCCAAAATTTGAGAAAAGACAATTTAGGGGGATGCCCTGTCCATATCTCATATGGCGTCTTTTCCACTGACTTAGATGAAACTCTATTTAGTATGAACGCGGCTATTTCAAGAGCATATCCCCATAAGGATAGTGGGAGATCACATTGGCTCATCATGGACCACACCATGTCCAACAAGGTACGATTTCTCCGTTCGGACCCCGTTCCATTGAGGAGTTCCTGGCATAGTCAATTGTGGAACAATTTCACAATCTTTTAGATGATTACCAAATTCTTGGCTTAAGTATTCACCACCACGATCTGATCGTAGAAACTTAATTGTTTTCCCTAAATGATTCTGTACACATTCTAGAATTCTTTGAACTTTTCAAAGGATTCAGACTTATGCCTCATCAGGTAAATATAACCATATCTACTAAAGTCATCGGTAAAGGTAATGAAGTACTGAAAACCACCTCCGACCGTTGAACTCATTAATCCACATACATTAGTATGTACGAGTGCCAACAAGTCACTTGCTCTCTCACTGTGACCCGTGAAAGGTGCCTTTTTCATCTTTCTAAGTAAACAAGACTCAGATGTCTCAAATGATTCAAAATAAAAAGAGTGAAGCAGACCATCTTTATGGAGCTTCTCCATGCATTTCTCATTTATATGGCCTAGGCGACAATGCCAAATAAATGTGGGGTTTATGTCATTTGGGAATTGTCTATCTGTATTAGTATTATAAATGGGAGACGCTTCAAGATCCAAAACTATATTCCATTCACCAATGGAGTATGAAAATAGACCATATCTCTAAGATAAATTGAACAACCATTGTCCACTGATCTAAAATCATATCCTTCCGCTTGCAAACATGAAGTGGAAATTACGTTTTGACATAGAGTTGGAACACAATAACAATTATTTAATTCCAAAACTAATCCTGAAGGTAAATGAAGTGGCATAGTGCCGACAGCAATTGTAGCAACCTTTGCTCCATTACCAACACGCAGGTTCACCTCGCCCCTTATCAAGCTTCTACTTCTTCTCATTCCCTGCAACGATTTGCATATATGAGCTACTGATTCGGTATCAAATACCCAAGAGTCAGTAGATGAAGTAGCAAGATTGATTTCTATAACATTAATACCTGAAGCAGAAGTCTCAATTTGTTTCCTTTTGAGATCCTCCAAGTACTTCTTGCAGTTCCTCTTCGAGTGATCTGCCTCCTTGCAATAAAAGCAAACAACATATGCCGTTGCCGACCCCTTCTGCCCTTCTTTGCTTTCGAAGCACTCGTGATCTCATCAAGAGTTAACTTTCTTTTGATGCAAAGTTTCTTGACAGGGGGTTTGCGCTTGGATTTCTGCATCATCATCACATGATGACCATTTTTCTTGATACTCTCCTCAGCAGTCTTTAGCATCCATGCAATTCTGCCAAGGTTTTATCGATGATGTTTATATGATAATTTAATATGAATGGCTCAAAGCACGGAGGGAGTGACTGGAGAATCTTGTATGTAGCCAACTCTTGCCTAAGAGAAAAACCTAGTTTTTCAAGACTCTCAATGTTGCCAATCATCTTTATCACATGCGGACTGACGGGCTTCCCCTCTACAAGCCTGCACGCAAACAAGGACTTTGAAGTGTTGAACCTCATGACCCTAGCTTGCTTCTCAAACATGCCACGTAGACCCTCAATAATAATGTGAGCATCACTGCTGTCGTATTGCTTCTGAAGCTCCGAGGACATTTGTCACACCCAGAAATTCAAACCAGAATTTCCGAAGCTGAATGTGTATTAAAATTCCCTGTCCAGGACCAGCCAGGGATACACAAACGACAAATTGTATAAACAGATCCACGTCTTAAAACATTTAAGAGTCTTACATATGCAGCGGAAAGGTAAAATAAACTTAAGAACTAGGCTTCGACTCTTGCGGGGCAGTGACTCCACTCCACAGGCAACCCTTGATGGCAGCGACGAGCCTACTCAGCAGCAAACCCAACGGCAGCTTCGTCCTCTAGCTCTGAGGTGGGGAAAAAGGAAGCAAGGCTGAGTACAACCACCGTACTCAGCAAGTCATACCGAAAGAAGATATGAATGCAGGGTTAAATTCCAAGGATAGGCTAGGGTTAAATTTTGCATAAAGCAGACATTTCACAGAATTAAGTTGAAAGCAGTAAAAGTAGTAATTAAAAGTAATTAAACAATACTTTAACACTCTGCTCAACGCTACACCACGTTGAGTCAGGCCCAAACCATCCTACTATTCTATCTCATTTCCACTGAATCAAGTTATTATTTTTAGTGGGACTAATCACGGTGAATCTGGATGATCGCCCATAACCGCGGGCACGGCTATTCGAATAGTTTTTCACTCTGGCCAGAGGTGTACGTCTGTACCCACAAGACACAACCCTACAACACGTGCTCGTGCGTCGACATGCCACTATGGCATATCGAAAAGGGGTCTGTGACAGGACCATTCGCATAACCCTCCCTGACCAAGCGACACCACACCTCAGGTTTCGCCCCTACCCAGAATCCAGGGTAGGCAGCCCCCTCTCGTGCCTAGGTGAATCCGGCAGCCGCATAGACCTTTCCCGGTCCATCCGCACTCCATCACGCTCACCCTCGCCTAGATGCGTCGGCTAGGAAAAGCTACACTACAAGCCCAGTCGTTGCCCATGCTGGCTTGTGGTACGCACTAATAATTCTTCCAGGGTTTCCCGCGAACCGGTCCTTAACTGCCATGGGTACGACATACAAAACCGGGCACCCACAGCTCACCATAATAGTCAAGTTTTAATTTACCGATTAACAGTACCAACGGTACATCCGGTTGGAGACCGACATTTCATGTGAAATAATTCTAGTAAATTAATTTTCCCTTTTATGATCTAGTTGTACTAAGCATAATAAGCATGTCCTAGCCCTAATTCTAGTCAAATTGATTACCAGGTGACCAAATACATAGGGTAAACAACCTAGGCTTAATACTATAGGTCCCATCCCGATTGCATTATAAAATAATGTAATGCAATAGATAAAACAATAGGAATTTGCAAGATAGGTACAACATGTTCAAAGGAAAATGACTTGCCTTGATCTTGATCCAACGGAACCTCAGCGACAACCTCAAAGTAAACGGGAGCATCCTCAGAACCAGAATCTATTGACAAACAAAGCACGGCAAAAACAGGCCATTAGACATCTAAAACCGACAATTAAACCATTTTTAATATATTCTTGACATTTTTACGAATCCGCTGCAACTTGAACGGACTCAAACGGACTTTGGGTGAATTTTCTGTGAATTTTACAAGTTTCATCCTTTTTACTAGTTTAAGAAAAAGAAAAACGATTTATGACGCAAGCGTCTTAGGGCTGACATCACCATGGGACCCAATGAACAGTGACACAAGAGAGAGAAATCCAATGGTGCACGGTAGACCGAGTCTACCAACTTGGGAATGGGCGCGCCACGTGGTGACACCGGATTGGCCGGCTTGGTTCGGCCACACGGGAGGGGCGCACGGCTCGCCCGGGCTTGGCCGACCGGCGATGGCGGCGGCCTTGCCGACGGTGGTGGCGCATCGGCGAGCGGTGCCGGTGCCCGACGGCTGCGGCGCGGCAGGGCGACGCTAAGTGGCGGCGGTAGCAACCGGCGGCGACGACGCTAGGTGGCGGCGGGCGGCGGCGCAGCGGCGGCGACGCTGGGCGGGCACACGAGCAGCGGCGCACGGCGGACCAGCTCGGCATGGGTAGGAAGAGAGAGAAATGACCACCTCTTTACCGTTGACCGGACTCGGAGAAGAAGGCGGCTTCGACACAAATTGGCGACCAACTTTTGGGGAAAAAATGATGGGGACGTGTTCCCGAGAATTGCGAAGATGGAGGCGGTGGTGGTTTGGCGAGATGAGCGACGGTTTAGCGGGAACAGACGGAAAAAGGATGGCGCACGATGCGGGAGCACGGGAGTGAGCGAACGCGAGCGAGTCCGAGTGTGGGACGTGTTCCAGGGTGCGTGGAAACTTATAGGCCGGCAAGGGAGCTCGGGCATGGCCGGGAGAAGCGGGAAACGGACGGAAACCGTCGAGGCGCGGCATTAATGGCGGCTGCGAATGATGGAGTTTAACTCGGGCGTTCCGACGCACATGATGAGAGGAGGAATGGGGAAAGTGGGGGAAACGGCGGAGTAAAGTCGGGAACACATGATGACGTGGTTAAATGTGGGAGAACGTGGCCGGGAGAGAGGCGAACGTGGCCAGAAGAGCGGCGGCTTGCACGGCATGCGCGACTGCTGCTTGGGCGGCTAGAGCTTGGGGATGACAAGCGGGCCCCGCTTGTCATCGCCCCAGGCCGAAAGGAGCAAAACCAGACTTGCGCTTGCGTGAGGAATAGTGCTGGGCCGGCCCAAAAGGGAAAAGGAAGGAGGGAGAAGAAAGAAGGGGAAGGCAGTGGTGTGGTGGTCGATGCGCTCTGCGGCCGGTTGGGCGGCGGGAAGGAGGGGAAAAAAGAGAGAGAAGTGGGCGGAGGCCATGGAGGGAAAAAAAGGAAAAAGGAGGAAAAAGAAAAAGAAAAAGAAAAACCCTTTTCCTTAAGGAAATTAATTCCGTTAGCCTAATTTAATTTTTAAAATTGCTTCCGATGTTCGAAAATTCCGATAAAAATCGTTAGCGTATTTTGTCACGGGAATTTAAAAAAATTCCACCAAGCCATTTCCAATTGTTAAATAGATTTTTAATTTAGGATTTTGATTTTCTTTAGTTTTTTCGGTAATTTGTTCTTTACGATTTTTCACCGGTGATTTTTAATCTAGGAGGAAAAGCGGAGCGTGACAAACCTACCCTCCTTAAACGGAATCTCGACCTCGAGATTCGGAGGTGCTGGCGAAGAGGTGCGGGTGGACGTCTTTCAGCTCATCTTCTCTTTCCCAAGTTGCCTCTTCTTCGAGTGGTGACTCCACCGCACACGAGAACTTGGTAACCGGTTCTGGTTCTTCTTTCACCGGTGTCGTCGAGGATACAAACCGGTTTCTCAACATAGGTCAAGTCCTCTTGAATGTTAAGGTGATTAGGACTTGCTTGCTCCTCGAGCACTCTTAAGCATTTCTTCAATCGAGACACATGAAACACATCATGAATGCTTGCCATGGAAGGAGGAAGTTCCAACCGATAGGCAACCTCTCCACGGTGTTCCAGAATTCGGTATGGTCCCACAAAACATGGTGCCAACTCCCTTTTGTCTGGAAACGATGCACTCCCCTAAGCGGAGTGACACGAAGGTACACATGGTCTCCAACCTCGAAGGTTAACTCCCTTCGACGGTTGTCAGGATAACTTTTCTGATGAGACTGAGCAGTTTTCAATCTTTCACGGATCAGCCTGACTTTTTCTTCGGCTTTATTCAAGACATCAGTCCCAAACAACTGGCGTTCTCCAGTCTGATCCCAGAAAAGTGGCATGCGGCACTTTCTACCTACAATGCTTCGAACGGAGCCATTTGAAGACTCGCCTGATAACTGTTGTTGTACGAGAACTCGACATAAGGTAGACTCTTATCCCAAGCTCCACCAAAATCAAGTGGGCAAGCTCTCAACGTATCTTCCAAGATCTGATTAACTCTTTCTGTCTGACCATCGGTCTGAGGATGGTAAGCGGTGCTGAAGTTCAAATGAGTTCCCAATTCTTCTTGCAACTTCTGCCAGAATTTTGAGGTAAACTGACTCCCTCGATCTGATACAATCTTTTTCGGTACCCCATGTAAACACATGATCCTTGCCAAGTAGAGCTCTGCCAGTTTCTTCCCTGAGTAAGTTGTATGCACGGGTATGAAGTGAGCGACTTTTGTGAGTTGGTCCACAATTACCCAAACAGAATCATGACCAGCGGAAGTTCTGGGCAGACCAGTGATGAAGTCCATTCCAATTTCTTCCCATTTCCATTCCGGAATCTTGAGAGGTTGTAACAATCCTGCGGGTCGCTGATGTTCTGCCTTTACTCGCTGACAGACATCACACAAAGCAACAAACTCAGCGATTTCTCTTCTCATGCTAACCCACTAGAATTTTTCCTTGATATCTTGATACATTTTCGTGCTTGCGGGGTGAATTAAGTACTGGGATTGATGAGCTTCTCTAAGAATCAGATCTTTCAACTCCTTGGTCTCAAGTACACACAATCTTTCTCCCATCCAGATTGTTCCATGTTCGTCTTCAGAGAAATCCTTGGCTTTGCCAATCCTCATGTTTTTCTTTAACTCAACTATGTCAGGGTCATTAGCTTGAGCCAGACGGACTTGCTCCATGAGTGTCGGTTGAGTCTCGAGAGCAGCCACATAACCATGATTGACAATTCTCAAGTTCAAACATTCAAACTCTCATTGTAGTTCACTGCATAGTTCTTTCGACTCAAAGCATCTGCTACCACATTGGCTTTGCGGGGTGATAGTGTATCCCCATGTCATAGTCCTTGATCAACTCCAACCATCTTTGCTGACGGAGGTTTAGATCTGGCTGGGTGAAGATATACTTCAGACTCTTGTGATCAGTGTAGACTTCACAACGGTTACCGATGAGATAATGCCACCAAAGCTTTAGGGCGTGAACCACTGCTGCTAGCTCTAAGTCATGAGTAGGATAGTTAGTCTCATGAGGTCGCAACTGGCGTGAAGCGTATGCAACCACTTTTCCGTCTTGCATCAGCACACATCCTAACCCGTGACGAGATGCATCACAGTAAACTTGGAAATCCTTGGTCTGATCCGGCAAGATTAAGACTGGTGCAGTTACCAATTTCTTCTTGAGCTCTTCAAAGCTTCTGTTGCACTCGGCAGACCACTTAAACTTTTCCTCTTTTTTAACAACTGTGTCATTGGCCTTGTGATTCTGGAGAAATTCTCGATGAACCGGCGAAAGTATCATGCGAGTCCAAGGAAACTTCGTATCTGAGAAACAGTCTTTGGTGGGGTCCACTTAATAACTGACTCCACATTTGACGGATCAACAGCTACTCCTTGAGCGGTTATAATATGACCAAGAAACTGAACTTTCTTGAGCCAGAAATCACATTTACTGAACTTGGCGTACAACTGATGTTCCTTTAATCTCTCAAGTACTTGATGAAGGTGTTGTTCATGCTCTTCTTCAGACTTTGAATAGATAAGAATGTCGTCTATGAAGACCACAACAAACTTATCCAAGAAATCCATGAACACCTTGTTCATCAGGTTCATGAGGAAAGCCGGTGCATTAGTAAGTCCGAAGGACATGACGGTGCACTCGAACAATCCATATCGAGTAGTGAATGCTGTCTTTGGAATATCTTCTTCTCTGATTCTCAACTGATGATAGCCTGACCACAGGTCTATCTTGGAGAACACCTTGGCTCCTTTAAGTTGATCGAACAGGTCGTCAATTCGAGGTAACGAGTACTTATTCTTGATAGTGACCTCGTTGAGTGCGTGGTAATCCACAAATATCACCGGAGCACCCCAAGGCGACATGCTTGGGCGAACATATCCCTTCTACAATTGCTCATCAACCTGCTTTTTGACTTCAGCCATCTCATTAGCAGCCATTCTGTAAGGTCTTTTGTAGATCGGGGCGGTTCCTGGTACCAAGTCAATCCGGAACTCAATCTCCCTCTTGGGTGGCATGGTTGGGAGATCATCTGGAAAAACTTCCGGGTACTCCCGAACTATAGGTATATCCTCAAGTTTCTTGGATTTTGGTTTCTCTGACATTGACTCATCCTGACCGGTAATTTGATTCAGACTAACCCCTTGCTTTATAGACAACGGAGACGGGAAAGTAACCACTTCTCCTTCCAGACTGATTAGAGTGATGGTGCGTGCTGCGCAGTTTATCACTCCTTTGTGTCTTGTCAACCAATCCATCCCTACGATGACATCTAGGTCTTTGGATTCAAGAAGGATGAGATTGGCTAGAAATCGTGATATTTGAATTTCTATTGTCACCGAAGGACTATAGCTGACTGACATCAGGCTATTTCCTGGGGTGTGAACCCGCATCGGTGTGACAAGTTTCTCTTTTCTTAACCCATGTTCCCCAACAAATCTTTTTGATATGGACGAATGAGTTGCACCAGAATCAAACAAAACTGTAGCAGGAACTGAGTTTACGAGGAACGTACCCAGAATGACGTCCGATGCATCCTGAGCCTCTTCAACTGAAGCATGGTTGACCCTGGCCTGAACAAACCTGGGTGCATTGCGCTTGGGATTCGGACACTTATCAGCGAAGTGACCAGGCTCGTTGTAGTTGAAACAAACCAACGGCTTCCCTACATGTCTTTCCTGGGTTGGACAGACTGAGCTGGTGCCATCGGCGGACGCGGAGCAGGATTGCGATGAGACTGACCACCGTTGTTGCTGATGTTGCCAAGGTTAAAGTTGGGGTTGGGATGCGAGTTGGAATTCCCATGGGTGAAAGGGACGGTGCTGACGGACAACCATAGTGGAGGGTCCACCTTGTTGCCCAGACATGAAGCGACGTCTTTGGACATTCCCCTGATTCATCCGAAACTGGGCCGCCTTTCTCTTACGGACCATCTTGTTCCTCTGATCCTCCTGGCGAATGGCTTTATCCACCAGCTTCTCAAAGTCAGCATAATCACCTGAGATCAGCTGATTGGTGAGTTCATCATCAAGGCCGGCCAAGAACTTGTCCTGCCTCTCGGAGTCAGTGCGCACATCCTCTGGTGCGTAGCGCGCGAAGCGGTTGAACTCGTGGAGGTATTCAATAACGGTCCTGTTGCCCTGTTCCAGAGCTCGTAACTCCCTCTTCTTCTGTGCCACAGTGCCATCAGGAACTTGTGCCTTGCGAAAGTTGTGGCAGAATTCTACCCAAGAAACTTCTGTCCCTGCCGGACGAGTCACCAAGAAATTGTCCCACCATGCTGAAGCGGGACCCTGGAGCTGATGAGTAGTGAACGCCACCTTTTCCTGGTCATTGCACTGCACAAGATTGAGCTTCTTTTCAATTGCATGGAGCCAGTCGTTTGCCTCCATGGGATTGGTGGTACTCGAGAAGGCGGGAGGGTGAACGCGTAGGAATTCCGGCAGCTTGGATTGAACTGGTAGGAATGGTCCAGCTGCGGCATGAAGCTGTGCTTGTTGCAATTGCTGAAACATTTGCTGTTTCATCTGCTGGTGTTGTTGCTGCATTTGCTGCATCATTGCAGCCATCATCTGAGTTTGACTCGTCAAGACTTGGGTGAGCGTCTGATTCTCTGGCGGCGGAGGAGGACCATGGCTTGCAGCGGTATTGGGAATGGTTCCCTAGTTCTGATTGGCTGTGTTGTTGCCATCACCTTTGACCTGACTAGATGACCTGATGCTCATCATCTTGAGAGAGCGAACAGAAAGAAACAAAGACAACAAGAAAAACAGGCTGCTCAGAAACCCAGACATTATTAATGATTAACTGATCTGATAGTTGACATTACGGAAAATAAATAGTTCAACTCCTAATTAAGGACAACCATACCACAACCAGCTGGTACGGTCTGCCGACTACCCCAAGCAACACACCTAAACACACAACTGCTAGACAAAGACTAGACAACGAGGAACTAAGGGAACGGTCTAGTGCTCGGAATAGCTCCTGCGGTCGGTGGAGTTGAAGTCAGACTCAGCCTCATCTCCAACCTCCTCTGATCGGCTGCGGGAGTCCAGCTGGTACGTCTCACCACTGCCAGGCTCACTGCCATTGCTCGAACTGCTGCCGGAGCTGCTGCTGCTCGAGCTGCTGCTGGAGAGGTCGAGGATCTCATCGGAGGAGTTGGACGTCACGGACAGCCATCCTCCGCTACTGCTGCCAACGGCTGCTGAAGCTGGGCCAGAGGTCAGCAGCGGAAACTGAACGGGAGACGGTGGAGGCGCAGGCGGCATGAACACTGGTAGCGGCTCTGGAGCTGGAGGAGGGTTCTGGTGCGCAAGCTAGATACGCACAGGAGCGGTGGTGATCTTCCTCGGAGTGATGTGGATCCTGGCACCCCTGGGAGGCGAGCGGCCCTGGAGAATGGCATTCTCCCTCTTGAGGCGGGCCACCTCACCCTTCAACCTGTTGATCTCCACCAACTTCTGGTCGTTCAGGGCCTTGGCTGCCCTGTGCAGATTAGCATGCAAGGTGTCCAACCCCTGCATGACCGTGGTCATTCGCCCGAAGGTTGTGTCATTCTCCGACACAGCTGAGCGGAAGGAGCTGGTGTTGTCGTAGTCGCCACGGCTGGGGTGGTAGCGTTAGGCGGTGCGGCGAAAGTCGACGTCGTGACGCTTCCGGAGTCTGGTAAGCATCAGGTAGGCTGCCTCTTGACAAGCGTGCTCAAAGGTGCCTCCAGAGGACTCCACCAACAAGTTGGGCAACACGGTGGGGATGCCATGCACCTCCAAGCGAACTCGGTGCGGGAACTCGCCGTTGAGGTGGCGAATCTTCGTGTACTCCGGAAGACTGGGGTATCCGACCAAAAACGCCATCTTGCTCATCTCTGCCACAAAGTCACCCAGATTCTGGCCGTAGTGCGTCGGGGGAAGGTCTGCCATCTATAGAAGACAAAGGAGGGGAAACAATGCATGCTCAGATCCAGATTAAATAAATCAAAAAGGACTCAAAGGAATAACCAAGTAAGAAGCATATTTTTATGCATGAAATAATTTTACATGAGAGCAAATAAAATACTATAGACCCTATTGAGCAATAAATTAATGAGCAAAATAATTACATATTAATAATAAGACACATGAAATATTGCAACCCGCAAATTCTGGACGTGACTTAATGCATAATCCCGACTATTCCCAAACGACGGTCGAATAAAAGTCAATTCGACTCGAACTACATGCAAAAATTCCTAAAACCCTAGTCGACCATACTTGGAAAATCCAATTCGGAAAGTCAACCTTTTTTTCGAAAATGAGATTTCCCAAATTTTCCCGAAACAACTCCAAATGCAAGAGGGACATGTAGATGAAAGGGTTTGAGAGGGCTCTTAGGGTTAACCGTGGGCTCATCCTACTCAACGGCTCGATACCAACTTGTCACGCCCAGAAATTTGCATCAGAATTTCTGAAGCTGAATGTGTATTAAAATTCCCTGTCCAGGACCAGCCAGGGATACACAAACGACAAATTGTATAAACAGATCCACGTCTTAAAACATTTAAAAGTCTTACATATGCAGCGGAAAGGTAAAATAAACTTAAGAACTAGGCTCGACTCTTGCGGGGCAGCGACTCCACTCCATAGGCAACCCTTGACGGCAGCGACGAGCCTACTCAGCAGCAAACCCAACGGCAGCTTCGTCCTCTAGCTCTAAGGTGGGGGAAAAGGAAGCAAGACTGAGTACAAAAACCGTACTCAGCAAGTTATACCGAAAGAAGGTATGAATGCAGGGTTAAATTCCAAGGATAGGCTAGGGTTAACTTTTGCATAAAGTAGACATTTCGCAGAATTAAGTTGAAAGTAGCAAAAGTAGTAATTAAAAGTAATTAAACAATACTTTAACACTCTGCTCAACGCTACACCACGCTGAGTCACGCCCAAACCATCCAACTATTCTATCTCATTTCCACTGAATCAAGTTATTATTTTTAGTGGGACTAATCGCAGTGAATTTGGATGATCGCCCATAACCGCGGGCACGGCTATTCGAATAGTTTTTCACTCTGGCCAGAGGTGTACGTCTGTACCCACAAGACACAGCCCCACAACACGTGCCCGTGCGTCGACATGCCACCTTGGCATATCGAAAAGGGGTCTGTGACAGGACCATTCGCATAACCCTCCCTGACCAAGCGACACCGCACGTCAGGTTTTGCCCCTACCCAGAATCCAGGGTAGGCAGCCCCCTCTCGTGCCTAGTTGAATCCGGCAGCCGCATACCTTTCCCGGTCCATCCGCACTCCATCACGCTCACCCTCGCCTGGATGCATCGGCTGGGAAAAGCTACACTACAAGCCCAGCCGTTGCCCATGCTGGCTTGTGGTACGCACTAATAATTCTTCTAGGGTTTCCCACGAACCGGTCCTTAACTGCCATGGGTGCGACTTACAAAACCGGGCACCCACAGCCCACCATAATAGTCAAGTTTTAATTTACCGATTAACAGTACCAACGGTACATCCGGTGGGAGACCGACATTTCATGTGAAATAATTCTAGTAAATTAATTTTCTCTTTTATGATCTAGTTGTACTAAGCGTAATAAGCATGTCCTAGCCCTGATTCTAGTCAAATTGATTCCCAGGTGACCAAATACACAGGGTAAACAACCTAGGCTTAATACTATAGGTCCCATCCCGATTGCATTATAAAATAATGTAATGCAATAGATAAAACAATAGGAATTTGCAAAATAGGTACAACATGTTCAAAGTAAAATGACTTGCCTTGATCTTGATCCAAAGGAACCTCAGCGACAACCTCAAAGTAAACAGGAGCGTGCTCGGAACCAGAATCTACCGACAAACAAAGCACGGCAAAAACAGGCTATTAGACATCTAAAACCGACAATTAAACCATTTTTAATATATTCTTGACATCTTACGAATCCGCTGCAACTTGAACGGACTCAAACGGAGTTTGGGTGAATTTTCGTGAATTTTACAAGTTTCAACCACACGGGAATTTTCTATGAATTTTCTGTGAATTTTCTGGCCGGCTTGGTTCGGCCACACGGGAGGGGCGCATGGCTCGGCCGGGCATGGCCGACCGGCGGCGGCGGCGCGCCTCGCCGGCGATGGCGGCGGCCTCGCCCGGCCAGTGGCAGCACCCGAGCGGCGGCGGTGCCGGCGGGCTGCGCGCGCGCGGGGGCAACGCTAAGCAACGGCGATAGCAACCGTAGCGACGACGCTAGGTGGCGGCGGGCGGTGGCGCGACTGCGTCGGCGGCGGCGACGGCTGGCGGCGGGCACACGAGCGGCGGCGCACGGCGGACCAGCTCGGCATGGGTAGGAAGAGAGAGAAATGACCACCTCTTTACCGTTGACCGGACTCGGAGAAGAAGGTGGCTTCGGCACGAATCGGTGACAAACTTTTGGGGAAAAATGACG
The DNA here is from genome assembly GCA_019925245.2 of Oryza australiensis. NCBI lineage: Eukaryota > Viridiplantae > Streptophyta > Magnoliopsida > Poales > Poaceae > Oryza > Oryza australiensis. The sequence goes on from JAIFGZ020000243.1 coordinate 226,820, forward strand.
GGGACGTGTTCCCGAGAATTGCGAAGATGGAGGTGGTGGTGGTTTGGCGAGATGAGCGATGGTTTAGCGGGAACGGACGGAAACAGTGAGCTCAGCGGCGGAAAAAGGATGGCGCACGGTGCGGGAGAATGGGAGTGAGCGAACACGAGCGAGTGCGAGTGTGAGACATGTTCCGGGGTGCGGGGAAACTTATGGGCCGGCAAGGGAGCTCGGGCATGGCCGGGAGAAGCGGGAAACGAACGAAAACCATCGAGGACGGCATTAATGGCGGCTGTGAATGATGGAGTTTAACTTGGCCGTTCCGACGCACATGATGAGCGGAGGAATGGGGAAAGTGGGGGAAACGGCGGAGTAAAGTCGGGAACACATGATGACGCGGTTAAATGTTGGAGAACATGGCCGGGAGAGACGCGAACGTGGCCGGAAGAGCGGCGGCTTGCACGGCATGCGCGCTGCTGCTTGGGCGGCTAGAGCTTGGGGATGACAAGCGGGCCCCGCTTGTCATCGCTCCAGCCCGGAAGGAGCTAAACCAGACTTGCGCTTGCATGAGGAATAGTGCTGGGCCGGCCCAAAAGGGAAAAGGAAGGAGAGAGAAGAAAGAAAGGGGGGACGGTTGGGCCGGCTGGCCGACTAGGCCGCAGCCAGTTGGGCCGGCGGGAAGGAGGGGAAAAAGAGAGAGAAGTGGGCCGGAGGCCCACGGAGGGGGAAAAACAGGAAAAAGGGAGGAAAAGGAAAAAGAAAAAGAAAAACCCTTTTCCTTAAGGAAATTAATTCCAGTTAGCCTAATTTAATTTTTAAAACTGCTTCCGATGCTCTGAAAATTCCGATAAAAATCCTGTTAGCGTATTTTGACACGGGGAATTTAAAAAAAAAATCCACCAAGCCATTTCCAATTATTAAATGGATTTTTAATTTTGGATTTTGATTTTCTTTAGTTTTTCCGGCAATTTCTTCTTTACGATTTTTCACCGGTGATTTTTTAATCTAGGAGGAAAAGCGGAGGGTGACAACATTGTGGCAAGCATGAGACAGCTTATATCTAGGGAATCATTAGTGAGCTTCTCATAAGCCCTCCGTGCAGCAAAGCATTAGCATTATCGGGCATGTCATCGGGGTAAGGAACTTCAATAATGTACTCCTTTTGCTCTTTCTTCAGAACAATTCTGAAGTTTCGATACCAATCCATAAAGTTTGTTCCATTCAACTTTTCTTTCTCAAGTATAGATCGTAAATTAAAAGAACTGGGTGCAGTATTAGCTGCCATAATCTACAACAGAAAATATATGCAAAGTTTAGCACAATGTTTATGCTTTGTCTTTTATTAAACAGTTTAACAAAAGGCTCCCACTACATTTCTTAACCTTCCCTCTAGGTTACGTATTGGTCAAGATCCACATGTTAATTAATTTCTAGTGAGCTTTGGCATCATTGCTAGAAGATTAGTAACATGGGTAAGCAACACCTTGCTAATCACATCCCTATGTGACTCTCGTTTGTTGGGTGGCATCATCATGCCCCGGCCCCAACCTATGCCCCAAGGCCCAAAACTATTTTGATAGCCTTGTCAAGTAAACCAAATGCTCCTGCATGTATATGTCTGACATATACCCCATTGTGTTATGATAGACAATGGCACTCTGCTTTGGCAGACCTACCAATTGACGATGTCACCTACCCAAATTCTAGGGTCGACAAAATTTGATCGAAATAAAATAAAAGAAAAGTTCTTCGATTTTGTGAATCAAAAGTTTTCCTTTACTAACTTAGGTTAAAGGATTTCCACCTAGGCCTTGCATGATAGACCAAAAATTTTGAACAAATTAAATTTTTTCATTTATAACCTAGGGCGAAATGCAAGCTCATGCGAAAGCATGCATAATAACATAAAGCCCACTTTGACTTAGGTCATTTCCTTATATTCGGATTTTTGAAAAAAAACACATCTCATTATAGGTTGTACGCGCATAGCCTAGACGATTTAAATTTACCAAGCAAACTTACAACTAATCGTGGGTGATAACCAATGAACATGAAAAGTTAAGCCAAAGATCAACTCCTCAGTCCAAGAGGAGAAATAATACAAACCCAAATATGTTAATAGGCACGTGTGCGCATAGTAAACACCTAAACCTAGGAGGGGTACCCTAATTTTCTAGGTTAAACCAAATAAGATAAATTCATGTAGGTGCCAAATATTATGGACAACTCAAATATAATTTTTGAACTATTTAATAGTTAGGTTTGGTGCCCAAACAATTTGGACAAAGACAAACGAGTAATAGGCAAATCAGAATCCCAATCGGCTAAAAACACAACTTGCCTAAAATAACATTAAAATGCACAAAAACATATATAGGAAATAATTTATTCAAATACTAGTTTAAACACCAAAATCTAATATAATTTTTCTAGAATTTTTCTCCTCAGCTTAAACCCTCTAAAAATTCAAATAAGATTTAAAATATCCAAACTTTGCTGAATTTCTGGGAGCAAACCATAAGTGTTCCTTGGGTGAAACCAAAGAAAATGGATTCTATGTTTGTTTCCCTAATCACAGGAAAATTCTCATCAATTTACCAACCCCACACCACAAGTTATGAACTGTCAAGTTGTAGGTGTGAGAGAAATTCGAAAAAATACCTAAAAACTACACATGCACTAAACCATCTACCCATCCACCACCTCCCTGCCTAAATTGCCACGGGATGGGCCCACTGCCAGCACCACCAAGCTTAGACCCGTGCAGTGCCTCTTCTCTCCACTGACAAAGGCACCGAGCCAGCCGACCGCGTGCAGAGGAACGCCGCCGCGTGGCCGAGACGTGTCGACGTGCCACGCTTCTTCTCTCGTTCCCAAATTCTCAAGAACCTGTCGCCTAACCCCACACTTCACCCAGCGCTGACCAAACCAAGAAAGGAGGCCCTGGCCCTACCTTTTTCGTCCCTTCTTCATCGCTGGCCGAGAGGGAGATGACGGCCGCTGTCGCCGGAGAGCCATGGTCATATCCGCTTCACCCGTCTTCCCTAATCTCCACTCCACGGCGGACTAAATCCGTGTTGATCTTACTTCATTCCATGCAGTGACTCAACGGGAATGTGGACCTCGTCGATGCTAGCCTAGGGGGTGCTCCAGACCGCCGCCGCCCCAACATCGTCGCCGTTCCCGTCGATCAGATGAAGCAAAGGCCGAGCCACCGCGCCACCATCATTACCATGACCCCCCATGCGAAAGCCCCTAAGAACCCCAGCCAATGGCGCAACACGCATGGAGATCAGCATCATCTTCCCCAACTCCGGTCGCCGTGCACCATCTCCGATTCCATTCGCTCCGGGGAGTCTCGGTTTGATTCCTCGCGCATTTAGCATCCTTGAGGCAATACTAAGCCGCTTCCCGTCTCCTCTTGGCAGTCCGAGGACCGGAGCGGGGAAGTCACCGTCGCCCTGCCATTTTCCACTGCCGCCGGATCTGTTCGTGGAGCTCCACTGTCGATCGGCCTTCGCCAAACATTACCAACCATTTGGTAAGTCTCCTAGGTACCCAAGAACCCACGTGCATGCATCAACACGACTAAATCCGGCCTCTAGAGTAAACCACCCCTATGTGCCGAGCCACCACGCCGCTTGCGCCGTCACTGTTTTTGATTCCGGCCATCACCGGCAACGAAACCACCACCGTCGTGTGCGCAAGGTTCTTGCGCACAATTCCTCTCTTGGTTGCTCCCTCTGAAGTGCCGCTGTTCGCCGTCGGCGATGCCGCAGAGCTCGTCGGTGCCGCCTCCTCTGCTCACCTTTGCGCCATACCACTGGCATGTGGGCCCGTGGAGATTACGCCCTGAGAACATTGATCAGCGAGAGTTTAAAACGTATAAGGTTTAGAATGTAAGAATGTCTCCCCATGACATGTGGACCCAGGACCTATATGTAAATATGTGAAAATGTCAAGGGCTCTTAATGAAAACCGAATCCAACACGTGCCAAGGATCCTGGGCTCCATTTCTAAAATTATAGGGACTTCATTGCAAAATAGCTAGTGACTGACCTATGGACCCAAGGAATTTCTGATTCTTAAATACAAAAGGAAAATAGCCAAATTATTAAATTTTTAACAGGAAAACAACTAAACTTGTAAAATTCATATAAAATCCAATTTGACTCTTTTTTGGATGAAACAAATTTCTGTGAACTTATAACAAGATGAACTATATTTCAGAAGTATAAAACTTGGCACCCACTGTGCAAATTTTGTCCCTAAAATTCAAATAAGGAAAACCATACATAGGGCTGGCCAGTGGCGTAGCTAGGATTTAAGATTTGGGTGGTCCAACGCAGGTTTACTGATTTCGTGTACGTGTACCGTGCTGCCCTCCACGGTAACGCGGTTTTTGCGAAAAACCGTGAAAGAGTAAATAGTTGTTTTCACGACGTTTTGTCGTACCGTAGTTTTCGTCTAAACCGCACGAAAACCACGCCAAAAACCGTGAAAACCACGAAAACCGCAATTTAAATTTGAATCAAATTCAAATCCGTGTCGTGCCGTGGTTTTCGCTCAAACCGCGCCACATACCACGGTTTTCGCGGCAAAACGCGAAATTTATGTTTTGTGATAAAATGAATTTTTTTAAAATTTTCTGAATTCGTATGAAATTATTTAAACGAAACCACGGGAATGTCGTGTTGCACCACCGAGACGCAAAAAACATGACGGTTTTTGCGGTTTTCAAAATCCTGATCCAACATACATATTTTTTAAAAATATTATAAATATAACAAAATAATAAAATTATATATATATCTATATATATATGTATATATAAGGTATTTTTTTGGGTGGTCCCGGGACCACCGGGATCACCTCTAGCTCCGCCACTAGGGCTGGCACAAACTTATAAAATCCATAGAAAATTCAATTTACCTCATTTTTGGACAAACTCAATTTCTGTAGATTCCTCAACTTATGTTCCCCAACTAGGAAAAATAAAAGGTATACATTCTTTGGGTCAAATGCTTACAAAACTAATTTAGAGGAAAGGCTACATTTTAGGGCAGTCAAACTTTAGATATTTATTTAAAATTCATCCTAACTCCTTTTTGAACAAACTTAAGTTCTGTAGAATCACCAAAACCCATACCTTCAAAATGCAAAAATAAAAACATATGCCTACTATACAATAAGATCACTCAAATATTTATATAAGGAATAAACAACTTAGATATGCACCCCAACTTGGAAAAATGGTAGAAAATTCATTTTAAGTCCATTTTTTGTGAACTAAGTCTCTATAAAGCCAGCAAGTAATAAATTTCAACTAGGTAAAATAAAATAGGGCAACGTATATACTAAAAATGTCAACTAAGCTATAGATAGCTAACTTAGGTGATAATCACCATAGATGGATTAAGCACTATATGTATATATGCATAGATGTGTGTATAAATGGTACCCTAGCTCTTGGTAAATAAAAATGAAACATATTGGACCAGAGGCACCATAGAGTCCATCCCTACCACCAAAAACTTGGCACCCTTAACTCATACATCACTTTCTAGGTCAATATGTTAAAAGGAATTAACTTAGAGCCCTCTCTAGCCTACACATAAATGGTGGGATAACATAAACTCTAAAATTGTGAACTAAGACTAAATGTGTTAACTAAATCATTCATTTTCATACATCCCTAGCAATAAAACATATCGATCCTGGACCTAACATCCTTAGGCTATGCGCATAAATAACGCTATGGGCCTAGAACACGTAATAAATTGTTTAATACGTAGAAAATTCATGTTAACTCCAAAAATTATGAAACCTATTGTGTTAAACTTATAAAAAACTTCTCCACACCCCTGTGAAGTCAAACTAGTGAAAACCAAAACTTAGGAACACTGTCCAAACAGCACTTACCTCTATGTCGCTAATAACCGATAAAACTTTTAAAATACATAACTCCTTAATGGGATAGGACAAAATCAAAATTATTTCACCTAAATTAATTTTATACCATTAGTTACTTAATATGTGAAAATCATGCATTTTAGAGCATTTTGGATTTTCGCCTATTTTCGGTGTTTGATTGCATACCGTACGTTTTGTTTAGATAATCGCACAGATGACGGAGGAGCGGATGGTGTGCTAACATTTCTCCAGACCAAGGCAAGTTCTTGTCCCTTCCTTTGAACACTTTAAACCCATGTTTTCGGGCAATGTATTTTGTTTGTAAATATGCATGCGTACTTCACCGTATTGTCATTTAAACTAAGATTTGTAGATATGTCTTGAAAAATTACATGAACCTTTTCTAAAATACTTCCTTGCTGTTTTAAACCCTAGGAATTAGATTAGAGTACTCTAAAAGGGTACTCATATGAAACATGCTTTGCTTTAAAAAAATGATATGCTTAGCCCTGCTTAGAATTAATCAAACTATGGGCATGGGTTGTTTTCTAAACTCTTTGGAAAACCTTTTGTGTGTTTTGAACTGAAAGGGGAGGAACAAAGATAAAACTTGATTTTGTACTTAGGTGGCAAGTGGTATGCGATTGATGTATTCGTATGCCGATAGGGGGAGTGTTTGCCCGAGTCGATTAAGGACTGAACTACATGTCATTCATTGTGTATACCGTACATCCACATGTACTAGTATGAGATAGCCTTAGCCGAGTAATATATTTAGCACCTAGCCTTGCATTATGGTAGGGCGAATTGTATGGGTTCGGATAACACAGAGGAACTTCCTATTTACCCCATCGTGGTAGTCTAGGCGACTAAGTCTGTCCAATACAATGGTATCGTGCCACGTGGGTGGGTTCCTATCGTGCCCACCACCACGGCGTTAAGTTAAGGTGTGGGCTCGCCACTTAACGGTTCTAGGTCTTATTCCAGTATGACCTAGGATGGAGGAAACACGTATCGTGCTGGTGCAAGGCTAGGGACTAAGTAGTGTAAAGGCTACGTTATGACCTCTAGATCGCACTCAACATGAAGAGTGCGGTAGAGTCTTGCAAACTCAAAACAAACTAGAGTGTTCATATCATATGCGTAAAGCTGTACAAACTCTGCAGAGTTAACAAAACTAATTGGTTAGCCGTGCTTATAGTCATGAGCGACATGATGATATGCTATGGGTATAAATTTCAGAATTTGTGCTTTCCAAAATAATTTCTTGAAAACAAGTGTTTTGTGCCGAAACTAGTACTGTTTTGAGCAAAGTATTTGCCTTACTCTCGACATGACTAATATGCTAAAGTATATCTACGTATGTAAATTTTTGATGAAGCCATGCCATGTTTAAAAAGTTCGATGTTTGCTGAAATTGATTTGTTAAAAACCACGTTGTAAAATACTTGCGAACCAGAACTAGCCTTATGCTGAAATATAAACCACAAGTAGCCATTGCTTTGATTTAAAGCTATCATCTAAGTAGGTTTGATTGCGCGCTTGCCAATACATTAATTTGATTAATGTGCTGACACTTGTAATTGGAATATCCATTTTGTTTGTAGGACTTAGAATTAGTCTTTTGAAGAGATTACGGGTAATCGACTGCTTCTTTTAGGATTGAACTTAACGGGGTAAACCGTGCTTGTGGAATGGGTAGTAAGCCACTGCTGTTCTTTGCACTCTGATTATATATTTATTTGGTCGGTCGGCCTATGTAATTATCTAATTGTTGTAATCCTTTATGTTCTACTCAATTTAAGTGTATACGCTATGTATATTCGTGATTGTGATGAAAGTGTGAATCTAGCGCACATCCTGGGAGCTAGATTCACATGAGTATGAGTTAGGAATAATTGAGGCGTCGTAGATCTTTAGCCATTTTGTCAAGTCTCCTGACTGTGTAACACATCTGGTCACCACCTTCGAGTGGTTTGACGGGCACACTTCAGGCTGAAGTTGACTGGCAGGCTAAAGGCCCAGCGATGTCTCACTTATCCCTCTCTCAGGACTTCGGATGTTTCATTATACTTGTCATATGAGCTGAACCATTTCAACTCATATTGCAAATAGAACGGAGGTTCGGACAGTCCCCGATAGACGATCACGATTGTGATAGGTACAACAATTGGAGGACATCATTACTACTTACTTTTCTGAGGGATACTATCCTATAAAACAAACATATCACATATATAAAAGTAAGAAGAATAGCAATTAATAATGAAATAGTATGGCCCTTTCTCATGGTGATCTCCATCTCCATGCCGGTGTAGAGGATCTCCATCTTCATCACCGTTCTCCCGAGTGTCGGTTGCTTGATTTCTTCAAACTAAGCTACTACTATAGAAGCTATAAATTGAAGATTACATCGACAAGTAGGTCGTGAAAGAATATTACAGGCATTTCACATATGAAAGAATATTACACGCATCACATGCATCTCATACATATAATAGGACCATACCATCTCAAAACATTCTCTGCAAAAACATGCTAAACGTAGAACGTTTTCTACCTAGTGCATAGATACAATATCGAGACAACATATAAGGGGGTACGCATAGGCACAAGGCGGTAGTTATAGTCGGACTACAAAACAACTTCGGCATAATCACATTATACCGATCCGAGACTATCCCTAATCCGACTCAAGCTAATCCCGAGTACTATGGAAACCACTTCTACACAATCGCATTATGTCGAACCGAGACAATCTCAAGGAACGCAATTTCCATCCACTCTCCTCTTCTGACCATGTATACCGATTGATCTAATCAACCCGTGTGCTAAACTTGTTCCAGATCCAACCTAAAACCCAAACTACGCAAGTCTAGCTTTGATACCACTGAAGGAAAACACAGAGACTATGATAGCATAAAACAAAAATTTCTACCACACAATCCAGGAAAGCTTGCAAGTAAAGGTCTATAGATCGTTACCAGTTGACATGCAGTGCAGCGGAAATAGTCAAACTGTTGCTAGCTGGCCTCGAAAAAGCTTTGCCAACCTCAGAACAGCCTTTGCTGACATCAAAAACCTTCCAACCGACCTCGCCAACCCCGGGTCCGAATTGCCCGACCCTGCCGACCTTGGTTCATCTCGCCCGACCCCGATGGCGCTTCCGGTTCATCTCGCCCGACCCCACTGAACTCCACACGCGCCACATGGCTGTTCGACGGTGCTAGGATTCACCGATGCCGACGACTTTGTGTCGATTTGCCGATGCCGACGACGTCGTGCCAATTCGCCCGACCCTTCGACCTCCCGACCGCCCGACCCAACCGTCGAATTCAATTCGGCTAGTTGAATCTCGATGAGATTCAATGCCGCCGAATAAGACCGCAACATAGCGATGTCTCTACCGGTATCCACACATCCAGGGATGGAATCGTCAAACACCTCGTGTGCTAGCACTCGGCGCCCAGCTAGGGTTTCGCTCAGAAGTCGACGACTTGGGTTTCCGTGGAAGATCTTGACCTGACGACTTGGAGTTGCACTCATGATCTTTTGTTTCTATTCTCATCCGATTTCCACCCCAAGCGCCTCTTTATATAGAGTTAGCCGACTCGGCCTTGTGGCCCATCGAGACTCTATATTCAATCGGATCTCTATTCAAACTGAGCCTTATCTGATTCCAACTCAAATACATGTTCCATCCCGTTAAGTGTGCGACCGTGTAGGTTCAGATATACTTGGTTCTGACCCGAGTACAACTGGGCTGACCCGTCAACAGTGGCCCCTAGCGGAACATATTGACACCAAAGTATGCAAGAAGATCATATCGGCTAAACCTGTAATGTGTGCACAAATCCCTTTGCCTCACGATATCAATTAAGCTATAGGCAAGACTCCTGCCATCCTATCAATAGCTTAATCATTCACTCGGTCTCGTATTGGATTATTTATCTATTGATTGACTCCTCAATCAACTCGGCATGGCCATGCACTTCCATAATCCATTACATCGAGGGGCCCAGAGATATCTCTCCCATAGGAGGGGCAAATTCCATCTTGATCATTCACATCGCACTACATGTTTCATGGCAAACCCGAAGACTGCTTTTATGACTATCCAATTGCGGAATAGCATTTGGTAATTCCTAAGTAAGCTACTACACATGTTAGAATCCATGATGAGCTACTACACTGCTTGAGACCAACTATTGGCACATTAATTTCCTGCAGTGTCTCAGAGTGGGTCTATCCAACAATATGTTCTCTAACACATGTTCATGTTTATTGATTTAATATCTCCATACCATGATCTATGAGATATGATCATCAATCAATAAACATGTTGATCTTAGAATCATATTTGTTCCATAGATATGATATATGATCAGGGTTCATTTAGAAATAGATTCATACATAAAGAGTCTCATAAATAAGTCACATATTTATTAATCAATATAAGTTGTCTATTTTATGGAATGAAATAACACTTTATTCATTGATACATAAACATTGACCATGATATCCAACATCTTCATGTTGCCTCTAGGGCATATCACTAACACGAATGATGTCTCTCTTTAGAGAAGGAGGCTTCGAGTCCATGGATTGTTTGTTTCGTGGAGCATTGATAAGTGTATTGGTCGACAGCATAGTGGACGCGTACATGCACACACCTTCAGACCAGGACATCACATGCACTTGAGGCCAAGTTTTGAGTTTCCGATGTTGGCAATGAGCATGTATGTCATAGAGTAGTTGTATAAACAAGATGATAAATGATTGTTCTGTAGTAGAGCAAGCTCATGAGATTCAGGCGCTGGCAAAGGATCTCAAGAACAACATGCGAGTTGCCGAACAAGTTTGTGGTGGGTGGCATTATTGCCAAATAGCCACCTTCTTGGTCTGACTTTGCCACTTCTCTAAAACACAAGAGGTAAGAGTTCAGTGTTACTGATCTCACTAGCTCTTTAGGTGTTGAGGAGAAGGCGTGTGCAAAGGACAACCATGGCAAAAGGCCAAGGGAGGTTCTGGCGCCAATTTGGTGCAAAAGAAGAATCCTCAAGCATCCCACAACAAGAAAAATGTAAAATCTAATGTCAAACCCAAGGCTACAACCAATTTTAAGAAGAAAGGCAAGGGAAAGGCATAGTGCAAATGCTTTGTGTGCGGTGAGCTAGTCATTAGGCCAAGGATTGTCCTGATCACAAGGACAAAAAGTTTGCAAATATGGTTATTAGTGATGGAGGAGGAACATTGAGGTATGGTAATATTTTACCTATAGTTCTTTTTTTTCATTCACCTGAGTGGTGGGTTGAAACTGGTGCTAATATTCATGTGTATGATGATATTTCCTTGTTTTCTTCTTATGAGGTCGGGAGAGGTTGCTCCTTGCTGATGGGGAACGGTTCGCATATAGTTGTTTATGTTGTTGGTAATGTCGATTTGAAGTTTACTTCAGGAAAGACCGTGCAGCTGAAAAACACGCAACATGTCCCCTTAATAAAGAAGAATCTTGTTGGCAGCTCTCTTCTATGTAGAGATGGTTTTAAACTTGTGTTTAAGTCCAATAAGTATGTCGTATCTAAATATGGAACATTTGTTGGTAAAGTTTAAGACATCGGAGGCCTGTTCCACTTTTCTTTGGATGATGCTGTTGACGGTCCTTAACTAAAAATCCGACCATCAACTCCTGCATAAACTGAAAAAACGATGTACATCAATGTAGCGGTAGGGTTATTTACTAACTCTTTCCATGAGTGTTGGTGATTATTTGTATGGAGGTGAATAACATGTCAAAATGAAGTGAAAGTACGCTCCCGTGGCAAAGAAATATAACTCCGACCAATCGACGCTCGCCACGTCAGCTTCCCGCAAATCGAAGGGCTCACAAGTCAGTGAAACTAACTTAAAGTGGGGCCAAACATCCGAGAACCGCCTTAAGGGCCAACATGTAAGTGACCAGTGAAAGGCGGTGGAGAGAGGGGCTGACCAGGGTTCGGCCGAACCCTAGTTCGGCTGAACCATGGTTGCCTCCTCTCCCCTACACCAACCACGTGGCACACTTACAACTCTCCACAATGGCGGTTACAAACCGCCATTACAACCGTCATTGGAGCCTATTTAAGGAGGGAACTTCACTTAAATCAACACACCTCAAGAAGATAAAAGCTCCACTCCAAAGTTATAGTACTAGGTCTCTAGTGCTTAGAAAATAGGGCAGAGAGTGAGGGGTAGTCCAGAGGAGTTCCGGGGATCTCGGTGTTGATGACAAAATTTGGTAAGCCCCGGAGTCCTCATCAGCTCAAGGTTCAAATCGGCTCAGAGCAAGTATCGGTTTAGAGTTTTTGTCAGCCGATGGGGATTTTCCTTTCTCACTATCTCCATTAGTCGGATTCTTATCAGATTTGGTTCGGGAAGATCTTATCCAGAAGAGACCGAGTTCGAGGAGGATGCAGCATGTATCTATTAATTAGGAAGAGTTTATTAGCTTTCTATTTTATCTTTAGGAAAGTGTATTATGTCCAATAAAGACTCGGTTTGTTTCCTTTTATCTTTAGGAAAGTTTGGATTTATAATCTGTTAGGATCTCTGTTAGCCTACGGGTATAAATATGTAAGCCCGGGGTTCATGTAATCTATCCTCATGATAAATACAACTTGACGCATCGCCACCTTTTACTTTTCTACTTTGCTCATCATCCGACGAGACTTGACACCCGACGCGGGGCTGCATCGGCTTCGATCTCCGGTGAAGGGGTAAGTCCTAGGTCCCGTCGGCCCAGGTATATCATATCTATCTTTAGTTTTATTACTGTTCATAGATACATCGGCTTAGTTAGGACTTTTTTGGTTAGGTCCGATATTCTAATCAAGTCGATGTTTCTGTAAACGTAATGTCGCTTTAGGTAGATTTGTTATATCCATCACATTAGACAGATCTATTGGCTCCTCGAGTATTAAATTATCATATACAATCTCATGTTGCATCGGTTAGGTCCGACCAACTAGATTGTTATCGATAATCTAAGTCTTGTTAAGCCGATAGGTTCATGCTAATGTTTCACTGGAGGGTTAGCCGGTCTTGTCATATGTCTCTGTTAATCTAGTCCTAGTATCTCAATTTAGCTCTATCGGCTGTCTCTCGCTTTAGGGTCTCTGCCGATACCGGCTAAACTGTTTACTAAATTAGATTAGTTTAGACATCTATCACCCTGAAAATTAGTCAAAGGCTTGATTGTTTAGATATTGCGTTTCTTTTCATACTTTGTCACGCCCGGAAATTTAGCCCAAATTTCTTGACTATTTTATGTATTAACTTCCTGTCCAGGAATTAACCAGGGTACATAAAATGACAAATTAATACACAGATCCAAACGTAAAAACAAAGTGTAAAAAATAAAAATACTTACTGAAGAGGCTCTTAGTCCTCATACCCATAAACTGCAGTGGAAAAGAAACACGACACTAGCGGGGCTTCAGCTCCACTCCACAGGCAAACTCAACTGGGGTCTGAGCCTTGGTCTTTTAACTCTATCTTCAATTCAAAAGCACTACACTTCTGAAAGAGGGGAAAATCGCAAGACTGAGTACAACCACCGTACTCAACAAGCCACATCGAGAAATGCAGACGTGCAAGGGGAGACAAGAGTGGCTCGGGGCTATTATGCATAAATGCGGTTTACAAACATTTAATGTTTAAAAATAGTAAAACAGTTGAGTAATTAAGTCAATATTAATCTTCCACTGAACAACGTTATCGCCACGTTAAACATGCTCAACCATTCCACCTGAACTAAACCAGTTTTATTAAATAAAATTATTCAGTAGTGGGACAAATCATAGTGAATCTGGTTGATCGCCCATAACCACGGGCACGACTATTCGAATAGTTTTACTCTGATCAGAGGTGCACAACCCACAAGACACGATTCCACACATGTTACCATGCCCCGAAATACCACGATGATACTGCAAAGGGGGAAATCGTGACAAAACCATTTGCATAACTCCCCCTAACCAAGCGATACCACACCAAGGTTTCGCCCCCACTCCCCGCAGGGCAGCGGGCAGCCCCCCCACGTGCCGTGATGAATCCGGTAGCCGATCAACCCGTAAAACCGGGGCTGACGCAACTCCATCACGCCCACCCTCACTAGGGTATGTCGGCTAGGGGAAAGCTATACTACGGATCCAGCCGTTGCCCATTCTGGCTTGTGGTTTGCACGGTATGCCTTCCAAGGTTTCCCATGAACCAGTCCTTAATTGCCATGGGTGCGACCATCAAAACCATGCACCCACAGCCCACCATTAAGTCATATTTTAGTTGAGATAATTATGACCAATAAGACATGGTTAGGTGTATCGAGCTTGCAGCTCATTAGGGACAAGAATAAATAGAGTAATTATCCCATTTAGTGAGCTAGTGATAATTAAGCATGACTAAGCATATAATTATAGCTAAAATCAACATTAGTGACTAAAGCTAGTTAAATTATCACCCAAGGTTAACAAAGGATGGATAACAAGTAAATAAGGCACAATTAAGCAGATAGGTATTCCATCATTCCATGTAATTAGCAAAGCAATGCAATTTTATTTGCAAACATAAAACATTTATAAAAATAGGGTCAATATGCTTCAATGGAAGTATGACTTGCCTTACGCCTTCAAACGAACCTCTGGACTCTTTTCCTCGCGAGCGCGAACTCCGGAAACGGCGGAATCTACACGTTGGCATGCAAAAAGGGGAAAACCCTAATAAAAACCAAATAACAGTACATAAAAAGTAAACAAACATGTAGAGCTCAATTTTAAATGAATTTTGCAATTTGAATGGCCCAATTTGGAGTTCGTATGAATTAGATATAAATTTTAGAAGTTTTGGACCATTTAAATGAATTTTGAAAATTAAAACGATTTATTACACAATTTTTAATTAATTCTGAACTGGAAAAGGATGTTTAAGACCGATCAGTCCACGAGATCCCAAGGATTCGGACGACTAGGATTGAACTGACAAGAAAGGATGGATGGCTCAGATTTAATGACCAGGGTTTGACCTAGATCCGACGAACGAGATTAAACCAGATTTAGTGTTTATAGGATGGATGCCATGTAGACGAAATACAACGCGACAGCTAGCTTGCAAAGATGCGGCAACTGACTTGACAGTGAGGTGGCGACTGACTGAGATGCCACGCAAGCAGGGAGAGCTATGTGGTGGCTGGCTAGGCGACCACATAGACGGCCACATCGGCACGACGCCGGCAAGCATTGGGCGTTGGCGGTGACAACTAGCGGCAGCACAGCGATGGAAACCGAGAGCATGGGGAGGAAGAGGAGGTTTTAGCGAACCTTACCGACACTTACGCGACGACGGGGAACCAAGGGAGATGGCCAGCGATGAGGTGGAAGCGGCGGCGAGGTCGGGTTTATGGCGACGGCGGTGTTCCGGTGATCTTCGACGAAGGAGAGGTGGTGGACGTGCTTCCCTTCCTTTCAGCGATGCCGACGGTGGCTGCGGCAAGGGCTTGCACTGACGGGGTCGATGGCTAGAGGCGGCTGAAGGCGGAACGACGATGAACGACCATGGGTGCGTGGTGACAAGGGGTTTCCGGTGATCTTCGACGGACGGGAACTGGCTGCCGGGGTAGCTCTTGCCCTTGCAGTGCCTAAGGAGGCAACGACGTTGTCCGGGGACGGCCGAGCAGGTCGCTAGGGGTGGCTTAAATGATGGCCGGCGACGGAGAGAGATTGATCTCGCGGGGAACGACGGCTAATGCATGGGAGGCTTGGAAAAAAGGGCAAAACGAAGGAGGGGACCAAGGGGTTTTATTTATAGGCTTGGGAGGGAGAGGCCGGCACCGGGACGAGAGGATTTGGCGTTGGATTTTTGGGGTTTATCCCGAGTTCGTCAGGATAAGAACGAGGGTGAAATTCGTTGTATTTAGCATGGGATTGATGGGTATTTATAGGTGGAAACGTAGAGGAGATCGAGAGAAATCCGTTCCCGCAACTAATTTTTGATTTGGGCAGAGGATTAGGCCGGATTTGGTGGAGGAAACAAATAGCTGCTTTTCGGGTACTGTGCGGCACTGTAGCAGAGGCTGGAGGTTAGGGACGGCACTGTAGTAGGGACGTGAAACAGACTTTTCTGTTCTAATATCCTTGAATTTTTATAAATACTTCCGATGCCCAAATAATTATAAGAAAAATTCTGAAAATATATGAACAACCAATGTATTTAATAAAAATATCTTTAGCTCATTTAAATATTAATTAATTTATTTAAATAAATATTTAAATGTTCTTTGTATTATTAAAATTATTTTTGAAGCCCCAAAATTTCACGAAAAATTTCAAAGAGTATTTTAGGGCATGGAGAATATTTTAAAAATATTTCTAGCCATGATTTTTAAAGAAAAATTTAATTCCCTTAATAGTTTCACTTGATTTACTTTGCTTTTTATTTTTATTTATTTTCTAGGAAATGATTTTTAGTTCGAACAAAAATTGGGCTGTGACAAATCTACCCCCTTACAGAATCTCGTCCCGAGATTCGAGGCTAGAAAGAAAAAGGTAGGGTGAGATTGGGTCGGCTTGCTAACCTCTACCGTTTCTTCGGCTCACACTCACCGATTGATCGACCAAACTTGTGCGACGACGGTTGATCAAACTTGCACAACCGAACCGACGGATTCAACCCCGGTGTTTCGTGGCTTCACAAACCAAACTAAACCGGTTGGTCCTTCCCGTTCGGACCCTAACCGGATTTCATGGACTCAAGTGCTTACTTTCCTCGAACTGCATAATTAATATTGACAAACTTGACAAGCTGAGAACTCACTCCTGCTGACCAATAATTGGTGGTACTTTTTTGAGATCGTGTAACTGACTTCGTGAACACATAGACCCTGAAATTCTTTTTTCTGTGACATGCTCTTGATCCAACATCCAGTATTTGAAGAAGCTGCTCGATCGATCTTTTATTTGGATTGCGACTGCTCTCAAATGATACTTCTTTAGACTGCACTGTTGACACGACAACTTGGGAGTGCCTTAGACTCGAACCTGCTAACTTGTGATCGTTATAGCCCCAATAACGGCTCGCAACTGACTCTTTTGGTTACAACTCAATCTGCTTCGCGTGGTCGAACTTCCAAACGAGCGATTACAAGATAAAACTAAACTCATCTTCGATCTCGCCTTTCAAACCAGTGGTTAAGCTTTCGCCTAACCGTGAATCAATTGTATTGCCATCTTTGAGGTTGACCAACATTTATGTGATTTACCAAGAACCTTGACTCTGAACATTGGATACTCCATCGATCGAAATGAAGCAAATACTATGCCCTTCCATTCTAGAGACTCCTGGAACTCGACATTCAAATGATGATGGGAGGTTATACATAAGAATGACTCTCATGCAACTCTTGAACATATTGACTTTTGATTGACATTTTCATTGGGTGTAATTACTGACCTGCCTGTTCCGCTTCTGACCTGACTTTGGTGCCATCTGCCTGAACATAACGTGTAGTTGATATTCTTTTCTTGAAACAAACACTGATCACTTAACGAATCAAGCTCAAAAGGTTAACCCCACGATATAGCATTCTACTTTTTTTCTTATCTTTTACTGACTCCTTTGGGTTGATAGACCATAAGTTCTGCAGTTGCTTTCTCCGCACAATACCAAAATATGTATGTCTGCTGAAAACTGCCCTTGATGCTGCCTAGAGTTTCTGTTCTCTGACCAAAACAAGCTCACTTTCATATCTTAGGTAGAATTGATTCATAAAGAATGATTCTCTTATCGCATGTTTTGCGGACTGTATTGTATGACTTGACCTCTGCATCCATTTACTCCAGGCAGGGGTGATGAAGCAATTCCGTTGTCCTCTTCCTAGGAAACACCGAGGTGGTTTTTTGGAGACGGTAATGATAGTCTAGAAATAAAGAAACCATTATTAATCGATGCTCACCATTAGGGTGCAGTTACCACTTATTACTCCGACAACCCTTTTATGATTTTGCTTCCGACTGTTTCATTGCCCTTTTCGTCCTTATGAGGTATCACTTATATTGTCCTTCAAAGAAATCTGTCCCTGTCGAGTGTTGGTATAGTTTAACCTCTCTTACTTCACTGTTTGACCAAATCTTTTATTTACTGGCAATTAGATTCTTAGTCTTGACAAAACTGCTCTGACCCGACAAAGAAACTATATGTTCTTTGTGACATTGTCAGATACACAAGTCGATCCACTTTTTTTTGGCTACACAATATGAACCCTGAGGGAAGGAACAAATTATCTGTCTTGTACTCTTATTCTGCTTCCTCTTTCAAGTACATAACTGTAATAAGTCTTCTGTGCACAAGGAAGGTACTTGAACACCAAATAATTAAAGATGGCTATTGACCACTGCTAGCAGAACTGTTAACAGGTATGGATCTGCCCAGGTTGATTTTTTTTGTTTTCCATCGTAGTGTATAAATTGACCCATGCTTTACTCAATGTTCCCTCTTATTACATAACTGCGATGAAACTTCTGGGTGTCATGAGCAGTTCTTGAACACCCAAGACTTGTAGACCACTGTTGGCCTTTGTTGGTAGAAATTCTGATTGGTATGGTTTTTTTTCCTTTGGTGGACCTTACATGGTTGACTCGTTCTTTTTAATGATTACTGACTAGGGTTCCAATTCGAACACTGACTTGACGATTGATTTTTTCCCTAGAGAAATGTTGGTCTTCTTAGTAGCTGAAGCAGACAAAACCTTCCTATTGTTGTTGCCACTTTCCAGTGATTACTTGTTAGGTTGTTGAGTTGGAACGACATGGGGTGTCTGGCTGGGGTTGACGTCAGTCAAGTGAACTGTTGCTTGAGACCTTGCTTGGTAGGTGTAGCTGGGGATTTGTGCTATCTTCTTTGTAGTTGGACTAGACAACTGTTTTTCCTGGCACTGCTTGCCCTGTTGGTGTTGGTACTGTAGCTTCGGAGCGGTTTCCGGTGGAATAATATAGCTTCTGCTAGTGCTCTTAGTGACAATTTGTTGAGACAGAAACTTCACATTTCAATTACGGTTGGTGCCTCTTGTCTTCATGGTGTCCTAGGGCTGGACCTGACCACTCTCCGTGCTGGGGGTGAGGCAACTAGGGAGTTGAGACGTGGACGGATACTGTCAGTAACTTGACGACGTTGACACTTTTGCATTGAACTACCTTTTTAGTAATTACTTGTCTTTCCCACAATTTAAATAGCGGTGGACTAACTTTCTTTGAATCAGACAGTTGTTGCGGCGGTGTCTCAGCTCAAGATCATTAAAACAATCCAACCTTGGTTGATTATGAGATACATTCTTTTAGTCATGCATGCTCACACAGGAACTGAAACATGTAACAACTGAGGAACTCGGTTACAAGTGTTGTTTTTACCGTCGTTGGCTGCCACTGTGGTTGGAGAGCAAAAATCATTGTTAATGTTGTTATTGTTGACCGGGAGTTAACAGGTAGATTGCAAGGGTGTCCTTTAGTCCTTTGTTGGCTTTGCTGGCATGAACTTCAGTTAACGGTTCTTAAGCACATGACTTATTCCCTCACACAACAAATGTGCGACTTTTCTCTTCATAGAGTTGGGTTGCGATGTACCAAAATTTTACTTTCAGTAGTTTATCCAAAGCTTCTTCTTTTTTTATGATTAACACTTCATCATCAGTTGGTGTCTTGGCATACAACTTCCAAGTGTGATCGAACACTTCGACAAAAGTTGTCCTTGTACACCATAATCACTTTGGGTAACACTTGTGAGTTCTGAGGTTGATGGTGACTCACATCTGTTGCCCTGCTGGGGACACTGCTACATACTGACGGTAGCCGTATAGGTGCTTGCAATGGAATGTATCGGATTTGATCTTGATTCTGATTTCTGAGCTTGCATCTGCGACCATCGGTACCACTGCTACGTCTTTTGTATCTGGCTTTGTATCTGTTGTATTCACTGCTTGCGGATTCAACATCTGATCTTGGGGAACCAAAAACTGAACAAGGATGGGGTTCCGATACAGGCTCTAGATTGCAATCTGATCCGACCTGAAGGTTTCTGACCTCAACACACTGCTGAGGGTACTGCGGTTGATGACACTTTCTCTCGCACTGACCAACTGCTGCCCAGACGAAAAGGGTGGAAGAGAGAGGTTGCTAAAGATAAGACCTTAACCCACTTATTTATTGATCTGATATGGGTACACTTTTACTCTTCAAGTTGCTTAGGAAAACAACCTAGTATGGTTACATCCCCACCACTGATGTAAGCCATACACCTGCACACAACAAACAACACACGACCTAGGAACTATGGATGCTACTTTTCCAGGAAAGATTGGGTTCTATGGGAGCTTCGGGAAACTTCGCTTGATTCTCGAGAAGGGCTGACTCAGGGCTGCTTGGCTTGATCGGCTTGCTTGAAGCTTAGGGCTTGGCTTGACTTCCAACGGTTGACGAGCGACTGACTTTGTCCTTTAGGTTTAACAGCTAAAAGAGGCGGAGGGGGAAGGAGAGAAATATGACAAATTATTTTGCAGAGACTCCACAGGGATAGAAGAGATATTTTGGCAAATAAGGTTTTTGCAAACTTGTCCTTAGAGTTTGACCATGTGGCTCAACCTACAGTCAAGATGGCTCTGACACCAACTTGTCACGCCCGAAAATTTAGCCCAAATTTCTTGACTATTTTATGTATTAACTCCCTGTCCAGCAATCAACCAGGGTACATAAAATGAAAAATTAATACACAGATCCAAACGTAAAAATAAAGCATAAAAAATAAAAATACTTACTGAAGAGGCTCTTAGTCCTAACACCCAGAAACTGCAGCGGAAAAGAAAGACGACACTAGCGGGGCTTTAGCTCCACTCCACAGGCAAACTCAACTGGGGTCCGAGCCTTGGTCTTCTAACTCCATCTTCAATTCAGTAGCACTACACTTCTGAAAGGGGAAAAAATCGCAAGATTGAGTACAACCACCGTACTCAACAAGCCACACCGAGAAATGCAGACGTGCAAGGGGAGACAAGAGTGGCTTGGGGATATTTTGCATAAATGCGGTTTACAAACATTTAATGTTTAGAAGTATTAAAACAGTTGAGTAATTAAGTCAATGTTAATCTTCCACTGAACAACGTTATCCCCACGTTAAATTAAATTATTCAGTAGTGGGACTAATCATAGTGAATCAGGTCGATCGCCCATAACCACGGGCACGGCTATTCGAATAGTTTTACTCTGATCAGAGGTGCACAACTTTACCCACAAGACATGATTCCACACATGTTACCATGCCTCGAAGTACCACTATGATACTACAAAGGGGGAAATCGTGACAAAAACTTTCGCATAACTCCCCCTAACCAAGCGATACCACACCAAGGTTTCGCCCCCACTCCCCGCAGGGCAGCGGGCAGCCTCCCCGCGTGCCGCGGTGAATCCGGTAGCCGATCAACCCGTAAAACCAGGGCCGACCCAACTCCATCACGCCCACCCTCACTAGGGTACGTCGGCTAGGGGAAAGCTATACTACGGATCAAGCTGTTGCCCATTCTGGCTTGTGGTTTGCACGGTGTGTCTTCCAGGGTTTCCTATGAACCGGTCCTTAATTGCCATGGGTGCGACCATCAAAACCATGCACCCACAGCCCACCATTAAGTCATATTTTAGTTGAGATAATTATGACAATAAGATATGGTCAAGTGTATCGAGCTTGCAGCTCATCAGAGACTAGAATAAATAGAGTAATTATCCCATTTAGTGAGCTAGTGGTAATTAAGCATGACTAAGCATATAATTCTAGCTAAAATCAACATTAGTGACTACAACTAGTTAAATTATCACCCAAGGTTAACAAAGGACAGATAACAAGTAAATAAGGCACAATTAAGCAGATAGGTATTCCATCATTCCATGTAATTAGCAAAGCAATTCAATTTTATTTGCAAACATAAAACATTTATAAAACTAGGATCAATATGCTTCAAGGGAAGTGTGACTTGCCTTGCGCCTTCAAACAAACCTCTGGACTCTTTTCTTCACGAGCGTGAACTCCGGAAACGGTGGAATCTACACGCTGGCACGCAAAAAGGGGAAAAACCCTAATAAAAACCAAATAACAGTACATAAAAAGTAAACAAACATGTAGAGCTCAATTTTAGATGAATTTTGTAATTTGAATGGCCCAATTTGGAGTTTGTATGGATTAGATATGAATTTTAGAAGTTTTAGACCATTTAAATGAATTCTGGAAATTGAAACGATTTATTACGCAATTTTTAATTAATTTTGAACTGGAAAAGGATGTTTAAGACATCAGTCCACGGGAACCCAAGGATTCGGACGACTAGGATTGAACTGACAAGAAAGGATGGATGACTCAGATTTAATGACCAGGGTTTGACCTAGATCCGACGAACAAGATTGAACCAGATTTAGTGTTTACATGATGGATGCCATGTAGACGAAAAACAACGCGACAACTAGCTTGCAAAGATGCGGCAAATGACTTGACAGTGAGGTGGCGACTGACTGAGATGCCATGCAAGCAGGGAGAGCTATGTGGCGGCTGACTAGGAGACCACATAGACGGCCACGTCGACACGACGCCGGCAAGCATTGGGCGATGGCGGTGACAACTAGCGGCAGCACAGCGATGGAAACCGAGAGCATGGAGAGGAAGAGAAGGTCGTGGCGAACCTTACCGACACTTACGCGACGATGGGGAACCAAGGGAGATGGCCAGCGACGAGGTGGAAGCGGCGGCTAGGTCGGGTTCACGGCGACGACGGTGTTCTGGCGACCTTCGGCGAAGGAGAGGTGGTGGACGGGCTTCCCTTCCGTTCAGCGATGCCGACGGTGGCTGCGGTAAGGGCTAGCGCTGACGGGGTCGATGGCTAGAGGCGGCTGAAGGCGGAACGACGGTGAACGACCATGGGTGCATGGTGACGAGGGGTTTTCAGTGATCTTCGACAGACGGGAACCGACTGCCGGGGTAGCTCTCGCCCTTGCAGTGCCTAAGGAGGCGACGACGTTGTCCGGGGACGGCCGAGCAGGTCGCTAGGGGCGACTGAAATGATGGCCGGTGACGGAGAGAGATTGATCTCACGGGGAACGACGGCTAAGGCATGGGAGGCTTGGAAAAAAGAGGGAAACGAAGGAGGGGACCAAGGGGGTTCTATTTATAGGCTTGCGAGGGAGAGGCCGGCGCCGGGACGAGAGGATTTGGCGTCGGCTTTTTTGGGGTTTATCCCGAGTTCGTCGGGATAAGAACGAGGGCGAAATTCGTTGTATTTAGCATGGGATTGATGGGTATTTCTTGGGGGAAACGTAGAGGGCGAAATAATTATTTAAGTGTTCTTTGTATTACTAAAATTATTTCTGGAGCTCCAAAATTTCATGAAAAATTTCAAAGAATTCTTTAGGGCATGGAGAATATTTTAAAAATATTTCCAGCCATGATTTTTAAAGGAAAATTTAATTCCCTTAATAGTTTCACTTGATTTACTTTGCTTTTTATTTTTATTTATTTTCTAGGAAATAATTTATTAAATGATTTTTAATTCTGAACAAAAATCGGGCTGTGACATACTTAGTGCTGCATCAATTTAGTTTGACCTATTAAGTCGTGATTCGAACCGTAGTCTCTAGGCCGCCCGATGGCTACCAATAAGGGTTTCGTCGGGGTTTTAGCCGACGAGTTATCCGGACATCGGCATCACTGGGAATCACACAATCGCCGTCAACGATCGATCTGTTTTGATTATCGCATATCGGCCGATATGATTTATGCTCTTCGTTTTGCATATCTTGTCGGTGGTAGGATCAAATTGACTCGGCACACCCGCAATTCATTAATTTTAGGACCTGCACTGGAGCTAAGAAGATCTCCTAAGTCAGCGTGTGATTCGACGTCAACACATCTTGCGGCGGTACGAATTTATCGTCAACACATTTTTGGCACGCCCGGTGGGACCATGTTTTTGACAACAGATTGTTTTACACGGCTTGTTGGACCCACAATTGCAATGAGATGTCTGATAAAGAAGTCAAGGCCGAGGAAGAACAATCTCTCAAGCCGATGAATGAAGACAAGAAGCAATCTTTTGAGCCGATGGATGATGAGACGCTTTAGGGCATAGTTGATAAAATTGTTCATCATGCTGTGTTCGATCAATTTGGAGTTTTGATAAGTACATTGCATAGTTTGATCGAGAAGATGGTTCCCAGGGTAATTGCCTCAAGAAATCAGCATTGGGAGCAGATTGGTGAGCAATCTCAACATCATCGGCAACAGCAATGTTGGCTCGGCGGGCAAGCATATCAACATGAAGGGCCACAACAGCATTATCGGCCAGAGGAAACTCAACAATATCAGTCTAAAAAGATTGGGCTGATATTATTGCAAAGGTAATGGAGGAGCAGTTTGGCATTAAACCCAAACATCAAACTTTTGTGTATCGGCCACCATATCCTGAATGGTTTGATAGAGTACCACTTCCAAGCCGATACAAGGTTCCAGACTTTTCCAAGTTTTCAGGGCAAGATGGTGTATCTACAATGGAACATGTCAGCCTATTTTTAGCTCAATGTGGGGAGGCATCGGCTGACGAAGCTCTGGAAGTTAGATTTTTTTCCATTGTCCTTAACTGGATCGGCCTTCACATGGTTTTCATCATTACCACCAAATTCTATCAGAGGTTGGGTCGATCTTGAGGAACAGTTTCACATGTACTTCTTTACTGAGGTTGGTGAGTTGAAGCTTGTAGACTTGATATCAATCAAACATCAAGAAGGGGAATCGGCTAAAGAATATATTCAAAGGTTTCGTTACGTCCGCAACCGATGTTATAGTTTGAGCCTGAGTGATGAGCAGCTAGCAGATCTTGCATTTCAACGGTTGTCAGCGGCTACCAAAGACAAGTTTTTCTTCTGAGTTTGACAGCCTGGCTCATCTACTACTGAAGGTATCGGCTTACGGGGGCCGATGTCAAAAGAAGAGAAGAATCAGTTTTGCGGCGATCAAGGCCAAGATAATTTTGAAGCATGACTTCTCATACTCCAAAATTGCGGGGCATGTGTTAACGACAAAATTTGGTAAGCCCTGGAGTCCTCATCGGCTCAAGGTTCAAATCGGCTCAGAGCCAGTATCGGTTTAGAGTTTTGGTCAGTCGATGGGGATTTTCCTTTATCAGTATCTCCAGCAGTCGGATTCTTATCAGATTCGGTTTGGAAAGATCTTATCCAGAAGAGACCGAGTCCGAGGAGGATGTGGCTTGTATCTATTAATTAGGAAGAGTTTGTTAGCTTTCTATTTTATCTTTAGAAAAGTGTATTAGTGTCCAATAAGGACTCAGTTTGTTTCCTTTTATCTTTACGAAAGTTTGAATTTTTAATTTGTTAGGATCTCTGTTAGCCTGCGGGTATAAATATGTAAGCCCGGGGTTCATGTAATCTATCCTCATGATCAATACAATTCGGTGCATCGCCACCTTTTACTTTTCTACTTTATTCATCATCCGATGAGACTTGGCACCCGATGCGGGGCTGCATCGGCTTCGATCTCCGGCGAAGGGGTAAGTCCAAGGTCCCGCCAGTCCAGGTATATCATATCTATCTTTAGTTTATCATATACAATCTCGTACTGCATCGGTTAGGTCCGACCTACTAGATTGTTATCGATAATCTAAGTCTTGTTAAGCCAATAGGTTCATGCTAATGTTTCACCGGAGGGTTAGCCGGTCATATCATATGTATCTGTTAATCTATTCCTAGTATCTCAATTTAGCTCTATCGGCTATCTCTCGCTTTAGGGTCTCTGCCGATACCAGCTAATCTGTTTACTAGATTAGATTAGATTAGACATCTACCACCCTGAAAATTAGTGAAAGGCTTGATTGTTTAGATATTGTGTTTCTTTTCATACTTACTGTTGCGTCAATTCAGTTTGACATACTAAGTCATGATTAGAACCGTAGTCTCTAGCCTGCCTGATAGCTACCAATAAGGGTTTCGTCGGGGTTTCTGCCGACGAGTTATTTGGACATCGGCATCGGCTGGAATCACACAATCGGCTATCAACAGATTGGCTATTTTGATTATCGGCTTCTCGGCCGATACGATTCGTCAATTTTAGGACCTGCACTAGAGCTAAGTACATCTCCCAGGCTAACGTGTGATTCGACGTCAACACATCTTGCCGCAGTACAAATTTGGCATCAACACTCGGCACCGATCTTCGACTTTTTACCTTGGCAGATGCTTCTAATAAAGTAAGTGTTCATGATTTAGTATGGCTGCATTACTTTACATTGAGTGATTGCTTTATTGCATTTACTTACGGGATCATTGTCTATTCATGGATGCTCTAGTCTAAGACCCCTGATGAAGATGGGTGTTCTTGGCCAAGACTGGAGTAGTAATCGATAGCGTAGATGTGGTGTTTAGGCTAGAGTTTACCTTTCTTTATTGTGTACTCCACGGGTTGTAGAGGTAGGGGGCAGGTGGTGACAGCCCTGTCCGTCTTTTGTAATCCTCCATGTTCGAGTACGTCCTAGAGCTTGTAGGCTAGAGTCACTTGGCATACCGAGTGTAAGCCGACGCCCGAAATAAGTAATTAAAGTAAAGCAATTACCAATTATCTAGAGCCACAACCATAGAAATCCTCTCTATACCTCCACCTACCTATTCTTGATGTCCTTGGATGAACCTGACTCTTAGAGAATCCACACTGTTCCTCGTGAATTCGATACCCTTGGAATACTCCCGGGTAAAGTGCTACAATAGTATTCCATGCGCCTGCGGATTTTATCTGTGGTTGTAAGAAATACCAACAAGCATATTTGGCACCTTTGCCGGGGAAAGCTTGCTGTTTTATCCTAAGGCCTAGGTCATCCTTGTATCTTTTATCTTTTTCCTTTTAGATTATGGAGCAATCTATCCAAAGCCTATCCGCTCCGAAGGGCGAGTTCTATGAGCCACCATCATCTTCTGAGCCATTTTTTCATCTGGCTATAAACTCCGCCCTAGCTTTATAGCCATGGTTCAGGAGCAATCCTTCTCTGGGCACGATAACAAAAACCCATACCATCATTTGGGAGAGTTTGAACAATTATGTTCATGCTTGACGATTCCAGGCATGACACAATGAACTTTTAAGTGGAAGTTGTTTCCCTTTTCTCTTACCGAAAGGGCAAAGTAATGGTACACTCTCACCGTAAAGAAAGCAAACAGTGAGTGGGAGAAACTTAGAGATAGATTATGTCTCGCTTTCTTCCCGCTAACCCGTATCACATCTCTACGAGTAGAAGTTCTCAGCCTTTGGCAGAGTGAGAATGAGACCATAGGTGTTGCCTAGGCTAGGTTCTTAACTCTAATCCAATCCGGCCCTGACTTGTCCTTACCCGACCATATGTTGTTACAACATTTTTGGTCAGGTCTTGGTAAGGAGTCTGCCCTATACCTTGACATCTCAACCGGTGGTTTTTCTCACATAAAACTCTGATGGAATGAAGGAAAATTCTAAGTCATATCCTAGAGAATACCTCCTTCGTCAAAGGATATCGTGAACCACTACCAGAAGAAGTTAAGGCAAGCGAGGAGGACCATTTTCAAGCCAAATCCAATCCTTTACCTTCTACATCTCAAGATCCGACTGAAGAATCCTTGCCCGAACCAGAAACACCGAAGGAAGAATAAATTCAACCTTCAGAGTTTCCTTTTTTATTCGAGGATGATCCTTTCGAAGATTATGGAAACACCTCGAATTTCTTTTGCAAAAAGAGACCACCATTTCCAGTTACTCCTCCTGTGCCTCTCGAGGATAAATTCCTGAGGGAGATCGTCAAGGGGTTAACGTCCATTATGAGCCATGAGTGGTTGAAAGACTATGAGCTGTCATCTGAAGCAATTCAGATTAGTTCACCTTCATCAAGAAAGTTATGGGATTTTGCAAAACGTGACTGTAAGGCAGGACAACCTTGAGGCAATCCTAGATTTTCATGTGTTCGAAGCTCTAGACTTCAACATTAAACTCGGCAAAGAGGCATTTTCCATTCCTATTTCTAGAGCTATGAACACCATAGCTGAACCCTCTCCTGAGTATGAGCCTATTGAGGAAATTTTGGAGGTTTCTCCTTTTGAGCCCCCTGAATCCGTTCTTGAGAAAGAAGCTCACCTCTTTACTCAAGAACAGACGATTCTAGAGAGACAATCAAACTACCCAAGACTAAACCACCATCACGACCTCCGATGGAGCTAAAACCCTACCATCTGGTCTTCGATATGCTTTTCTACATGGAGATACAGAATCCCCTGTCATTATACGTGACAAGCTTTCTGTTGGTATTTCTTACGTTCATAGATAAATCTGCATGCACATGGATATACCGTTGTAGCATTTCACCCAGGAATACAAGGGTATCGTTATTTATTTTATCCCAAAGGAAGACTATGGTCTTGAAGGGAATACTAAGATGCCATGGATATTCATAAGCTATAGATGAGATACCTAAGTCCAGATAGGGGTAAGGTAATCATATGTATAAGGTACTGTGACACACATAGAAGAGTCATAGATAAATAATACACTAGTGCTAAGTGGAGTGTAGTATTTAGAGTCAGATTCCTATAGTTCTTCTAGTCAGAGTACATAGTTTAATTAATTATTCTAGTCATGCCTAAACCCAATTCAATGCTCCTAGGACTATGGGGGTACCGCCGCCCAGTGGCCCGGCCTGCCACCACAAAGTGATCTCTTACCGTTCGCCCTACACCAAACGTGGAGGAATACAAAGGACGGACAGGGCTGTCACCACCTGCCGCCTACCTCTCACCCGTGGGAAGTGGTCTTATAACCAATGTCTATGAAATAATTTAAGCACCATGCTTACATTACCATAAATACTTCTACCTCCCGGGTATAAGATAGAAGCAAACCTACATCGTAATTGCTCATTAGACCGTGTCTGTGGCAATAGAGTTACTCGTCTAAATAGAACAAGACTATGAATTAAACTAATAATGGAACTCTTATCTACTAAAGCATAAGAAGTACAACACTCATATGGACTAGAAGATATAATCTTTATTAAGCTCAAAGTCGTACAAAGGAAGAAGAGTACTAAAGACATACGCAAATTCCAAAGGTGACTCAGGAACCGAAAAGAACTATAAACTACTTCCTAACTCCACTAGCCTATATGACTAAGATAGAACTTGTAGGGACTTCTTCTTGTGGTGTGTCTTGAAGTGAAGTGAGCTTCTCCTTTTGTAGCCTCCCAATTGTGAGTGATATGCTCTAGAGGCAACAAGGAGACGTTGGATATCATGGTCAATGTTTATGTATTCATGAATAAAGTGTTATTCCATTCCATGAAATAGACAACTTGTATTGATCAATAAGTATGTGACTTATTTATGAGACTCTTTATGTATGAATCTATTTCTAAATGATCCCTGATCATATATCATATCTATGGAACAAATATGATTCTAAGATCAACACGTGTATTGATTGATGATCATGTTTCATGGATCATGGTATGGAGATACCAAATCAATAAAGGTGAACATGTGTTAGAGAACACATTGATGGATAGACCCACATTGAGAAACTATAGGGAATTAATGTGCGATTAGTTGGTCTCAAGTAGTGCTAGTGCAAAGTCCTTAGACCTGAGATCATCATGGATTCCAACATGTGTAGTAGCTTACCTAGGGACTACCAAACGCTATCCCGTAACTGGGTAGTCATAAAAGTAGTCTTCGGGTTTGATATGAAACATGTAGTGGGATGTGAATGATCAAGATAGAATTTGCCCATCCTATGGGAGAGATATCTCTGGGCCTCTCGATGTAATGGATTATGGAAGCGCATGGCCGTGCCTAGTTGATTGAGGAGTCAATCAACAGATCTATAATCCAGTACAAGATCGAGTGAATGATTATGCTACAGATAGGATGACACGTGTCTTGCCTATAGCTTAATTGGTATCGTGAGGCAAAGAGATTTGTGCACACATTACAGGTTCAGCCAATATGATCTTCTTGTAGACTTTGGTGTCAATACGTTCTGGTAGGGGCCACTGTTGACAGTTGGCCGAGAAGCGTTCCTGGGTCAGAACCAAGTCTCCATGAACCTACAGGGTCGCACACTTAATGGGATGGAACAGATATTCGAGTTTGACTCGGATGTGGCTCAATCGAATAGAGATCCGATCGAATATAGAGTCCCGATGGGCCTTTAGGCCCAGTCGGCCAACTCTACATAAGGAGGGCATGGGGTGGAGATCAAAGGGGGCAACTTCTTTAGTCGGATCAAGTTCTCCACGAGCAAACCCTAGCCGTCGACTTCGAGCAAAACCCTAGCCGTGCATCGTGTGCTAGTACACGGGTGTTCCGCGTTCCTTCCCTGGATGTGTGGATACTGGTAGAGACATCGCTACGTTGTGGTGTAAATCGACAACATAAGAAGATCCTATCCGACCCCTTTATTCGGTAGTTGGAAGTCGGACAGGTCGGCGCGGTCGACGAGGTTTGGCGAGACGGTCCGAGGTCGGCAAGGTCAGGCGAGATGATCCGAGGTCGGCAAGACTTTTCGACGTGCGTACATTGGGTCGGCTACTCCAACGTAGTTTTCCCGCTGCATTGCACATCACTTTGTAACAACCTATAGACCCTTACTTGAAAGTTTTCCTAGATTGCGCTGTAGACAATTGTGATAGTCATCGACCATAAGATTGTGATAGTCATCGACTGTCAATTCATTTTGTAGTTCAATCCTTCTAGAGCCGATGACACTTTCCCATGGCAAGAAGGCCTCATGCCCATAAACCAGTTTGTACGGAGGCACTTGAATCGATCCGTGACATGCCATCTGATAGGACCATAATGCTTCGGCCAATCGGCTGTGCCATTGCTTTGGATAATTAGAGATCTTTCTCTTTATTAATTTTATCAGACTTTTGTTAGATTCCTCTGCTTGTCCATTAGCCTGTGCATAATATGGTGAAGAATTCAGCAATTTGATCCCCATGCTTTCTGCAAACTGGACAAACTCATCAGATACAAAAATAGATCCCTGATCGGTTGTTATTGTCTGAGGAACACCGAATCGGTAGATAATGTGCTCTTTAACAGACTAGATCGCGTCCCCAGAATCAATTTTCTTCAAAGGAATTGCTTCCACCCACTTTGTAAAATAATCGATTGCCACCAATATTAATTTATGTCCTTTGCTAGAGGGTGCATTAATCTGGCCGATCATGTCAATTCCCCAACCTTTGAACGACCATGGCTTGATTATAGGGTTTATAGCCGACGCTGGTGCCCTTTGAATTGCTCCAAACTTCTGACAATCTTGACAACCTTTTTAAATACTTGAAGCTATCTTCCAGCATTGTCGGCCAAAAATATCTAGCTCGTCGAAGCAACCATTTCATCTTGGGAGCCGATTGATGAGTACCACATATCCCTTCATGCACTTCACCCATCACGACCTTGGCTTAGTTGGCACTCAAACACTTCAACAGTACTCCATCAATCGTCCGATAGTATAGATCATCGTCGAGTAGAACATATCTTAAGGCCCTGTATCGTAACTTTCTTGAAGCCGATTGAGAAAGATTTTTGAGGTAATTTTAAACGTTGTACCTCCAATCGGTTGTGATCATAGCAATTTCCACCTCGATGTCCTTGACCATCAACTTGTATCCCGATGCCCCCTGAGCCAAATCATTGGCTTCAACATTTTGCTCTCGAGGAATATGTGTCAAAGTTACTAGCCGAAAATGTTCTTTCAATTCTTGACACTTTTCAGAGTAGGTCATCAACGCATCATTTTTGCATTCATATTCTCCAGCTAGCTAATTTATGACTAGTAAAGAATCACCCACGATTTCCACGACATCGGCTTCAACTTCTTTCAAAAGTTGCAATCCTTTAAGCAATGCTTCGTAGTCGACTTGGTTGTTGGTAACATAGGGCTTGATAGTATAAGCAAATTCAAAACTTGCCCCCTAGGTGATATGATGACCGAAGACTGTTGATCGATTCAAGTGCCTCCGTACAAACTGGTTTATGGGCTTGAGGTCGTCTTGCCATGGGAAAGTGTCATCGGGTCTAGAAGGATTGAACTACAAAATGAATTGACAGTCGATGACTATCACAATCTTATGGTCGATGAATCGAAAGACTGTTGATGAGCTAGGTATTTTTGGCCGACAATGCTAGAAGATAGCTTTAAGTATTACAAGGGTTGTCAAGATTGTCAGAAGTTTGGAGCAATTCAAAGGGCACCAGCGTCGGCTATAAACCCTATAATCAAGCCATGGTCGTTCAGAGGTTGGGGAATTGACATGATCGGCCAGATTAATACACCCTCTAGCAAAGGACATAAATTCATATTGGTGGCAACCGATTATTTTATAAAGTGGGTGGAAGCAATTCCTTTGAAGAAAATTGATTCTGGGGACGCGATCTAGTTTGTTAAAGAGCACATTATCTACCGATTCGGTGTTCCTCAGACAATAACAACCGATCAGGGATCTATTTTTGTATCTGATGAGTTTGTCCAGTTTGCAGAAAGCATGGGGATCAAATTGCTGAATTCTTCACCATATTATGCATAGGCTAATGGACAAGCAGAGGCATCTAACAAAAGTCTGATAAAATTAATAAAGAGAAAGATCTCTAATTATCCAAAGCAAAGGCACAGCCGATTGGCCGAAGCATTATGGTCCTATCAGATGGCTTGTCACGGATCGATTCAAGTGCCTCCGTACAAACTGGTTTATGGGCATGAGGTCGTCTTGCCATGGGAAAGTGTCATCTGCTCTAGAAGGATTGAACTACAAAACGAATTGACAGTCGATGACTATCACAATCTTATGGTCGATGAATCGGAAGACTGTTGATGAGAACCCTGGTGTAAGAAGCATGTTGATGAGAAATTTCTCTCACGCGCTGGCCTGGGAGATCTGCTTAGCTCCAGTGTAGGTCCTTCTCGGCTGCTTGTGCTGTGCAGGGCGTGCCAGTTGGTTTCATCTGTTAACCAACAAGAAAAACAAAATACATGCGTTAAGTGTTAGGTTAGATCCCCACTGGATCGGCTGGGGAATCCATGAGCATATATTTGCTATCCTAAAATATATTTAAGCCAAGCGACTAGAATGGATCCGCGATACCGAGACAGCATTAGCCACTTAACCCAAATACGGTAAAGGATAATAAATATATGTATTGATAACCTAGCTGATACTGGAAAGCTAACAATGGATGGGCTAGTACTCCGATGATTCTTATGAAAAGATATCATCCTTGAACCAGATGCTTAGCCCGGAAATCGGTCGTCGGCTGTCGATGGCAGGCCGATTTTGGCTTATGACGTCCGACAAGAACGGGATCTTAACATAAGAGGCAGTCCTAACATAAATCTAATAATAAATATACTAAAACAAATATTTTAGGGTAGATAAGAATGGCTGAAACCCCGACACTATCTCTTAAACATATAAATCTAACCGAACAGATCACCGGAAGTTCTAAAAACGACTTAATAGTTCAACGTTTGTCACGCCCGAAATTCGACCCGAATTTCGAAGCTATATGTGTATTAAAATCCCCGTCGGACCAGCCAGGTACACATACGACAATTGTTGATATTACAGTTCCACGTCTTAGAAACAATACAAAAAGATTACAAAAGAGCAGCGGAAAAAGAAAAAGGGCCTAAGCCTAAGCTTGACGCTGGCCACGTGGCTTCGACCACTCCACAGCGGCTTCAGTGTAGGACAAAGCCTACTCCACTTCATCTTTGTCTTCAACTCGCTCAGTTCCGTGAAGAAGCAAGGATGAGTACTTCCACGTACTCAGCAAGTCACGCCGGAAGAGGAGAAAAATGAATGCAGGGGAGACAAAGGTCTGGCTAAAGTTTGCTTTTGCACAAACGGCAGGAGTTTTTCCAAACAGTATGAATTTTGAACACAGTCAAAACAACAGTGAAATGAGTAATTAAAACATCTTGAAACCAACGCTGTCCAACATTATCCCCACGTTGCGACAGGCCCAAACCATCCACCTATACTAGTCAGGTTCCAAAACTTAATGTGTAAAAGTGTGAGACTAATCACGGAGAGCTCGATCGATTGCCCCATTACCGCGGGCACGGCTATTCGAATAGATTTACTTTGATCAGAGGTGTACAACTATACCCACAAGACACAGCCCCACAACACGGTTTCCCATGCGCCGGAATACCACCGCGGTACCCCGGAAAGGGAACTGTGATAGGACCTTTCGTATAACCCCCCTCTAACCAAGCGAACCCCCACCAAGGTTTCGCCCCCACTCCCGGACCCTGGGAGTGGGCAGCCCCCCCGAGTGCCTCGGTGAATCGCGGCCCGAAACCCTTATACCGGGGCCGACTGAAACTCCATCCCGCTCACCCTTGCCGATGGGTTCGTCAGCTAGGAGAGGCTACACTACGGGACCTACCTTACCCATTTCGGCTTGTGGTTTGCATGGTCATTCTCCCGAGGTGTCCTGTGAACCGGTCCTTAATTGCTATGGGCGCCGCTAACCAAAACCATAGCTCCCACAGCCCACCATTTGTCATCTTTTAGTTATTAGTCCGGTTCACCTAGAACTAATTAATAATCCTCCGAACCGAAGTCCAGGAGAGATATATTAAGTGAGAAAATGACCCATTTAGTGAGCTAGTGAAACTAAGCCAGTCTAAGCATAACCTAGTCCTGAAATCTAATCACATTATTTTCCCAAGTTTTATCAAAGGGTTCAGGGTGTCAAACCTAAGGCATAAACTAAGCATAAGGTGTATTATTTCCCATGAAATGACAATATAAAATACATGCAATTTCATAGAATAAAATAGGTGTTTTAGATAAATGGGAGCAATATGATCAATAATGTGGTATGACTTGCCTTGCTCTTCGGCTTGGGGGACTTCTGCGACGACTTCAAACTAAACCGGGATGGAGGGACTACCGGGATCTACACGGCCAACAAACACTTCAACAAAGCAGGCTAAAAAGCTACCAAAACAGGGAACAAAACCATTTTTAATGGATTCTTGGCATTTTTATGAATTTAATGAAATTCGAATGGGCTAAAACGGAGGTCGGATTGAAAAGATATGATTTTTAGAAGATTATCTATGTTTTTACTAAAACAGGAAAATCCTTAATAATTTATTGCGCAATAAATCCCGAAATTGCATCAGCGCTAGGGCTGACGTCAGCGATGGCATCATCGGCCGCGGGAGCACCGGTCCACGGTGGACCGGGTCCAAGGGCCGAGAGGGAGAGCGGTGCACCACGTGGCGCACACGTGGCGCCTAACGCGGCGGCCACGCGGTGTGCCACGCGGGCCGGCGAGGGACGGACGACCCCGATCGCCGAGGCGGATCGGACGGTCGGGAAGGGGTTCGGGAGGCGCGATCGGCCGGCGATGGCACACGGCGGCCGGAGACCGACCGACGCCACTCGGGCGGTGGCGGGGACGGCGGAAGGCCACGGCTCACGCGTAGGCGGAGCCGTGCGCACTCGGGAGCGGTGGCTCGCGTTCGGCCGAGAGGGGAAAGGGGAGGGGCGCTCACCGCGGGTCGCCGGAGGTGAAGGGGACGACGGCTCAGACGGTGAGGGAGACGGCAGAACCACTCGGGAAGGGGTGGCCGAAGTGGCGCGGGCACCGGCGACGGGGAGGGAGGAGTCGGCGGAGCTCGGAACGCCTCGGAGCAGCGGGAAAACACGGCCGAACCTCGGCGACGAAGTCCGAAACAGGAGCGCACGGTGCGGGAACGACGGAGAGAGAGGGAGGCTTGAGTGGAGGTGTGGGGAGCTCGGGAAGGGCGAGGGGTGCTTAAATAGGGGATGGGGAGGTCGGTGGCGACTGGATAAGGGCTCAATTGCTTGCCGGCGTGATTTAGGGGAAATAATGACCGACGGTTAAATCCGGCCATTAAGGGGTGCGGGAGCGGCGGCCGGGGCGATTGAAGGCGGCGGGAGAGACGGGGAAGTTAAGGCGGTGCCTTTAGAGCGTGCGGGAGGGACGGGCGGCCAAGATCCGCGCGGGCGGGGCGGTGTCAATGGCGGCAGCCACCGGAGGTAGGGGACGGGGCGACAGGAGGACCCCACCGTCGGCGTCCCGGTAGAGGGAGACAAACGGACTTATTCGCAGCGCGAGGGTTTGGTGACCGTGGCCTTTGGCCGGCCCGCGAGAGAGAGAAGGACGCGCATCGGCTGGGGGGGACGACACGGTCGGCTGGGCCGATCGGCTGGGCGCGTGCGGGAGGGGATGGGCCGGCGGCCCACGGCCGAAAAGGGCGGGAAACGTACGGGAGGAGAGAGAAAAGAAAAACTCGGGATTTATTAATTCCGATTTTGATTTTAATTGGTTGAGAATTATTTCTTGGGCTCTGAAAATTCCACTAAAAATCCTGTTAGTGTATTTTGACATGTAGAATTTAGGAAAAATCCTACCATGCCATTTCCATTTAACATTTGGATTTTAAAAATATTAATTCTCTCCAGTTAATTCCAACGATTTTCTTTTGGATTTTTAAAAGGGGAAAACACCTCAAGGTGTTTCAAACCTGCCCCCCTTAAACGGAATCTCGACCCCGAGATTCGGAGGTACTGGCAAACAGATAGGGATGAGCGGCCTTTAGCTCATCTTCCCTCTCCCAGGTTGTTTCTTCTTCGGAGTGATGAGTCCACTGAACTCGGCAGAACCTGATGACCTTTCTCCGGGTCCTCCGTTCACTGGTTTCGAGTATCCGCTGTGGTTTCTCCACATAGGTCAGATCTTCCTGGATTTCAATCTGATCTGGAGCTTGTTCTTCAGGAACTCTCAGACACTTCTTGAGTTGGGAGACGTGGAAAACGTCGTGGATTCCTGCCATGGTGGGTGGCAGTTCGAGTTGGTATGCCACTTCACCTCGTCGCTCTTGAATCCGATATGGTCCCACATAGCGTGGTGCCAACTTGCCTTTGGTTTGGAATCGGTGCACTCCCCGAAGTGGGGTGACACGAAGATATACATAGTCTCCAACTTTAAAAACTAGCTCTCTATGGCGGTTGTCTGCATAACTCTTCTGACGAGACTGTGCAACTTTCAGCCTTTCTCTTATGATTCTGACTTTCTCTTCGGCATCACTTAACACTTCGGTCCCAACAACTGACGTTCGCCGGTCTGATTCCAGAAAAGCGAGGTTTGACACTTTTGTCCGTAAAGTGCTTCGAAAGGTGCCATTTGTAAACTAGCCTGATAACTGTTGTTATAAGAGAACTCTGCATAGGGCAGGCTCTTATCCCATGCTCCTCCGAAATCCAGAGCACAAGCTCGTAGCATATCTTCCAAAACCTGGTTTACACGTTCCGTCTGACCATCGGTTTGCGGGTGATAAGCCGTGCTAAAATTCAACCGGGTGCCAAGTTTCTCTTGTAGTTTTTGCCAAAACTTGGAGGTGAACTGGCTACCACGATCAGATACTATCTTCTTAGGTACACCATGAAGACACACAATCCTTGCAAGGTATAATTCTGCTAACCTTCTGCCCGTATAGGTGGTAAGCACTGGGATAAAATGAGCCACT
The DNA here is from genome assembly GCA_019925245.2 of Oryza australiensis. Taxonomy (NCBI): domain Eukaryota; kingdom Viridiplantae; phylum Streptophyta; class Magnoliopsida; order Poales; family Poaceae; genus Oryza; species Oryza australiensis. The sequence continues at coordinate 264,362 of JAIFGZ020000243.1, forward strand.
TTAGTGAGGCGGTCGATTATAACCCAGATAGAATCGTGTCCTGATGATGTCCAGGGTAAACCGGTGATGAAATCCATCCCGATTTCCTCCCACTCCCATTCCAGAATTTGAAGTGGCTATAATAATCCAGCAGGCCTCTGGTGTTCTGCCTTTACTCGCTGGCATACATCGCATAGTGCCACGAACTCTGCTATTTCTCTTTTCATGCTAACCCACCAGAACTTCTCCTTGAGATCCTGATACATTTTGGTACTTCCCGGATGGATAGAGTACTGACTCTGATGTGCTTCAGTAAGGATTAACTTTCTCAATTTCTTATCTTCTGGCACACATATCCTGTTGCCCATCCATATGGTTCCATGCTCGTCTTCCGTGAAGTCACGAGCTTTTCCCACTCTCATGTGCTTCTTAAGCTCAACTATGTCCGGATCCGAGGCTTGAGCTATGCAAATTTGATCTAAGAGTGTGGGTTGGGCCTCAAGAGCGGCCACAAATCTGAGTTCAACAATTTTCAGGTTGAGGTGCTCTAAATCTTGTAGTAGCTGTTCACATCTCCCTTCTATGTGAATAGAATTGCAGTAACTCTTTCGGCTCAGGGCATCAGCTACCACGTTAGCTTTGCCAGGATGGTAGTGTATACTGAGATCATAATCCTTGATCAACTCCAACCATCGTCGCTGACGGAGGTTCAAATCCGGTTGGGTGAAAATGTATTTCACGCTCTTATGATCCGTATATATTTCACAGCGATTACCGACGAGGTAATGTCGCCATATTCTCAGAGCATGGACGATTGCTGCTAGCTCCAAGTCATGTGTTGGGTAATTAGACTCATGAGGTCTCAATTGGCGGGAAGCATACGCGACCACCTTTCCATCTTGCATCAACACACAGCCTAACCCCTGGTGAGATGCGTCGCAATAGACTTGAAAATCCTTGGTTTGATCTGGCAAGATAAACGCCGGTGTGGACACCAGTTTTCTCTTGAGTGTTTCAAAACTCTGGTTGCGCTCGGCAGTCCATATAAACTTTTCATCCTTCTTTAACAACTGTGTCAAAGGCTTGGCAATTTGGAGAAGTTTTCGATGAACCGACGATAATAACCCACAAGTCCTAGAAAACTTCTGACTTGGGTGACGGTTTTAGGTGGAGTCCATTTGGTCATAGCTTCTACATTGGAAGGGTCCACTGCGACTCCTTGGGCATTCACAATATGGCCGAGGAATTGCACTTCCTTCAACTAGAAAGCACATTTGCTAAACTTAGCATAGAGTTGGTGGTCTCTTAACTTTTCAAGTACCAACCGGAGATGGTGCTCATGTTCCTCTTCCGACTGCGAATAGATCAAGATGTCGTCGATGAACACCACGACGAACTTGTCTAGGAATTCCATGAACACTTTGTTCATCAAATTCATGAAAAGGCGGGAATTTGTAAGTCCGAAGGACATGACCGTGCACTCGCATGCACGCACCGAGTGACAAGGGCGGACTTGGGAATATCTTCTTCTGGATTCTCACCGATGATAGCCGACTCGCAGTCTATCTTGAGAACACCTTTGCTCCCTTTAATTGATTGAACAGTCGTCAATCCTAGGGAGAGGGTATTTATTCTTAATAGTGACCTCGTTGAGTGCGCGATAGTCGACGCACATCCTTTTGGTCTTATCCTTTTTCTCCACAAAATGACCGGCGCACCCCGGCGATGTGCTCTGCGAGATATAACCTTTCGACTGTTCATCTACTTGCTTCTTGACCTCTCGCCAACTCATTGGCTCCCATTCTATAGGGTCTCTTGTGGATCGGAGCAGTGCCAGGGACTAGGTCAATCCGAAACTCTATTTATCTTTCAGGTGGCATTGTGGTTAGGTCTTCCGGGAAGACTTCCGGGTACTCACAAACCACAGGAATATCTTCTAATTTTGCCTGATCCTTTCCTTTTTCTTCGGGCTTCTCCTTAGCCGAGATCCGATTCAGACTTGCTATTACCCTCAGTGGTTTAGGGGAGCGGTAAATTACTTTCTTCCCCTCGTCATTGGTTAAAGAGATCGCGCGGCTTGCGCAATCAATCAGACCTTTATGACGGGTTAACCAGTCCATCCCAAGGATGACATCCAGGCCTTTTGATTCTAGAAGGATAAGATTGGCTAGAAAGGGAAATCCTTGGATTTTTATTGCCACTGAAGGGCAAAAGTGGGCGGTGTTCAAACGGTTCCCGGGTGTTTGGACCCGCATGGGTATCTTAAGTTTTAACACCGACAACCCATGTTTTCCCACAAATGCTTTTGATATGAAAGAATGTGTTGCACCCGAATCAAACAGGACTGATGCATTAAAGGAGTTCACAGGGAACATACCCAGTATGACATCCGGTGAGTCCTGTGCCTCCTCTGCTGAAGCATGATTCACTCTTGCTTGGATAAACCTGGGCGCGCGTTTTGGTCTTGGACACTTGTCTGCGAAATGTCCAGGTTCTCCACAGTTGAAACAGTTACCCGGTTTGAATCCCGAGTCCTTCTTTGGTGGCATTGGCTTGGACTGCGGTGGCGGCTGCGCTGTTGGCGAATGCGGGGCTGGATTCCGCTGCGGCTGTCCGGGACGGCTTCCGCTCGGTTGGAAATTCCCAGGATGTTACGAGCGATGCTGACGAACGATCATAGTGGTAGGTCCATTCTGACCACCCGGAGTGAAACGCGGCCGCTGGGGATTCCCTTGCTGAGGATGTGGCCTAAACTGGGTAGCCTTTCATTTTCTGAGCATTTTATTGCATTGGTATTCTTGACGGATAGCTTTGTCGACCAACTTCTCGAAGTCGGCATACTCACCGAAGATGAGCTTGTCTGTCAACTCATCGTCCAGCCCAGCCAAGAACTTCTCTTGACGCTCGGCGTCAGTACGTACATCCTCTGGAGCATATCGCGCTAAGCGATTAAATTCGTGCAGATACTCGGTGACGGTTCGAGTGCCTTGCTCCAAGGATCTGAACTCCCTCTTTTTCTGGGCTACTATCCCTCCAGGGATGTGAGCCTTCCGGAATTGGTGGCAAAACTCTGCCCAAGTAACTGCGGTGCGTCCGCCCAACGGGTGACCAAGAAATTGTCCCACCAGGCTGAGGCGGGACCTTGGAGTTGGTGAGTGGCGAAAGACACCCTTTCCTGGTCTGTGCACTGGAGGAAGGTCCAACTTCTTTTCTATGGCAATGATCCAGTCATTAGCCTCCATGGGGTTGGTGGTGCTGGAGAAAGTTGGGGGTCGGACTCGAAGGAATTCTGACAGTTTGTTTTGTGGGGGAGGTGGTGGTGCGAAATGGTCGTGCTGATGCTGGTTCTGCTGTTGAAACTGTTGCATCATTTGCAACTGCATCTGCTGATGCTGCTGTTGCATTTGCTGCATCATTGCAGCCATCATCTGGGTCTGGTTGGCTAGGACTTGTGCCAAAGTGATGTTCTTAGGGGGAGGCGGTGGGTCGTTGGTATTAGCACGGGTGTTGTTCTTAGCTGACTCATTGTTGTTGCTGCCATTCCTGGTGTTCACCATCTGAAGAAGCGGAACAAACAAGGCGGGGAGAAGGAGTAAAATAGATTGAACAGAGAAGTTGATCTTTATTACTTGTTTTGATCTGTTCTTGACTTAAAACACTTAAAACACACCCAACATCCTTAATTGGGCAACCCATATCCACACTTGATACAGGTTGACCACTACCCACACACAGCACACCTAACACACAGCAACTAAGCAAACAGAAAAACTAGGAAAATGGTAAACTAAGGGTGGCGACGCTCTAAGGGTCGGAACGGCTTCCACGGTCGGAGGAGTTGAAACCACTTCCAAGGGAGTTCCCGTCTTCCTTTTCCTTCGAGCGGCTTCGAGAGCTAGCTAACTCGCCTTTCCGTCTGGGACTCTTGGAGTTGCCACTGCTACTGGACACCGAGATCCATCCTCCTCCTCCGCTTGGGGCAGGGACCAGAGCAAGAGCAGGATCTGGTACTGGGACGGGGACTGGGGAAGGCGGTGGTGCAGGAGGTGGAACCCTGGGCGCCAGCTGCATCCGCACCAGAGCCTTGGTGTTCTTCCGCGGCGTGATCCTTATCCGAAGGATGTTGGGAGGTGAAAGCCCCTTTAGACTGGCGATCTCTCTCTTGAGTCGATCCACCTCATCCTTCAAACCCTTGATCTTTAAGATCTTCTGGTCATTCAGAGCCTTTGTCGCCATGTGAAGCTCTGCATGCATCTTATCCAACCCTTCAATCACCGTCCTCATGTGGGAGAAGGTGGTGTCGTTCTCCCCTTCAGCAGATTGGAAGGTATTGATTGCTGATGAAGTTCCCCGCCGAGGATGGTACCGGTGGCGAGTGGCGGAGATGGTAGTCATGCATTTCCCTCATCCGAGCCAAGCATTAGATAAGCCGCCTCTTGGCAGGCAAGCTCATCTGTTCCTCCTGACGCTGTGACCACCATGTTTGGGATATTGGTGCCGACGAACCCGTGCACCTCCAGGCGGACTTGGTGAGGCGACTCACTGCCGAATGGTGAGACAACAGTGTACTCAGGTGCATCCGGATAGCCCACTGCCAAGGCCATTCTTGCTAGCTTCGCGACGAAACCTTTCAGACCCTGACCGTTGTGGGTGACTGGACGGCCTGCCATCTAGAGAAGACAAGGTAGGGGATCAATGCATGCTGAAACCCAAGTTAGACAAACGATAAAGGACTCAAGTAAAGTAAACGAGAAAAAGAGGGTTTTTGAGAAACATTTTTATGAGGCTAATTAAAACCTCCTAAGGACATCCCCTAGATAATGCTGAAAAATAGATGCTTAGTTATAATATAAAATTGGCGACCATTCCCTCCTATCTCGACTTAGGACTTTGATCCCTTAGAAAATCCCAACTTGGCGGCTGAATAAGAAATCAAAAGATTTTTTTTCAAATTTTAACTCTAGAATCCTATCACTTAGACTTGATCGAATTTTCAAAGTGCTTTGAGAGAAACTTAAAATTTTCCCAATCCCGAGGAATCAAGACCCATTTTCCCGAAACCGTTTTCAAAAGCCGGGGCTTATGCATATGAAAAGATTCAGAGGGCTCCTAGGGTTTTTCCGTTTGGCTTTTCCTATGGTCTGAAAATTGGCTCTGATACCAACTTGTCACGCCCAGAAATTCAGACCCGAATTTTCGAAGCTATATGTGTATTAAAATCCCTGTCCAGGACCAGCCAGGGTACACATACGACAATTGTTGATATTACAGTTCCACGTCTTAGAAACAATACAAAAAGATTACAAAAGAGTAGCGAAAAAGAAAAAGGGCCTAAGCCTAAGCTTGACGCCGGCCACGTGGCTTCGACCACTCCACGGCCTTCCGGAGTGTAGGACAAAGCCTACTCCACTTCATCTTCGTCTTCAACCTCCGGGCTCGGTTCGGTGAAGAAGCAAGGATGAGTACTTCCACGTACTCAGCAAGTCACGCCGAAGAGGAGAAAAATGAATACAGGGGAGACAAAGGTCTGGCTAAAGTTTGCTTTTGCGCAAACGGCAGGAGTTTTTCCAAACAGTATGAATTTTGAACACAGTCAAAACAATAGTAAAATGAGTAATTAAAACATCTTGAAACCAACGATGTCCAACGTTATCCCCACGTTGCGACAGGCCCAAACCATCCACCTATACTAGTCATGTTCCAAAACTTAGTGTGTAAAAGTGTGAGACTAATCACGGAGAGCTCGGTCGATTGCCCCATTACCGCGGGCACGGCTATTCGAATAGATTTACTCTGATCAGAGGTGTACAACTATACCCACAAGACACAGCCCCACAACACAGTTTCCCGTGCGCGGGAATACCACCGCGGTACCCCGGAAAGGAAACTGTGATAGGACCTTTCGTATAACCCCCCTCTAACCAAGCGAACCCCCACCAAGGTTTTGCCCCCACTCCCGGACCCTGGGAGTGGGCAGCCCCCCGAGTGCCTCGGTGAATCCAGCAGCCCAGCAACCCTTATACCGGGGCCGACTGAAACTCCATCCCGCTCACCCTTGCCGATGGGATCATCAGCTAGGAGAGGCTACACTACGGGACCTACCTTACCCATTTCGGCTTGTGGTTTGCACGGTCATTCTCCCGAGGGGTCCCGTGAACCGGTCCTTAATTGCTATGGGCGCCGCTAACCAAAACCATAGCGCCCACAGCCCACCATTTGTCATCTTTTAGTTATTAGTCCGCTTCACCTAGAACTAATTAATAATCCTCCGAACCGGAGTCCAAGAGAGATATATTAAGTGAGAAAATGACCCATTTAGTGAGCTAGTGAAACTAAGCCAGGCTAAGCATAACCTAGTCCTGAAATCTAATCACATTATTTTCCCAAGTTTTATCAAAGGGTTCAGGGTGTCAAACCTAAGGCATAAACTAAGCATATGGTGTATTATTTCCCATGAAATGACAATATAAAATACATACAATTTCATAGAATAAAACAGGTGTTTTAGGGAGCAATATGATCAATAATGTGGTATGACTTGCCTTGCTCTTCGGCTTGGGCGACTTCCGCGATGACTTCAAAGTAAACCGGGACGGTGGGACTACCGGGATCTACACGGCCAACAAACACTTCAGCAAAGCAGGATAAAAAGCTACCAAAACAGGGAACAAAACCATTTTTAATGGATTCTTGGCATTTTTATGAATTTAATGAAATTTGAATGGGCTAAAACGGAGGTCGGATTGAAAAGATATGATTTTTAGAAGATTATCTATGTTTTTACTAAAACAGGAAAATCCTTAATAATTTATTGCGCAATAAATCCCGAAATTGCGTCAGCGCTAGGGCTGACGTCAGCGATGGCGTCATCGGCCGCGGGAGCACCAGTCCACGGTGGATCGGGTCCATGGGCCGAGAGGGAGAGCGGTGCACCATGTGGCGCACACGTGGCGCCTGACGTGGCAGCCACGCGGTGTGCCACGCGGCCGCGAGGACGGACGACCCGTCCGCCGAGGCGCATCGGACGGCCGGAAGGGGTTCGGGTGGCGCGATCGGCCGGCGATGGCGCACGGCGGCGGAGACCGACCGGCGCCACTCGGGCGGCGGCGGGGGCCGCGAAGGCCGCGGCTCACGCGTAGGCGGAGCCGTGCGCACTCGGGAGCAGTGGCTCGCGTTCGGCCGAGAGGGGAAAGGGGAGGGGCGCTCACCGCGGGTCGCCGGAGGTGAAGGGGACGACAGCTCGGACGGTGAGGGAGACGGCGGAACCACTCGGGAAGGGGTGGCCGAAGTGGCGCGTGAAGGGTTACGCGGAAGCTACGCTAGCCGGTTACAAAAATTTCTACCGCGCAAACCAGGAACACTTGCAAGTAAGGGCCGATAGAACGTTACCGATTGGAGTAGAGTGCAGCGGAATAGCCAATCAGGGCAATCCAATCCGGAACAGTGTAGCCGATTCCGGAGACGGCCGGTCGCCAATCGGTCGATTCGAGTCGTCGGCGCGTTCTCACGCCTCGCTCCGATGCGCCCGACCGCCGATCAGAGCGCGCAACGTAGCGGCGCCTCTGGTATCCACACGTCCAGGGGACGGAACGCCGTACACCCGTGTGCTAGCACGCGATGCAAGGCTAGGGTTTGGCCCAAAAGTGGGGAGGGTTTCCGTGGAGATTGATCTCGGCGACTTCTGTTGCACATGATGCAATTGACGGGTCGCAGCTCTCCACCCCTCCCTCCTTTATATAGAGTTGGCCGACTAGGACTAGTGGCCGATCAGGACTCTATTTTTGAACCGGATCTCATCCGTATCTCATAGAGTTGGCCGCCCATACGTCGTAAGCCTATAGGACTCTATCCGATCGGATCCCTATCCGATCGAGCCGTATCCGAGTCCAACTCGAATGCCCGTTCTTATCCCCTTAAGCGTGCGACCCGTAGGTTCGGTATACTCGCCGGCTATAGTCTAACTTAGCCGATCGTCGGCCGAGTCTAACTCAGCGACTGTCACACGGCGCCTAGCAAGCACATATTGACACCATAGTATACAAGAATATAATATCGGCTCTGAACCTGTAATGTGTACACAAATCCCTTTGCCTCACGATACCAGTTAAGCTATAGGCAAGATGTGTGCCATCCCTTCAATAGCTTAACCATTCACTCGAACCGTATTGGATTATCTGTCTGTTGATTGACTCCTCAATCAACTTAGCATGGCCATGCATTTCCATAATCCATTACCTCGAGGGGCCCAGAGATATCTCTCCAAAGGAGGGGCAAATTCCATCTTGATCACTCACATCCCACTCCATGTTTCATAGCAAACCCGAAAACTACCTTTATAACTACCCGTTACGGAATAGCGTTTGGTAGTCCCAAAGTAGGCTACTACACATGTTGGAATCCATGGTGATCTGGTCTAAGGACTTTGTACCAACACTACCCGAGACCAACTAATGGCACATTAATTCTGTAGTGTCTCATGGTGGGTCTATCCAACAATGTGTTCTCCAACACATATGTCCATGTTTATTGATTTGGTATCTCCATACCCATGATCTATGAGACATGATCATCAATCAATAAACATGCCGATCTTAGAATCATATTTGTTCCAACAATATGACATATGATCTCGGGATCGTTTAGAAATAGATTCATACATAAAGAGTCTCATAAATAAGTCACGTACTTATTGATCAATACAAGATGTCTATTTCATGGAACCGAATAACACTTTATTCATAAATACATAAACATTGACGTGATATCCAACATCTCCATGTTGCCTCTAGGGCATATCACTAACAATCTCCCACTTGCACTAGAGTCAATCATGTAAGTATCTAATACCCATTGCTCTTGTGTGCGCCTCATGCTTCGGTCGAGGGAGAGGTTTTGTCGGCGGATCGGCTATGTTGAGATCCGTGTGCACTTTGCATATCTTGACATCACCTCTGTCCACTATCTCGCGGATGAGATGATATCGCTGAAGTATGTGTTTGGACTTCGATGTGACCTCGGCTCCTTGGCTTGCGCAATGGCTCCACTATTATCACAATAGAGAGACATTGGACCGTCGTACTAGTCATCACACCAAGCTCGAAACGAATTTCTTGATCCAAAAGCCTCCTTTGCGGCTTCCGAAGCGCAATGTACTCGGCCTCCGTTGTAGAATCAGCAATAGTATCCGCTTGGAACTCTTCTAGCCGATCGCGCCTCCGTTCAGGGAACACGAACCCGCATTGCGATCTATAATCATCCTTGTCTGTTTGGAAGCTAGCATCGGTGTAACCACTTACAACGAGCTCTTCTTCACCTCCATAGACTAGGAACATATCCTTAGTTCTTCTCAAATACTTAAGGATATTCTTTACGGCGATCCAGTGACCTTCACTGGATCGATCGGTATCTGCTCGTAGCACTCAAAGCGTACGAGACATGCGGGCGTGTACAAAGCATGGCATACATGATGGATCCAATTGCCGAAGCATATGGAACCATACCCATCTTATTCCGCGCATCATGTGTCCGAGGGCACCGATTCTTGCTAAGATTAATGCCATGTGACATGGGCAAGAAACCTTTCTTGGAATCATGCATGTTGAACTTTTTCAACACCTTGTCAATGTATATACTTTGGCTTAATCCAATTAGCCTCTTGGATCTATCTCTATAGATCCGAATGCTAATATGTATGCTGCCTCCCTAAGTCTTTCATGGAAAAACTATTTTTCAATGAAGACTTGACGGATTCTAGCATAGGGATATCATTTCCAATGAGTAATATGTCATCCACATATAAGATTAGAAATACAATTGCGCTCCCATCGACCTTTTTGTAAACACAGGCCTCTTCTTCATTTTTGATGAAACCAAACCCTTTGATTACTTCATCAAAACGAATATTCCAACTCCGAGATGCTTGCTTCAATCCATAAATGGATTTCGTAGCTTGCATATCTTTCCAGCGATTCTGGATCGACAAAACCCCGAGGTTGTATCATGTATACATTCTCGCTTAGGTTTCCATTTAGGAAAGCCGTTTTGACATCCATCCGCCATATCTCATAATCGAAATATGCAGCAATCGCTAGGATAATCCGAATAGATTTAAGCATTGCAACGGGGAGAAGGTTTCATCATAATCAACTCCTTGAATCTGTTCAAAACCTTTCGCCACCAATCGCGCCTTATAGATGTGAACATTTCCATCCATATCGGCCTTTTCTTAAAAACCCATTTACACTCAATGGTTTTGACACCATCAGTGGATCAACCAAGTTCCAAACTTGATTGTCGTACATGGATTCTATTTCGGATTTCATGGCTCCAAGCCACTTGTTGGAATCGGGTCCCACCATCGCTTCCTCACAGGTCTTAGGTTCATCGTTGTCCAACAACAATATATCACATTGTTCCGCACTGTGTACTCGGTGCATGACGTGATCTTTCGGACCTCGTGGGTGGTGTATCTACAGCGGTGGCGCAACACTTTGCACCTCCTGTTGTGGTTCTCGTGGTCGCGAAACATTTTTCGGTGTTTCTTGAACTTCTTCAAGATGCACCCTGCTCCCACTAACCCTTCTTGAAAGAAACTCTTTCTCCAAGAAGACACCGTGCTCGGGCGACAAACACTTTGCCTTGTTCCCGATTATAAAAGTAATATCCCTTAGTTTCCTTAGGATATCCCACAAAGAAGCACTTGTCGATTTGGGTTTTACATAAGCTTCGCATCCCCAAATTTTGAGAAAAGACAAACTAGGGGTTGCCCCGTCCATATCTCATATGGTGTCTTTTCAACGACGTAGATGGAACTCTATTTAGTGTGAGCGCAATTGTTTCAAGAGCATATCCCGAAGGATAACGGAAGATCACTTTGGCTCATCATCGACCGCACCATGTCCAACAAGGTGCGATTTCTCCGTTCGGACACTCCGTTCCATTGCGGAGTTCCCGGCGGAGTCAAGCGTGGAACAATTCCACAAACTTTCGATGATTACCAAACTCTTGGCTCAAGTATTCCCTCCACGATCCGATCATAGAAACTTGATTGTTTTCCCTAAATGATTCTACAGTACTTCATTCGGAATTCTTTGAACTTTTCAAAGGATTCGGACTTATGCCTCATTAAGTAGATATAACCATATCTACTAAAGTCATCGGTAAAGGTAATGAAGTATTGATAACCACCTCCGCCGTTGAGCTCATTGGTCCACATACATCGGTATGTACGAGTGCCAATAAGTCACTTGCTCTCTCACTATGTCCCGTGAAAGGTGCCTTTGTCATCTTACCAAGTAAACAAGACTCACATGTCTCAAATGATTCAAAATCAAAAGAGTGAAGCAATCCATCCTTATGGAGCTTCTCCATGCGTTTCTTATTTATATGGCCTAAGCGACAATGCCGGATAAACGTGGGGTTTATATCATTAGAGAGTTGCCTTTACGTATTAATGTTATAGATGGGAGACGCTTCAAGATTCAAAACGTATAATCCATTCACCAATGGAGCATGAAAATAGAACATATCTCTAAGATATATTGAACAACCATTGTCCATTGATCTAAAATCATATCCTTCCGCTTGCAAACATGAAGCGGAAATAACGTTTTGACATAGTGTTGGAACACAATAACAATTATTCAATTCCAAAACTAATCCGAAGGTAGATGAAGTGGTATCGTGCCGACAAGAAGCGTAGCAACGCTTGCTCCATTGCCGACGCGCAGTTCACCTCGCCCCTTCTCAATCCTCTACTTCTTCTCATTCCCTGCAACGATTTGCAAATATGAGCTACCGATCCGGTATCAAATACCCAAGAGTCAGGAGGTGAAGTAGCGAGATTAATGTCTATAACATTAATACCTGAAGCAGAAGTCGTACTTTGCTTCTTCTTGAGATCCTCCATGTACTTCTTGCAGTTCCTTTTCCAGTGGCCTGTCTCCTTGCAGTAGAAGCAAACGGCATCTGATGTCGCCGACCCCTTCTTGCCCTTCTTTGCATTGGAGGCACTCGCGATCTCATCGGGAGTTAACTTCCTCTTGGTGCAAAGTTTCTTGACAGTGGTTTGCGCTTTGCCTTCGCATCATCATCACATGATGACCGTTTTTCTGGATACTCTCCTCAGCTGTCTTTAGCATCCCATGCAATTCAGCCAAGGTTCTATCCATACTATAGTTTCGGCTATAGTCTAACTTAGCCGATCGTCGGCTCGAGTCTAACTCAGCCGACCTGTCAACAGCGGCGCCTAGCAGCACATATTGACACCATAGTATACAAGAATAATATCGGCTCTGAACCTGTAATGTGTACACAAATCCCTTTGCCTCACGATACCAGTTAAGCTATAGGCAAGATGTGTGCCATCCCTTCAATAGCTTAACCATTCACTCGAACCGTATTGGATTATCTGTCTGTTGATTGACTCCTCAATCAACTTAGCATGGCCATGCATTTCCATAATCCATTACCTCGAGGGGCCCAGAGATATCTCTCCAAAGGAGGAGCAAATTCCATCTTGATCACTCACATCCCACTCCATGTTTCATAGCAAACCCGAAAACTACCTTTATAACTACCCAGTTACGGAATATCGTTTGGTAGTCCCAAAGTAGGCTACTACACATGTTGGAATCCATGGTGATCTCAGGTCTAAGGACTTTGTACCAACACTACCTGAGACCAACTAATGGCACATTAATTCCTGTAGTGTATCATGGTGGGTCTATCCAACAATGTGTTCTCCAACACATATGTCCATGTTTATTGATTTGGTATCTCCATACCCATGATCTATGAGACATGATCATCAATCAATAAACATGCCGATCTTAGAATCATATTTGTTCCAACAATATGACACATGATCAGGGATCGTTTAGAAATAGATTCATACATAAAGAGTCTCATAAATAAGTCACGTACTTATTGATCAATACAAGATGTCTATTTCATGGAACTGAATAACACTTTATTCATAAATACATAAACATTGACGTGATATCCAACATCTCCATGTTGCCTCTAGGGCATATCACTAACAGCGCGGGCACCGGCGACGAGGAGGGAGGAGTCGGCGGAGCTCGGAACGTCTCGAAGCAGTGGGATAACACGGCCGAACCTCGGCGACGAAGTCCGAAACAGGAGCGCACGGTGCGGGAATGACGGAGAGAGAGGGAGGCTTGAGTGGAGGTGTGGGGAGCTCGGGAAGGACGAGGGGGTGCTTAAATAGGGGATGGGGAGGTCGGTGGCGACTGGATAAGGGCGCAATTGCTCGCCGACGCGATTTAGGGGAAATAATGACCGGCGGTTAAATCCGGCCATTAAGGGGTGCGGGAGCGGCGGCCGGGGCGATTGAAGGCGGCGGGAGAGACGGGGAAGTTAAGGCGGTGCCTTTAGGGCGCGCGGGAGGGACGGGCGGCGAGATCCGCGCGGGCGAGAGCGGCGTCAATGGCGGCGGGCGGCGGAGGTAGGGGACGGGGCTGACGGGGAGGACCCCACTGTCGGCGTCCCTGGGGTAGAGGGAGACAACTGGACTTATTCGCAGGCGCGAGGATTTGGCGGACCGTGTCCTTTGGCCGGCCCGCGAGAGAGAGAAGGACGCGCGTCGGCTGAGGGGGGACGGCACGGTCGGCTGGGCCGATCGGTTGGGCGTGTGCGGGAGAGGATGGGCCGTCGGCTCGGGCCGGCGGCCCACGGCCGAAAAGGGCGGGAAACGTATGGGAGGAGAGAGAAAAGAAAAAACCCAGGATTTATTAATTCCGATTTTGATTATAATTGGTTAAAAATTATTTCTTGGGCTCTGAAAATTCCACTAAAAATCTTGTTAGTGTATTTTGACATGTAGAATTTAGGAAAAATCCTACCATGCCATTTCCATTTAACATTTGGATTTTAAAAATATTACTTCTCTCCAGTTAATTCCAACGATTTTCTTTTACGATTTTCTTTTGGATTTTTAAAAGGGGAAAACTCCTCAGGGTGTTACAACGTTGATGCAACATTTGGTATAAAAAGAACAACCTGATCTGTTGTAGCTGATTTATACCTCTCGAGATGGTGGATACCGCATATAAACCAGCCAACCTTTAGATCTAGCCTCATTGGCTGCGGGTTCTTGATAGAACTGGCCAATGGCAGGATAGATCTAAACATTGCTCTAGTTTATATGCGATATATGGTAAATAGCATAGTATAAACCCCTGAGTCTAATGTGTCATTACGATGGAAGCACTAGAATCAGCAGAACATACCGCTAATGACAAGCATTTACCTGGATTTAGGGATCGGAACGATGCAGCCCATAGCCAAGCCAATCGCTCGTCTGAAGAAAAAGGTTGGCGATGCGCCAAAGATTGTGTGATTGATTATGATGAATAATAATTACAAGGGGTCTTGGGTCCTATTTATACCCAAGATAACATTATCTGTACAAACCCTGGACTCTATCTAAACTACTATTTAAAACACGACGATATCTTGGGAAGGACCCATGCTACATTACAATGAACAGCTTAAACAAACTCCTAATTTACAGATATAATTGCCGTTACAGGACTCTATCCATAGATGGCAATATCTTTTAACGCACAAGCTGATAACCGAATCTTCTATTTATCTCCAAACATCTGCACCAGAAACGGTTTTATTTTCTCTGAACCTAGAATCGGCTATCGGCCGCTCTTGTCCGATTCAACCTTAGCCGACTGGCTTCGCAGCCGATCGCTTCTCAACCAATGCGGCCTCTGTTTCTTCGTCAAACCAGCCGATCCGATTCTGTTTCACCTTTGACAGGACTTAGGGATTCAATTACCAAATTTAGGTGTTAACACATGCCCCCAAGTCCGTGATACGAAGTGTTACGGATTTGTTGCCTGTTCAAATTCCCGCTCTTTTCTGACCTAAACTGCTTCGGCTGCCCTGAGTGCCCTTTAAATAGTCCTTATCTTCGACCGAAACGATTACGCTTTCAAAACCCACTCAAACACTTCGCAAACAAGCTTTCACTTCCTCTCTCCTCTCCGGCGATTCATCGGCGTCCTTCATCAGATTCCAGCGCCCTTCGCAGATCAAGACCCATTCTCATCTTCGACAACACCGATGGCTTTCAACACCACTGCCACGTCGAGCACCTCCACCGCACCGGCCACCGCCGCCGCACCAGCCGTCGCCGTCGCACCGGCTGCCACTGTCGTCGAGTTCCCTAAGGTACACCCGTCGGTCCAAAACTCCTTTTCTTCGGATTTACTTCTCCAACCATGCTTCCAGCCTTGTTGCATTCATCCTGCTTTTAGCCGTTCTTGATTAGTACTTTTTCTTCTTTCAAACTGTAGAACCTGTCACATCAAGTGGTCATCCCCAGTTTGACCCAAGAAAAGAGGTATTTTCTCGGCCTGATGTGATTATAGCTGAAACCAATCGGATCCCTTACAACACCAACAAGCCATCCCTAGCCCACTGGAATGGGACCTTCAAGTCGTGGCCGACCACCGACGCAGCCTGGGTTGAATGGTATAAGAGGGTGCGATCGGCCAAATACGCTCGGTGGGAGGAAATCGGGATTGCCCGGTGCTTGGCCTGTCCGTCGCCGGCATGGAGAAAGATGAGCCGCTTCTGTCGGCTGCAACATACTTCTGGAATGACAGCTTCAACGCCTTCATATTCTGGCAAGGGCCGATGACAATCACATTGGCCGACGTGTACATGACGACCGGGCTGAACATCCTGGCGTCGGCTAACCTCGGGAACCTGAACCGAAAGGGACAGCACCAATTCAAAACCAAAGCCATCGGCGGGTGGAGCGGCTTCATCGCTCAGAACATGAAGGACAGATCAGTCGGCCACAGGGAGCACGCCGCATTTCTGATGATGTGGCTTGAGAAATTCTTATTACGTGGATCGAGCGCGGACCGACCACCAAGCGGCAGGTCGTGGCCGAACTCGCCGATGGGGGCAAGCTTGTCTTTGGGAAATACCTCCTCGGCTACTTATATCGATCTTGCATCGGCCGCCGCAAAGATAGCCGCCAACGCCCCATCAACACCGGCGGCCCCTGGTGGTTCTTATAGATCTGGCTGGTGCTGGTGACCCAGAAAATAGTCGATTGGCTCCCTCTGATGGAGGCTGTTTTCCCTAGACTAGAGCCGATCGAAGACGAAGACGGCAACCAGATCACCACCACCAGATGCATGAGCTATGGAGAAGCAACGGCTGCTCATGCGGGCTCAAGGCAATCGGCCGACCTGCTGGCCGAATGGTTCATCGCCCTGTACGATGGGCTATCACGCAAGAACCACACCTGGTACTTTTACCAGGATCCATCACTGTTTGTGTTGCCGGCCGATTTCAATTGGGAAGACATCAACTCAGCTGACAACCCACAGTGCAGGGAGTTGTTCATCGTCGCTCTGTCCCCTTGCATCCAGCCGACCGGGATCCACCAGGGTCGATCAGTGGCCAAAAGTTATGAATTTTATTACCCGGTGTCGGCGGCGAGACAGTTTGGTCTTGGGCAACTGCCCATCGGCTTCTATTGTGCCGATAAGATTGAAACGAGGGGAGTGGTGAGCCAAGATTTGATAATGCATCGGCTGCTGAACATAGCCGGCTCTCCCCTCGGCAGCATCGACGAGATGACCTTGGCACTCAAGAAAAGCATAGGCTATGATCAATGGTGGGCCGAAATAAAATGACACATCTTCCACCAGCGGTCATCTTATTACGTCGATCTGTTTCTGCCCGAAGAAATCCCTTCGGTAAGCTTTAAATTCCAAATGATTTTTCTCTTCTTATCATCAGCTGATATAGCCGATTAACACTCGTCCTCTGGTTTGCAGGAGACGGAGACGGAGCGACCGACGATGAGCGACTCCGGGCTCCCCATCGAATATCGTCCAGGTGCTCTGGATGAGGGCGGCCTCGCTCCGTCGGCGATCGGCTAGGGAGCGCCGAAGCTGGCGTCTTTGCTGCGTGGGCAAGTGCACGAGCCGATCGCTCACAAGAAAAGGGTTGCGCCCCTCATACAGCCATCGGCCGCGCCTGCCCCCAAGAAGCTGAAGGAGAAGAAACCGGTAGCGCCAGCCGATAGCCTCCCCCCTTTGGACCCGATTGTCGTGCAGTTTCTCGACGCCGTCGCCAGCGAGGAGATGCCAGCGGCTGTTGGAGCGACGGCTGAACCCGAGAGCTCTAGCCACGAATCTGTCAATGCTCTAGCCGACGTCCCGCTAGTTCCAAGTCCCCCCATGAAAAATCGGCCAGTAAGCCCTCGTCTCATCAAATTTGGCCTTGTGTTGATATCACTTGCATATGACCGAACAATTCTTCCCAGGTCAAGAAATTGGCCGGCCACACTCCGCGTCACGCACCATCGGTAACCGTCCCTTGCAACTTGATTTATAGAACTTAGCCAACTTGACCGCAAACCCTTCCTTTTGCTGCCCCCATGATCTCCGTCGGCTGCCCCCGAGGCATCCAGTGAGCACGTTGTGCTGCCGCGGCCGGCGGCAACGGTGCCGATGACGAGGCCCCGGTGGCTGCAGGCAGCGAACCAGCCGAGCCAGTCACTCTGACTCCGATGCCTATGGTAAGCCGACTGAATTTTATGATCGGCTCTGCCAACTCATCATTCTCTAATCATCTTTCTCTTTGCAGAACATAGCCGACCTCCTCAATTTTGACTTGTCAGAGTTCGAGGAGTCCGGCGAGGAGGCGAGGAGGCGTTGGTGACGCCGGCCGAGGACTTGAGGACCACCCTAGCTGACATCGGCAACCAGCTGGAGGCCTCACTGGACGCACTGGTGGTCGACAGCGGTTCAATCCACGCGCGCTTCAAGGAGATCCAAGGCCAGTTGTCGGAAGCTCTAGCCGATGCCATCATGCCGGACACCTTCTTGGAAGGCCACCAACTCAAATACGGCGGGCACGGCGGCGGATAGCCGACCGTCGCGAGAACCGGATGCGGTCGGCCATCCTCCAGTCGACCAAGGGAGCCATCAAGAGCCAGAAGGCCGCCGACCGCCTGAAAACTGAGCCGGCGGCCAAGCTCGAGCAGCTCCTCTCACGCCAAGATCAGCTGATGGCCGATCTCATTCAAGTCATGAACGAGATCGACGTCCACAAGGAGTACATGGCCGCACTCGCCGGCCAAAATCGACGCTCAATGTCAACGTATCAAGGCGGCTGTAGCACATCTCCGGGACCTGGTGAAGGGCATCCGGCCGATGGCTGGGTCTGAGGCCGACGATGTCAGGGCCATTGAGAAGGTGGATTAGATCAGGCGGACGGCGCTGTCGGCCATAGCCGATTTCTTCAAGCAATGAACTTTGTAATATTTTAGCGTTCTGAAATCGGCTACTGCTTCATGTAATATATTTGTTGAACTTTTGTAATGTGCTTTAACTCTGATCGACTGCTCAAATTGTGTAATTGGCTCTGGCTCTTGTATGATATATATTTTTTCAATCTTTTGCAACCGTGCTTGCGGATGAGATTGGCTCCGGCCGCATGTAGTGTCTTTGTATGACTGGCAACTCTGAATTGCTTATGCTGAAATCGGCCCTAGTCGTCCGTGTCACGTCACGTTTGCCGATTCTGAAGCCACACCACAACCGTCGATCTTAACAGTTGAATTACGGTCGTCGATCCCAATCACTTACAATGCTTTTATATTAACTGCCGATTGCGAAGCTTAAAAAATTTAGAATTTCCTGACACCCAATTTCGTAATCGGCTCATGTGTGTATATGCCCCCCAAATTTTGTTGATAGCTTCGGTGTCGACAAAATTGTGAATCCAAGCCATTTGCGCATCACTGCTGTCACTATCGGCCAATCGGTAGCCGATCGTAGAAAACTTAGGGAAAAAATGTTGCATAAAGATGCCTAAATGCGATGCCTTATTGAAACAAGACATCGGCTGTCATAAATCGGCTAAGCAACCAGAGCCGAATCATGAGTTGATCCATACACTTGGGTAGTATTTCTTCAGGTATTTTCCATTAAGAGCCCTTCCAAATACTTCTCCATCTAAACCTTCTAGCATGTCAGCCCCTTTAGAGACGCATTTGTGAATCTTGAAAGGCCCTTCCAATTTGGTGACCACTTGCTGAATTTGTTATCCCTAGATCCAATCGGCAGTATCAATTTCCAAACGAGTTCACCTTCCTCGAAAGATTTAGGCACCACTTTTTTATTATAATGTCTGGCTACTCGTTCTTTATCCCTTGTGACTTTTTCCAAGGCCCTCATCCTGGATAAAACCAAGTCTTCTGATTCGTCCACCATCAAGTGATAATAATCGTCGGCCGTGAGTTGATCCTGTAGCTGAATGCGCCTTGAGCTAACGACGCTCTCCCATGGTAGCACTGCCTCATGCCCGTAGACCAGCTTGTAAGGAGGGACTTGAATTGATCCATGGCATGCCATCCGATATGCCCACAGTGATTCGGCTAATCGGCTGTGCCATTATTTGGGGTACTCAGAGATATTTCTTTTAATCAATTTAATCAAACTTTTATTTGAAGCTTCGGCTTGCCCGTTGGCCTGTGCATAGTATGGCGAAGAGTTAAGTAGCTTGATCCCCATGCCGTCGGCAAACTGAACAAACTCATCCGATACGAAGATAGATCCCTGGTCTGTTGTTATCGTTTGTGGGACGCCAAATCAGTATATAATATGTTCTTTGACAAACTTGATTGCGTCTTTAGAATCCACTTTCTTCAGAGGAACTGCCTCCACCCATTTTGTGAAATAATCTGCCACCACCAGAATAAATTTATGCCCTTTCCTTGAGGGTGGATTGATCTGGCCGATCATGTCGATGCCTCATCCTCTGAACGGCCAAGGCTTAATAATTGGGTTCATAGCCGATGCTGGTGCTAGTTGTATGGTGCCAAATTTCTGACAATCTTGGCAGCCCTTGTAATATTTGAAACAATCCTCCAGCATTGTCGGCAAGAAAAATCCTACTCGGCGAAGCAACCACTTCATTTTGTGGGCTGATTGATGTGTGCCACAGATCCCTTCGTGCACTTCTCTGATGGCCACTTTGGCCTGATCGGCTTCCAAACACTTGAGCAGCACACCATCAATCGTTCGATAGTACAGATCTTCATCGAGCAGAACATATCTTAACGCCTTGTACCGTAGCTTCCTTGTAGCCGATTGAGAGGGGTTTTTGAGATAGCTGTAAACTTCAAATCTCCAATCATCGGCTATAATGGCGGTGACCTCTATGTCGACCTCTTTCAACATCGGCCTATGTCACGATGCCCCTTGAGCAAAATCATTGGCTTCTGTGTTCTACTCTCTGGGGATATGTTTCAAAGTAACTAGCCGAAAACCGTCCATTAACTCCCGGCATTGCTGATAATAGACCATCAGCGCATCGTTTTTGCATTCGTAATCTCCTGATAATTGGCTGATGACCAACAATGAATCTCCCATTATTTCAATGGCGTCGGCTTCAACTTCCTTGAGTAGATGTAATCCTTTAAGGATGGCTTCGTATTCGGCTTGGTTGTTTGTAGCGTGGGGGTTGATAGCAAAAGCAAATTCAAAACTTGCCCCCTGGGTGAAATAATGACTAAGCTGATGCCGCAGCCGTCGGTGCAAACCGAACCGTCAAATGTCAAAGTCCAAGGCATAATTTCCACTGAGCCGATCGAATCATTTCTGTGCTCCACGTTGAAATCGGCTATAGCTTGTCCTTTGACTGCCCTGGGTGCCTGATACCTCAAATCAAATTCTGTTAGCGCAAAAATCCACTTCCCAATTCTTCCTTTTAACACTGGAGCCGATAGCATGTACTTAACTACATTGGCTTTGTAGATTATTGTGCACTCGTTGGATAGCAGATAATGCCTTAACTTTGTATACGAAAAGTAGAGGCATAGGCATAGCTTCTCCACAGGCGAATACCTTGTTTCCGCATCCAGTAGCCATCGGCTGAGATAGAAGATGCATTTTTCTTTGCCCTCAACCTCCTGGATTAAAACGGAGCCGATTGACTTGTCATCGGCTGATAGGTACAGCTTAAACGGTATCCCTTTTTGTGGAGGCATTAGAACTGGAGGGAAACTCAGATAATCTTTAATGTTGTCCAAAGCCTTTTTTTGCTCTGCCCCCCATGTGAATGCTTGATCGGCTTTCAGCTG
The DNA here is from genome assembly GCA_019925245.2 of Oryza australiensis. Lineage (NCBI taxonomy): Eukaryota > Viridiplantae > Streptophyta > Magnoliopsida > Poales > Poaceae > Oryza > Oryza australiensis. The sequence continues at coordinate 285,492 of JAIFGZ020000243.1, forward strand.
AAGCAGCGGTGTGAACAGCTCCATCTTTTCTGAGAGATTGGCTATGAACCGCCTGATGAAATTGATTTTGCCGATCAAAGATTGGAGTTGCTTCTTGTCCTTCAGAGGCTGAATTGTCTTGATAGCATTTATGCTCCTCGGTGTAACCTCAATTCCTCTTTCATGAACAAGAAATCCCAGAAATTGCCCGACCGAATTGATCGCACATGACATCTGCAATCAGATCAGCCCAAGTCCGGTTGTCCTGCTGTATCGGTTCATATGGGTCGTATGGCGTGGGTGCTTGCCGATACAGTGGTGGTGGCATCTGAGGCCTGTAGTGATGATCTTGGCGGCCTCCTTGATACTGGTGATGGAGTGGATGATCAGTGGGAGGCGGCCGATGTGCCGGTGGTGGCGTTGGTGGTCCCAGGAAAAGCTGTCGGCCACCAGTGTTGTACCGTCTGTCCAGGTCAATCTGAGCAATCGGCTCTGACTGCCGATTGTCGTTGAACATGTTAGCAATCTGATCCTGGGGCAGCGGTTGTTGTCAGTTCAGCATGGTAATCACTGGCCTTATAGCCAATTCAGTTGGATTTGGCTGGCCGAGGATCCCTCCTGGCGGCCCTGGTTGTGCTAGTGGTGGAATCGGCCGATTCTGGGTGACCAACGTCCTGTAACCAGGAAATTGGCCATCTGTGAAGTACGTCGGCCCCCGTTGCAGCTGATCGGCTATCTTGGCATCAACCACGGTAGCGATCATGTTGTTGAGAGTATTGACCAGGATGCTACTTTGGTTGACCAGCGCGTGATGGACGGCCGAATCGATCCGGTCTTGTAGGGAATACAGAGCCGAATCGTCTTGTTCCTGAATCGGCTCCTCCATCTTCTGTTTGCCTTTTGACCCACAAGAGGAGGATGCCTTGAGCTCGTCCATGCTGAATTTATACTTTTGATGCACGGCCTCGGATCTTGTTTGGGTGAAAGATTGCAAGTAGTTGGCCTGGAGCTCTTCCACCATCTTCTTATAATCGGCTTGCTGCTCAGCCGATAACTGCTCCATCTTCACAGGCACGATGTTGTCCAGGAAAACATTGGGGCTCTTGGAGTCGACCATCTTGCTGGCTGAGTCGATGCGTCCTAGTTGAGCCGACAGACAAAGTCCCACCGGGCATGCCAAGAAGCGTGTTGATGAGAAATTTCTCTCACGCGCTGGCCTGGGAGATCTGCTTAGTTCCAGTGCAGGTCCTTCTCGGCTGCCTGTGCTGTGCAGGGCGTGCCAGTTGGTTTGATCTGTTAACCAACAAGAAAAACAAAATACATGTGTTAAGTGTTAGGTTAGATCCCCACTGGATCGGCTGAGGGAATCCATGAGCATATATTTGATATCCTAAAATATATTTAAGCCAAGCGACTGGAATGGATCGGCGATACCGAGACAGCATTAGCCGCTTATCCCAAATACGGTAAAGAATAATAAATATATGTATTGATAACCTAGCCGATACTGGAAAGCTAACAATGGATCGGCTAGTACTCCAATGATTCTTATGAAAAGATATCATCCTTGAACCAGATGCTTAGCCCAGAAATCGGCCGTCGGCTGTCGATGGCAGGCCGATTTCGGCTTATGACGTCCGACAAGAACGGGATCTTAACATAAGAGGCAGTCCTAACATAAATCTAATAATAAATATACTAAAAGAAATATATTAGGGCAGATAAGGCCGGCTGAAACCCGGCACTGTCTCTTAAACATATAAATCTAACCGAACAGATCACCGGAAGTTCTAAAAACAACTTAATAGTTCAACGTTGATGCAGCATTTGGTATAAAAAGTACAACCTGATCTATTGTAGCTGATTTATACCTCTCGAGACGGTGGATACCGCATATAAGCCAGCCAACCTTTAGATCTAGCCTCATTGGCTGCGGGTTCTTGACAAAACTGGCGAATGGCAGGATAGATCTAAACATTGCTCTAGTTTATATGTGATATATGGTAAATAGCGTAGTGTAAACCCCTGAGTCTAATGTGTCATTACGATGGAAGCACTAGAATTAGCAGAACATACCGCTAACGATAAGCATTTACCTGGATTTGGGGATCGAAACGATGCAACCCGTAGCCAAGCCAATCGCTCGTCTGAAGAAAAAGGTTGGCGATGCGCCGAAGATTGTTTGATTGATTGTGATGAATAATAATTACAGGGGGTCTCGGGTCCTATTTATACCCAAGATAACATTATATGTACAAACCCTGGACTCTATCTAAACTACTATTTAAAACATGACGATATCCTGGGAAGGACCCACGCCGCATTACAACGAATAGCTTAAACAAACTCCTAATTTATAGATATAATTGCCGTTACAGGACTCTATCCATAGATGGCAATATCTTTTAACGCACAAGCTGATAACCGAATCTTCTATTTATCTCCAAACATCTGCACCGGAAATGTTTTTATCTTCTCTGAACCTAGAATCGGCTATCGGTCGCTCTTGTCCGATTCAACCTTAGCCGACTGGCTTCGCAGCCGATCGCTTCTCAGCTGATGCGGCCTCTGTTTCTCCGTCAAACCAGCCAATCCAATTCTATTTCACCTTTGACAGGACTTAGGGATTCTATTACCAAATTTAGGTGTTAACACCTGATCAAGCAAAACCATCCCCAATCTTCTCCCATCTTTGACATGTGGGCCCTTAAGGCGGTCCCCGGTGGTTTGGTCTCATTCTAAGTTGGTTTCACTTGACTTGTGGGCCCTCCGATCCACGGAAATCCAACGTGGCGATCTCCGATAGGTTGGAGTTGTGTTTCCTCGCCACGTGAGCTCGACTTGCTTCAATTATGTAATATATATTCCTGCAAGTAACTAAAGTCCAAGGACATGTGAAACTTTATTAATTCTACACCTAAATGCCTTTAGCGGACGCTAATTCCCTTTTATTTCTGAGGTCTATGATGGTCAAAATCGTTACTTAACGACCGTCAACAAACTCCCCCAAGCTTATCCTTTGCTCATCCCCGAACAAAGTAAATACTTAGGCTCGGTGGATCAGGAGTTGCTACCATGTTCTATTTCTCTAAAGTACCTTGCCTACAACCAAGTATTGTACCTTGAATTGAATAAGTTGGCGGCAGTCTCACCCATATTACCTTAGTCTTCATGAGAGCTTCGGCTTCACTTTATATTGGGCGGTTAAGAAACAGAACGGTAGATAAGAGTGTTATTTCTCCTACTCCTTGTTCCACTTCAGTCTGGAGATTTTTCGAAGTTTTTGAAAAAGAACATGGAAGAGTTCATCGAATGATACTCTCGTATCACTCAAATGTGTTTAGTTCCTTACCAAGGCATTGTGCCTTCTTTTCACGTACTTCTACTAAGCTTATGTGGAGCTCAAGGTAGGGAAAATCATGAGGCATACTTGCATCAATTATTTTGTAAAGTAAAAAAGTAGATCCTAGAATAATACTAATCATGCAACCAGGACCAAGCTTGTGCATATATTTGTTGGTGGAAATATGAGTCAAAAAAGCGGATACTAGTAGAAAACTAATCATACAATCAGAACCAAGCTTGTGCATATTTATTTGGTGGAAATATGAATGGTAGAGAGGAAAATGAATGACTTTTTTTGTATGGTCCTCCTCCCTATAGTTTATTTGTAGATCATGGCCATGAGCACACTTTTCCTTTTTTGTCATCATGCTCAAGAAGAATTGTTTCTCCTTTTGTAAGCATCATGAAATTTTCAAATATTTTTGTGTGCACTCTTTTTTTGGCTCATGTCTCTTTTGGCAAGGAGATGAGGATAGAAGGCCATAAAATGTTTTGGAATCTTTATTTGGTGGATGCGAACTTCCAGATTAGAACTCGGCATATGGAATGGAATGGAATATTTTTGTGGCTAAACCTCTAATGTAGAGGGAGAGAATTTTTTATGGTGGATATGCACAAGACTTAGACCACGAAAGCATAAAAAGATTCTAACAAGGGTCTAGCTACTTGACCGAACTCAAACTGATAACAAGCAGCATATGTAGGAGATAATTCAGTTATGATCGATATATGGCTCTAGTAGGAATGTATCACCATTTTAGGAACTCAACCATTTTTTGAATTTTCGAAAATAAAATTCTCTGGACTTTGGTTTCACTAGGAATATGATCATAGTTACTCTACTCTTACCATCTCAAATTTCACAACAACCTAGACTTAGATCATGCACTTGCTACCCACAAGTTTTCAAGTTCATGGTGTCATACCTAAGCCAACAAACTCAAAACTTGGAGAATGCTAAGTTGTAAACTAGGCACAGAAGAGAAATAAAACAAAGCAACTATTCATCATATCCAAAGATGAGGAATTAACATTCTTACCAACCGTGTCTACATTATTATATTTTTGCATTTTTAATTTTCAGATTTTTTTAAGATTTTTTCTTTTTAGATGCAATGGAAAGAAAGAAATAAAACAAAGGGATACGGGGTACCTCATGTGGGGGTCCTCCCCCAAGCTTGTCCTTTTACTTACGGACCGCGATAGGGATTAAACCCTTGCGACCGAAAGTACACCAGCATGTCAAACTGGCTCTGTCGTAGATTGGAGTTGGTCTCCTGGAGCAGATCAGCGGTCTGTTGCTGCCACTAATAGACTTGGTCTGGACTTGCTCCTTGTGATCCTGCCTGAAAAACTACTCCTGCGAGCAATTTCTCTTGGACGAAGAGCAATGGTTAGCGCCCGACACTTATACAAATGATATTTCAGGTTAGGAATCGGAATTTCATTTGTATAATCGGGGAAGAAGAAAATAAGGGATCCATCGGGGTCATGCTTCAAAGTATGGCCCTTCACTAAATACTCTGCATCTATAAGTTTACGAGGCTCGGTGATGTACAAGAGTTGCACATTCCCCAAAGCTCTGACATGACGAGCAATGAATGTACTTAATGAAGTGCATTTCGTAGGCCCTTCATCCTAAATTGTTATAACCATTGTTTAATGACTGCCTTGACAGGGGAGATTTTGATCATCAACTCATCTATTCTAACAGGTCTAACATCTTCTCGAGGAAAAATGGTAAATGCTAACAATTTATGCATCAACCTTAAAGTAGGATTATGAATGTTATTAGTTCTTGGCTTAGTATAAAAGGATTCCCCTGATATACTTTGCCAAAAACTATGTTTATCAAAATTTGATAATTTTGATTCCCACTCAACATAACACTGATGAGCGAAACCAAGGAAGAGACTAAATTCTTTCCATGTGTAGTAATATTCCCTCATGAATAATTGGAAAGAAATACCACCTCCAATTTCTTTCAAAGTGCATAGAAATTGGATGGTCAGAAGGCATGAACCTTCTTCCTCCACATGAGCAAAATTTTGCCATCCCATTGATTGCCAAACAAGACGAAACTCAGAGTCCATACCTGTCTTGCTGAGCATTTCCAGATCATACGCTCGCGTAGGAGCGAATATCTGGTCCTTGAGAAGGACGTACGCCTATCTCTCTCGCTCATCTTTCAAATCAAGCTCAGTGTCATGGATGAGAGAGGAAGCATGATGACTTCCTTCTCCTCTTGAAGGAGCGGCTTGCGGATCGTCCTACATTGCCGGTCTATGCACATGACTCGGGGACGGAGCTGAGCTTGAATGGCCCGAGCTCGATCCCGAACCCTTGTTCATTGCGCTGAACAACCGCTTGACACTTTTCTACATCCTGTAGCTGCAAAAGAACGGAGCACACAAGAACACTCTAGATCGATTAAGTGTTAGCACAAAGTTACGTCAGCCGTCCGAGAGTTAGTCATTCTTGTGGAGCTTGGTCGCCACCACAAATCGTTCTTGCGTGACAACACACATGGAAGAACTCCAAAATGCAAGAAAACTTAGGGAAATATTTTTTATGAACTTAGAAGAACACATTGAATGAACTCTAGAGAGGAGAGGGGAACTTGAGAGCAAACTATGGCAGATCAAGTTGGTGCAAGGAGAGCAACCTCCCCACCTTCCCTTTTATAGAGGGATGACACCCTTGGTTCGGCTGAACCAAGGAGTGCTCCACTCTCCTTCAAACTTTGGATTCCTTATCTCCACATCATCACCCACTACACCTAAAAGTTTTAGCATTATTGGACCCCATGCTGGTTCGGCCAAACCAAAGTGGTGGGGTTTGGCCCTCACCCAAGGATCCAATGCTTGCTCACATGATTCTAATCAACCTAGTGCATGTTTGATGAGTGGAATCCAAGGCTAAAGTTTTGCTATGATAAACACAAGAATTCTTCAATATAAAAATCTTAATTTCAAGTTTTATATATTTTTTCTATGCATGAGAGGAAAAGTCCTCGTGTTGCATCCCTTATTTTTTGCTGCATGTTATTTGTACGGCGAGCGCGTCTTTTTTGGCGCACAACGCCGCACGCATCGTACAAATTTGACGAGTGCATCCTTTCGTACGAAAACAAATGGAAAATGTGTTTCTCCCCGCTATCCCCCGTCACGGGACGAGGAGAACAAGAGGGACGGGGGCGCATGGCATATCGGATGCGATCATACCAGCACTAAAGCACCGGATCCCATCAGAACTCCGAAGTTAAGCGTGCTTGGGCGAGAGTAGTACTAGGATGGGTGACCTCCTGGGAAGTCCTCGTGTTGCATCCCTTATTTTTTGCTGCGCGTTATTTGTACGGCGAGCGCGTCTTTTTTGGCGCACAACGCCGCACGCATCGTACAAATTCTGACGAGTGCATCCTTTCGTACGAAAACAAATGGAAAATGTGTTTCTCCCGCTATCCCCGTCACGGGACGAGGAGAACAAGAGGGACGGGGCGCATGGCATATCGGATGCGATCATACCAGCACTAAAGCACCGGATCCCATCGAACTCCGAGTTAAGCGTGCTTGGGCGAGAGTAGTCCTAGGATGGGTGACCTCCAGGAAGTCCTCGTGTTGCATCCCTTATTTTTCTTTGCGCGTTATTTGTACGGCGAGCGCGTCTTTTTGGCGCACAACGCCGCACGCATCGTACAAATTCTGACGAGTGCATCCTTTCGTACGAAAACAAATGGAAAATGTGTTTCTCCCCGCTATCCCCCGTCACGGGACGAGGAGAACAAGAGGGACGGGGGCGCATGGCATATCGGATGCGATCATACCAGCACTAAAGCACCGGATCCCATCAGAACTCCGAAGTTAAGCGTGCTTGGGCGAGAGTAGTACTAGGATGGGTGACCTCCTGGGAAGTCCTCGTGTTGCATCCCTTATTTTTTGCTGCGCGTTATTTGTACGGCGAGCGCGTCTTTTTTGGCGCACAACGCCGCACGCATCGTACAAATTCTGACGAGTGCATCCTTTCGTACGAAAACAAATGGAAAATGTGTTTCTCCCGCTATCCCCGTCACGGGACGAGGAGAACAAGAGGACGGGGCGCATGGCATATCGGATGCGATCATACCAAGACTAAAGCACCGGATCCCATCGAACTCCGAAGTTAAGCGTGCTTGGGCGAGAGTAGTACTAGGATGGGTGACCTCTGGGAAGTCCTCGTGTTGCATCCCTTATTTTTTGCTGCGCGTTATTTGTACGGCGAGCGCGTCTCTTTTGGCGCACAACGCCGCACGCATCGTACAAATTCTGACGAGTGCATCCTTTCGTACGAAAACAAATGGAAAATGTGTTTCTCCCCGCTATCCCCGTCACGGGACGAGGAGAACAAGAGGACGGGCGCATGGCATATCGGATGCGATCATGCCAAGCACTAAAGCACCGGATCCCATCGAACTCCAGTTAAGCGTGCTTGGGCGAGAGTAGTACTAGGATGGGTGACCTCCCAGGAAGTCCTCGTGTTGCATCCCTTATTTTTTGCGCGTTATTTGTACGGCGAGCGCGTCTTTTTTGGCGCACAACGCCGCACGCATCGTACAAATTCTGACGAGTGCATCCTTTCGTACGAAAACAAATGGAAAATGTGTTTCTCCCCGCTATCCCCCGTCACGGGACGAGGAGAACAAGAGGGACGGGGGCGCATGGCATATCGGATGCGATCATACCAGCACTAAAGCACCGGATCCCATCAGAACTCCGAAGTTAAGCGTGCTTGGGCGAGAGTAGTACTAGGATGGGTGACCTCCTGGGAAGTCCTCGTGTTGCATCCCTTATTTTTGTTGCGCGTTATTTGTACGGCGAGCGCGTCTTTTTGGCGCACAACGCCGCACGCATCGTACAAATTCGACGAGTGCATCCTTTCGTACGAAAACAAATGGAAAATGTGTTTCTCCCGCTATCCCCGTCACGGGACGAGGAGAACAAGAGGGACGGGGGCGCATGGCATATCGGATGCGATCATACCAGCACTAAAGCACCGGATCCCATCAGAACTCCGAAGTTAAGCGTGCTTGGGCGAGAGTAGTACTAGGATGGGTGACCTCCTGGGAAGTCCTCGTGTTGCATCCCTTATTTTTTGCTGCGCGTTATTTGTACGGCGAGCGCGTCTTTTTTGGCGCACAACGCCGCACGCATCGTACAAATTCTGACGAGTGCATCCTTTCGTACGAAAACAAATGGAAAATGTGTTTCTCCCGCTATCCCCGTCACGGGACGAGGAGAACAAGAGGACGGGGCGCATGACATATCGGATGCGATCATACCAAGCACTAAAGCACCGGATCCCATCAGAACTCCGAAGTTAAGCGTGCTTGGGCGAGAGTAGTACTAGGATGGGTGACCTCCTGGGAAGTCCTCGTGTTGCATCCCTTATTTTTTTGCTGCGCGTTATTTGTACGGCGAGCGCGTCTTTTTTGGCGCACAACGCCGCACGCATCGTACAAATTTCTAACGAGTGCATCCTTTCGTACGAAAACAAATGGAAAATGTGTTTCTCCCCGCTATCCCCCGTCACGGGACGAGGAGAACAAGAGGGACGGGGGCGCATGGCATATCGGATGCGATCATACCAGCACTAAAGCACGGATCCCATCAGAACTCCGCAGTTAAGCGTGCTTGGGCGAGAGTAGTACTAGGATGGGTGACCTCTTGGGAAGTCCTCGTGTTGCATCCCTTATTTTTTGCTGCGCGTTATTTGTACGGCGAGCGCGTCTTTTTTGGCGCACAACGCCGCACGCATCGTACAAATTCTGACGAGTGCATCCTTTCGTACGAAAACAAATGGAAAATGTGTTTCTCCCCGCTATCCCCCGTCACGGGACGAGGAGAACAACAGGGACGGGGCGCATGGCATATCGGATGCGATCATACCAAGACTAAAGCACCGGATCCCATCGAACTCCGGTTAAGCGTGCTTGGGCGAGAGTAGTACTAGGATGGGTGACCTCCGAGAAGTCCTCGTGTTGCATCCCTTATTTTTTTCTGCGCGTTATTTGTACGGCGAGCGCGTCTCTTTTGGCGCACAACGCCGCACGCATCGTACAAATTCTGACTTGTACGGCGAGCGCGTCTCTTTTGGCGCACAACGCCGCACGCATCGTACAAATTCGACGAGTGCATCCTTTCGTACGAAAACAAATGGAAAATGTGTTTCTCCCGCTATCCCCGTCACGGGACGAGGAGAACAAGAGGACGGGGCGCATGGCATATCGGATGCGATCATACCAAGCACTAAAGCAGGATCCCATCGAACTCCGAAGTTAAGCGTGCTTGGGCGAGAGTAGTACTAGGATGGGTGACCTCCCGGAAGTCCTCGTGTTGCATCCCTCAAATAACGCGAGCGCGTCTTTTTGGCGCACAACGCGCACGCATCGTACAAATTCGACGAGTGCATCCTTTCGTACGAAAACAAATGGAAAATGTGTTTCTCCCCGCTATCCCCGTCACGGGACGAGGAGAACAAGAGGGACGGGGCGCATGGCATATCGGATGCGATCATACCGGCACTAAAGCATCGGATCCCATCGAACTCCGAAGTTAAGCGTGCTTGGCGAGAGTAGTACTAGGATGGGTGACCTCTGGAAGTCCTCGTGTTGCATCCCTTATTTTTTTTGCGCGTTATTTGTACGGCGAGCGTCTTTTTGGCGCACAACGCCGCACGCATCGTACAAATTCCCGACGAGTGCATCCTTTCGTACGAAAACAAATGGAAAATGTGTTTCTCCCGCTATCCCCGTCACGGGACGAGAAGAACAAGAGGACGGGGCGCATGGCATATCGGATGCGATCATACCGGCACTAAAGCACCGGATCCCATCGAACTCCGAAGTTAAGCGTGCTTGGCGAGAGTAGTACTAGGATGGGTGACCTCTGGGAAGTCCTCGTGTTGCATCCCTTATTTTCTTTGCGCGTTATTTGTACTGGCGAGCGCGTTTTTTTGGCGCACAACGCCGTACGCATCGTACAAATTCGACGAACCTTATTTTTTCTTGCGCGTTATTTGTACGGCGAGCGTGTCTTTTGGCGCACAACGCCGCACGCATCGTACAAATTCTGACGAGTGCATCCTTTCGTACGAAAACAAATGGAAAATGTGTTTCTCCCCGCTATCCCCCGTCACGGGACGAGGAGAACAAGAGGACGGGGCGCATGACATATCGGATGCGATCATACCAGCACTAAAGCACCGGATCCCATCGAACTCCGAGTTAAGCGTGCTTGGTCGAGAGTAGTACTAGGATGGGTGACCTCTGGGAAGTCCTCGTGTTGCATCCCTTATTTTTTTGCGCGTTATTTGTACGGCGAGCGCGTCTTTTTGGCGCACAACGCCGCACGCATCGTACAAATTCGACGAGTGCATCCTTTCGTACGAAAACAAATGGAAAATGTGTTTCTCCCGCTATCCCCGTCACGGGACGAGGAGAACAAGAGGACGGGGCGCATGGCATATCGGATGCGATCATGCCAGCACTAAAGCACCGGATCCCATCGAACTCCGAAGTTAAGCGTGCTTGGGCGAGAGTAGTACTAGGATGGGTGACCTCCAGGAAGTCCTCGTGTTGCATCCCTTATTTTTTTTGCGCGTTATTTGTACGGCGCGCGTCTTTTTGGCGCACAACGCGCACGCATCGTACAAATTCGACGAGTGCATCCTTTCGTACGAAAACAAATGGAAAATGTGTTTCTCCCGCTATCCCGTCACGGGACGAGGAGAACAAGAGGACGGGCGCATGGCATATCGGATGCGATCATACCGCACTAAAGCACCGGATCCCATCGAACTCCAGAAGTTAAGCGTGCATGGGCGAGAGTAGTACTAGGATGGGTGACCTCTGGGAAGTCCTCGTGTTGCATCCCTTATTTTTGTTGCGCGTTATTTGTACGGCGAGCGTCTTTTTGGCGCACAACGCCGCACGCATCGTCAAATTCGACGAGTGCATCCTTTCGTACGAAAACAAATGGAAAATGTGTTTCTCCCGCTATCCCCGTCACGGGACGAGGAGAACAAGAGGACGGGGCGCATGGCATATCGGATGCGATCATACCAGCACTAAAGCACCGGATCCCATCGAACTCCGAAGTTAAGCGTGCTTGGGCGAGAGTAGTACTAGGATGGGTGACCTCCGGGAAGTCCTCGTGTTGCATCCCTTATTTTTTTCGCGCGTTATTTGTACTGTGGCGAGCGCGTTTTTGGCGCACAACGCCGCACGCATCGTACAAATTCGACGAGTGCATCCTTTCGTACGAAAACAAATGGAAAATGTGTTTCTCCCCGCTATCCCCGTCACGGGACGAGGAGAACAAGAGGACGGGCGCATGACATATCGGATGCGATCATACCAAAGCACTAAAGCACCGGATCCCATCGAACTCCAAGTTAAGCGTGCTTGGGCGAGAGTAGTACTAGGATGGGTGACCTCTGGGAAGTCCTCGTGTTGCATCCCTTATTTTTTTTGCGCGTTATTTGTACGGCTGGCGACGCGTCTTTTTGGCGCACAACGCCGCACGCATCGTACAAATTTCTAACGAGTGCATCCTTTCGAACGAAAACAAATGGAAAATGTGTTTCTCCCGCTATCCCCTCACGGACGAGGAGAACAAGAGGACGGGGCGCATGGCATATCGGATGCGATCATACCAAGACTAAAGCACCGGATCCCATCGAACTCCGAAGTTAAGCGTGCTTGGGCGAGAGTAGTACTAGGATGGGTGACCTCTTGGGAAGTTCTCGTGTTGCATCCCTTTTTTTTGCGCGTTATTTGTACGGCGAGCGCGTCTCTTTTGGCGCACAACGCCGCACGCATCGTACAAATTCCGACGAGTGCATCCTTTCGTACGAAAACAAATGGAAAATGTGTTTCTCCCCGCTATCCCCGTCACGGACGAGGAGAACAACAGGGACGGGCGCATGGCATATCGGATGCGATCATACCAAGACTAAAGCACCGGATCCCATCGAACTCCGGTTAAGCGTGCTTGGGCGAGAGTAGTACTAGGATGGGTGACCTCCGAGAAGTCCTCGTGTTGCATCCCTTATTTTTTCAGCGCGTTATTTGTACGGCGAGCGCGTCTCTTTGGCGCACAACGCCGCACGCATCGTACAAATTCCGACTTGTACGGCGAGCGCGTCTCTTTTTGGCGCACAACGCCGCACGCATCGTACAAATTCGACGAGTGCATCCTTTCGTACGAAAACAAATGGAAAATGTGTTTCTCCCCGCTATCCCCGTCACGGACGAGGAGAACAAGAGGACGGGGCGCATGGCATATCGGATGCGATCATACCAGCACTAAAGCACCGGATCCCATCGAACTCCAAGTTAAGCGTGCTTGGGCGAGAGTAGTACTAGGATGGGTGACCTCCCTGGGAAGTCCTCGTGTTGCATCCCTCAAATAACGGCGGCGCGTCTTTTTGGCGCACAACGCCGCACGCATCGTACAAATTCGACGAGTGCATCCTTTCGTACGAAAACAAATGGAAAATGTGTTTCTCCCGCTATCCCCGTCACGGACGAGGAGAACAAGAGGGACGGGGCGCATGGCATATCGGATGCGATCATACCAGCACTAAAGCATCGGATCCCATCGAACTCCGGTTAAGCGTGCTTGGGCGAGAGTAGTACTAGGATGGGTGACCTCCAGGAAGTCCTCGTGTTGCATCCCTTATTTTTGTCGCGCGTTATTTGTACGGCGAGCGCGTCTTTTTGGCGCACAACGCCGCACGCATCGTACAAATTCGACGAGTGCATCCTTTCGTACGAAAACAAATGGAAAATGTGTTTCTCCCCGCTATCCCCGTCACGGGACGAGAAGAACAAGAGGGACTGGGGCGCATGGCATATCGGATGCGATCATACCAGCACTAAAGCACCGGATCCCATCGAACTCCGGTTAAGCGTGCTTGGGCGAGAGTAGTACTAGGATGGGTGACCTCCGGGAAGTCCTCGTGTTGCATCCCTTATTTTTGCGCGCGTTATTTGTACTGCGAGCGCGTCTTTTTGGCGCACAACGCCGTACGCATCGTACAAATTCGACGAACCTTATTTTTTTGCGCGTTATTTGTACGGCGAGCGTGTCTTTTTGGCGCACAACGCCGCACGCATCGTACACCGACGAGTGCATCCTTTCGTACGAAAACAAATGGAAAATGTGTTTCTCCCCGCTATCCCCGTCACGGGACGAGGAGAACAAGAGGACGGGGCGCATGACATATCGGATGCGATCATACCAAGACTAAAGCACCGGATCCCATCGAACTCCGAAGTTAAGCGTGCTTGGTCGAGAAGTAGTACTAGGATGGGTGACCTCTGGGAAGTCCTCGTGTTGCATCCCTTATTTTTTGCGCGTTATTTGTACGGCGAGCGCGTCTTTTTGGCGCACAACGCCGCACGCATCGTACAAATTTTGACGAGTGCATCCTTTCGTACGAAAACAAATGGAAAATGTGTTTCTCCGCGCTATCCCCGTCACGGACGAGGAGAACAAGAGGGACGGGGCGCATGGCATATCGGATGCGATCATACCAGCACTAAAGCACCGGATCCCATCAAAACTCCGAGTTAAGCGTGCTTGGGCGAGAGTAGTACTAGGATGGGTGACCTCTGGGAAGTCCTCGTGTTGCATCCCTTATTTTGTACGGCGAGCGTCTTTTTGGCGCACAACGCCGCACGCATCGTACAAATTCCGACGAGTGCATCCTTTCGTACGAAAACAAATGGAAAATGTGTTTCTCCCGCTATCCTCGTCACGGGACGAGGAGAACAAGAGGACGGGGCGCATGGCATATCGGATGCGATCATACCAGCACTAAAGCACCGGATCCCATCGAACTCGAAGTTAAGCGTGCTTGGGCGAGAGTAGTACTAGGATGGGTGACCTCTTGGGAAGTCCTCGTGTTGCATCCCTTATTTTTTGTCTGCGTTATTTGTAGGCGAGCGCGTCTTTTGGCGCACAACGCCGCACGCATCGTACAAATTCCGACGAGTGCATCCTTTCGTACGAAAACAAATGGAAAATGTGTTTCTCCCCGCTATCCCCGTCACGGGACGAGGACAACAAGAGGACGGGGCGCATGGCATATCGGATGCGATCATACCAAGACTAAAGCACCGGATCCCATCGAACTCCGAGTTAAGCGTGCTTGGGCGAGAGTAGTACTAGGATGGGTGACCTCCTGGAAGTCCTCGTGTTGCATCCCTTATTTTGTACGGCGAGCGCTTTTTGGCGCACAACGTCGCACGCATCGTACAAATTCGACGAGTGCATCCTTTCGTACGAAAACAAATGGAAAATGTGTTTCTCCCGCTATCCCTCGTCACGGGACGAGGAGAACAAGAGGACGGGCGCATGGCATATCGGATGCGATCATACCAAGACTAAAGCACCGGATCCCATCGAACTCCGGTTAAGCGTGCTTGGGCGAGAGTAGTACTAGGATGGGTGACCTCCCGGGAAGTCCTCGTGTTGCATCCCTTATTTTTTTGTCGCGCGTTATTTGTACGGCGACGCGTCTTTTTGGCGCACAACGCCGCACGCATCGTACAAATTCTCACGAGTGCATCCTTTCGTACGAAAACAAATGGAAAATGTGTTTCTCCCGCTATCCCCGTCACGGGACGAGGAGAACAAGAGGACGGGGCGCATGGCATATCGGATGCGATCATTCCAAGACTAAAGCACCGGATCCCATCGAACTCCGGTTAAGCGTGCTTGGGCGAGAGTAGTACTAGGATGGGTGACCTCCCGGGAAGTCCTCGTGTTGCATCCCTTATTTTTTTTGCGCGTTATTTGTACGGCGAGCGCGTCTTTTTGGCGCACAACGCCACACGCATCGTACAAATTCCGACGAGTGCATCCTTTCGTACGAAAACAAATGGAAAATGTGTTTCTCCCGCTATCCCCGTCACGGGACGAGGAGAACAAGAGGACGGGGCGCATGGCATATTGGATGCGATCATTCCAAGACTAAAGCACCGGATCCCATCGAACTCCGGTTAAGCGTGCTTGGGCGAGAGTAGTACTAGGATGGGTGACCTCCCGGAAGTCCTCGTGTTGCATCCCTTATTTTTTGCTACGCGTTATTTGTACGGCGAGCGCGTCTTTTTGGCGCACAACGCCGCACGCATCGTACAAATTCTCACGAGTGCATCCTTTCGTACGAAAACAAATGGAAAATGTGTTTCTCCCGCTATCCCCCACGGACGAGGAGAACAAGAGGACGGGGCGCATGGCATATCGGATGCGATCATACCAGCACTAAAGCACCGGATCCCATCGAACTCCGAAGTTAAGCGTGCTTGGGCGAGAGTAGTACTAGGATGGAAGACCTCCGGGAAGTCCTCGTGTTGCATCCCTTATTTTTTGTCGCGCGTTATTTGTACCGGCGAGCGCGTTTTTGGCGCACAACGCCGCACGCATCGTACAAATTCGACGAGTGCATCCTTTCGTACGAAAACAAATGGAAAATGTGTTTCTCCCCGCTATCCCCGTCACGGACGAGGAGAACAAGAGGACGGGCGCACGGCATATCGGATGCGATCATACCAAGACTAAAGCACCGGATCCCATCGAACTCCGGTTAAGCGTGCTTGGGCGAGAGTAGTACTAGGATGGGTGACCTCCGGGAAGTCCTCGTGTTGCATCCCTTATTTTGTACGGCGAGCGCGTCTTTTTGGCGCACAACGCCGCACGCATCGTACAAATTCGACGAGTGCATCCTTTCGTACGAAAACAAATGGAAAATGTGTTTCTCCCGCTATCCTCGTCACGGGACGAGGAGAACAAGAGGGACGGGGCGCATGGCATATCGGATGCGATCATACCAAGACTAAAGCACCGGATCCCATCGAACTCCGAAGTTAAGCGTGCTTGGGCGAGAGTAGTACTAGGATGGGTGACCTCTGGGAAGTCCTCGTGTTGCATCCCTTATTTTTTGCCGCGCGTTATTTGTACGGCGACGCGTCTTTTTGGCGCACAACGCCGCACGCATCGTACAAATTTCGACGAGTGCATCCTTTCGTACGAAAACAAATGGAAAATGTGTTTCTCCCGCTATCCCTCGTCGCGGACGAGGAGAACAAGAGGGACGGGGCGCATGGCATATCGGATGTGATCATACCAAGACTAAAGCACCGGATCCCATCGAACTCCGAAGTTAAGCGTGCTTGGGCGAGAGTAGTACTAGGATGGGTGACCTCCGGGAAGTCCTCGTGTTGCATCCCTTATTTTTTGTCGTGCGTTATTTGTACGGCGAGCGTCTTTTTGGCGCACAACGCCACACGCATCGTACAAATTCGACAAGTGCATCCTTTCGTACGAAAACAAATGGAAAATGTGTTTCTCCCCGCTATCCCCGTCACGGGACGAGGAGAACAAGAGGACGGGGCGCATGGCATATCGGATGCGATCATACCAAGACTAAAGCACCGGATCCCATCGAACTCCGGTTAAGCGTGCTTGGGCGAGAGTAGTACTAGGATGGGTGACCTCTGGGAAGTCCTCGTGTTGCATCCCTTATTTTTTGCTACGCGTTATTTGTACGACGAGCGCGTCTTTTTGGCGCACAACGCCGCACGCATCGTACAACCCGACGAGTGCATCCTTTCGTACGAAAACAAATGGAAAATGTGTTTCTCCCCGCTATCCCCCGTCACGGGACGAGGAGAACAAGAGGGACGGGCGCATGGCATATCGGATGCGATCATACCAAGCACTAAAGCACCCGATCCCATCGAACTCCGGTTAAGCGTGCTTGGGCGAGAGTAGTACTAGGATGGGTGACCTCCGGGAAGTCCTCGTGTTGCATCCCTTATTTTTTTTGTGCGCGTTATTTGTACGGCGAGCGCGTCTTTTTGGCGCACAACGCCGCACGCATCGTACAAATTCCCGACGAGTGCATCCTTTCGTACGAAAACAAATGGAAAATGTGCTTCTCCCCGCTATCCCCCGTCACGGGACGAGGAGAACAAGAGGGACGGGGGCGCATGGCATATCGGATGCGATCATACCAGCACTAAAGCCACCGGATCCCATCGAACTCCGGTTAAGCGTGCTTGGGCGAGAGTAGTACTAGGATGGGTGACCTCGGGAAGTCCTCGTGTTGCATCCCTTATTTTTTTGCGCGTTATTTGTACGGCGAGCGGCGCGTCTTTTTGGCGCACAACGCCGCACGCATCGTACACCGACGAGTGCATCCTTTCGTACGAAAACAAATGGAAAATGTGTTTCTCCCGCTATCCCCGTCGCGGACGAGGAGAACAAGAGGGACGGGCGCATGGCATATTGGATGCGATCATACCAGCACTAAAGCACCGAGATCCCATCGAACTCCGGTTAAGCGTGCTTGGGCGAGAGTAGTACTAGGATGGGTGACCTCCGGGAAGTCCTCGTGTTGCATCCCTTATTTTTTTTGCGTTATTTGTACTGGCGAGCGCGTCTTTTTGGCGCACAACGCCGCACGCATCGTACAAATTCGACGAGTGCATCCTTTCGTACGAAAACAAATGGAAAATGTGTTTCTCCCGCTATCCCCGTCGCGGGACGAGGAGAACAAGAGGACGGGGCGCATGGCATATCGGATGCGATCATACCAAACACTAAAGCACCGGATCCCATCGAACTCCAGTTAAGCGTGCTTGGGCGAGAGTAGTACTAGGATGGGTGACCTCCGGGAAGTCCTCGTGTTGCATCCCTTATTTTTTGCGCGTTATTTGTACGGCGAGCGCGTCTTTTGACGCACAACGCCGCACGCATCGTACAAATTCGACGAGTGCATCCTTTCGTACGAAAACAAATGGAAAATGTGTTTCTCCCGCTATCCCCGTCACGGACGAGGAGAACAAGAGGACGGGGCGCATGGCATATCGGATGCGATCATACCAAGACTAAAGCACCGGATCCCATTAGAACTCCGGTTAAGCTCCGGTTAAGCGTGCTTGGGCGAGAGTAGTACTAGGATGGGTGACCTCCTGGGAAGTCCTCGTGTTGCATCCCTTATTTTGTACGGCGAGCGCGTCTTTTTTGGCGCACAACGCCGCACGCATCGTACAAATTCCGACGAGTGCATCCTTTCGTACGAAAACAAATGGAAAATGTGTTTCTCCCCGCTATCCCTCGTCACGGGACGAGGAGAACAAGAGGACGGGGCGCATGGCATATCGGATGCGATCATACCAAGCACTAAAGCACCGGATCCCATCGAACTCCGGTTAAGCGTGCTTGGGCGAGAGTAGTACTAGGATGGAAGACCTCCGGGAAGTCCTCGTGTTGCATCCCTTATTTTTTGTCGCGTTATTTGTACGGCGAGCGCGTCTTTTGGCGCACAACGCCGCACGCATCGTACAAATTCCGACGAGTGCATCCTTTCGTACGAAAACAAATGGAAAATGTGTTTCTCCCGCTATCCCCGTCACGGACGAGGAGAACAAGAGGACGGGGCGCATGGCATATCGGATGCGATCATACCAAGCACTAAAGCACCGGATCCCATCGAACTCCGGTTAAGCGTGCTTGGGCGAGAGTAGTACTAGGATGGGTGACCTCCGGGAAGTCCTCGTGTTGCATCCCTTATTTTGTACGGCGAGCGCGTCTTTTTGGCGCACAACGCCGCACGCATCGTACAAATTCCGACGAGTGCATCCTTTCGTACGAAAACAAATGGAAAATGTGTTTCTCCCGCTATCCTCGTCACGGGACGAGGAGAACAAGAGGACGGGGCGCATGGCATATCGGATGCGATCATACCAAGCACTAAAGCACCGGATCCCATCGAACTCCGGTTAAGCGTGCTTGGGCGAGAGTAGTACTAGGATGGGTGACCTCCGGGAAGTCCTCGTGTTGCATCCCTTATTTTTCTGCGCGTTATTTGTACGGCGCGTCTTTTTGGCGCACAACGCCGCACGCATCGTACAAATTCCGACGAGTGCATCCTTTCGTACGAAAACAAATGGAAAATGTGTTTCTCCCCGCTATCCCCGTCGCGGACGAGGAGAACAAGAGGGACGGGGCGCAAGGCATATCGGATGTGATCATACCAAGACTAAACCACCGGATCCCATCGAACTCCGAAGTTAAGCGTGCTTGGGCGAGAGTAGTACTAGGATGGGTGACCTCCGGGAAGTCCTCGTGTTGCATCCCTTATTTTTTGCTGCGCGTTATTTGTACGGCGAGCGCGTCTTTTTTGGCGCACAACGCCGCACGCATCGTACAAATTCTGACGAGTGCATCCTTTCGTACGAAAACAAATGGAAAATGTGTTTCTCCGCTATCCCCGTCACGGGACGAGGAGAACAAGAGGACGGGGCGCATGGCATATCGGATGCGATCATTCCAAGACTAAAGCACCGGATCCCATCGAACTCCGGTTAAGCGTGCTTGGGCGAGAGTAGTACTAGGATGGGTGACCTCCTGGGAAGTCCTCGTGTTGCATCCCTTATTTTTTGCTACGCGTTATTTGTACGGCGAGCGCGTCTTTTTTGGCGCACAACGCCGCACGCATCGTACAAATTCTGACGAGTGCATCCTTTCGTACGAAAACAAATGGAAAATGTGTTTCTCCTCGCTATCCCCGTCACGGACGAGGAGAACAAGAGGACGGGGCGCATGGCATATCGGATGCGATCATACCAAGCACTAAAGCACCGGATCCCATCGAACTCCGAAGTTAAGCGTGCTTGGGCGAGAGTAGTACTAGGATGGGTGACCTCGGGAAGTCCTCGTGTTGCATCCCTTATTTTTTGCGCGCGTTATTTGTACGGCGAGCGCGTCTTTTTGGCGCACAACGCCGCACGCATCGTACAAATTCGACGAGTGCATCCTTTCGTACGAAAACAAATGGAAAATGTGCTTCTCCCCGCTATCCCCGTCACGGACGAGGAGAACAAGAGGACGGGGCGCATGGCATATCGGATGCGATCATACCAAGACTAAAGCACCGGATCCCATCGAACTCCAAGTTAAGCGTGCTTGGGCGAGAGTAGTACTAGGATGGGTGACCTCCGGGAAGTCCTCGTGTTGCATCCCTTATTTTTTGCTGCGCGTTATTTGTACGGCGAGCGCGTCTTTTGGCGCACAACGCCGCACGCATCGTACAAATTCGACGAGTGCATCCTTTCGTACGAAAACAAATGGAAAATGTGTTTCTCCCCGCTATCCCCGTCGCGGACGAGGAGAACAAGAGGACGGGGCGCATGGCATATCGGATGCGATCATACCAAAGACTAAAGCACCGGATCCCATCGAACTTCGAGTTAAGCGTGCTTGGGCGAGAGTAGTACTAGGATGGGTGACCTCTGGGAAGTCCTCGTGTTGCATCCCTTATTTTTTTGCGCGTTATTTGTACGGCGAGCGCGTCTTTTTGGCGCACAACGCCGCACGCATCGTACAAATTCGACGAGTGCATCCTTTCGTACGAAAACAAATGGAAAATGTGTTTCTCCCGCTATCCCCGTCGCGGACGAGGAGAACAAGAGGACGGGGCGCATGGCATATCGGATGCGATCATACCAAGACTAAAGCACCGGATCCCATCGAACTCCGGTTAAGCGTGCTTGGGCGAGAGTAGTACTAGGATGGGTGACCTCCGGGAAGTCCTCGTGTTGTATCCCTTATTTTTTGCTGCGCGTTATTTGTACGGCGAGCGCGTCTTTTTGACGCACAACGCCGCACGCATCGTACAAATTTCGACGAGTGCATCCTTTCGTACGAAAACAAATGGAAAATGTGTTTCTCCCCGCTATCCCCGTCACGGGACGAGGAGAACAAGAGGACGGGGCGCATGGCATATCGGATGCGATCATACCAAAGACTAAAGCACCGGATCCCATTAGAACTCCGGTTAAGCTCCGGTTAAGCGTGCTTGGGCGAGAGTAGTACTAGGATGGGTGACCTCCGGGAAGTCCTCGTGTTGCATCCCTTATTTTTTGCTACGCGTTATTTGTACGGCGAGCGCGTCTTTTGGCGCACAACGCCGCACGCATCGTACAAATTCGACGAGTGCATCCTTTCGTACGAAAACAAATGGAAAATGTGTTTCTCCCGCTATCCCCGTCACGGGACGAGGAGAACAAGAGGGACGGGGCGCATGGCATATCGGATGCGATCATACCAAGCACTAAAGCACCCGATCCCATCGAACTCCGGTTAAGCGTGCTTGGGCGAGAGTAGTACTAGGATGGGTGACCTCCGGGAAGTCCTCGTGTTGCATCCCTTATTTTTTTGCGCGTATTTGTACGGCGAGCGCGTCTTTTTGGCGCACAACGCCGCACGCATCGTACAAATTCGACGAGTGCATCCTTTCGTACGAAAACAAATGGAAAATGTGCTTCTCCCGCTATCCCCGTCACGGACGAGGAGAACAAGAGGGACGGGGCGCATGGCATATCGGATGCGATCATACCAAAGACTAAAGCACCGGATCCCATCGAACTCCGGTTAAGCGTGCTTGGGCGAGAGTAGTACTAGGATGGGTGACCTCTTGGGAAGTCCTCGTGTTGCATCCCTTATTTTTTTGTCGCGTTATTTGTACGGCGAGCGCGTCTTTTTGGCGCACAACGCCGCACGCATCGTACAAATTCCGACGAGTGCATCCTTTCGTACGAAAACAAATGGAAAATGTGTTTCTCCCGCTATCCCGTCGCGGGACGAGGAGAACAAGAGGACGGGGCGCATGGCATATTGGATGCGATCATACCAAGCACTAAAGCACCGATCCCATCGAACTCCGAGTTAAGCGTGCTTGGGCGAGAGTAGTACTAGGATGGGTGACCTCCTGGGAAGTCCTCGTGTTGCATCCCTTATTTTTTGTCGCGCGTTATTTGTACGGCGAGCGCGTCTTTTTTGGCGCACAACGCCGCACGCATCGTACAAATTCTGACGAGTGCATCCTTTCGTACGAAAACAAATGGAAAATGTGTTTCTCCCCGCTATCCCCGTCGCGGACGAGGAGAACAAGAGGACGGGGCGCATGGCATATCGGATGCGATCATACCAAGACTAAAGCACCGGATCCCATCGAACTCCGGTTAAGCGTGCTTGGGCGAGAGTAGTACTAGGATGGGTGACCTCCCGGGAAGTCCTCGTGTTGCATCCCTTATTTTTTGTCGCGTTATTTGTACTGGCGAGCGCGTCTTTGACGCACAACGCCGCACGCATCGTACAAATTCCGACGAGTGCATCCTTTCGTACGAAAACAAATGGAAAATGTGTTTCTCCCCGCTATCCCCGTCACGGGACGAGGAGAACAAGAGGACGGGGCGCATGGCATATCGGATGCGATCATACCAAGCACTAAAGCACCGGATCCCATTAGAACTCCGGTTAAGCTCGGTTAAGCGTGCTTGGGCGAGAGTAGTACTAGGATGGGTGACCTCCTGGGAAGTCCTCGTGTTGCATCCCTTATTTTGTACGGCGAGCGCGTCTTTTTTGGCGCACAACGCCGCACGCATCGTACAAATTCCGACGAGTGCATCCTTTCGTACGAAAACAAATGGAAAATGTGTTTCTCCCGCTATCCCTCGTCACGGGACGAGGAGAACAAGAGGACGGGGCGCATGGCATATCGGATGCGATCATACCAAAGACTAAAGCACCGGATCCCATCAGAACTCCGAAGTTAAGCGTGCTTGGGCGAGAGTAGTACTAGGATGGGTGACCTCCTGGGAAGTCCTCGTGTTGCATCCCTTATTTTTTGGCTGCGCGTTATTTGTACGGCGAGCGCGTCTTTTTTGGCGCACAACGCCGCACGCATCGTACAAATTCTGACGAGTGCATCCTTTCGTACGAAAACAAATGGAAAATGTGTTTCTCCCCGCTATCCCCCGTCACGGGACGAGGAGAACAAGAGGGACGGGGGCGCATGGCATATCGGATGCGATCATACCAGCACTAAAGCACCGGATCCCATCAGAACTCCGAAGTTAAGCGTGCTTGGGCGAGAGTAGTACTAGGATGGGTGACCTCCTGGGAAGTCCTCGTGTTGCATCCCTTATTTTGTACGGCGAGCGCGTCTTTTTTGGCGCACAACGCCGCACGCATCGTACAAATTCTGACGAGTGCATCCTTTCGTACGAAAACAAATGGAAAATGTGTTTCTCCCCGCTATCCCCCGTCACGGGACGAGGAGAACAAGAGGGACGGGGGCGCATGGCATATCGGATGCGATCATACCAAAGACTAAAGCACCGGATCCCATCAGAACTCCGAAGTTAAGCGTGCTTGGGCGAGAGTAGTACTAGGATGGGTGACCTCCTGGGAAGTCCTCGTGTTGCATCCCTTATTTTTTGCTGCGCGTTATTTGTACGGCGAGCGCGTCTTTTTTGGCGCACAACGCCGCACGCATCGTACAAATTCTGACGAGTGCATCCTTTCGTACGAAAACAAATGGAAAATGTGTTTCTCCCCGCTATCCCCCGTCACGGGACGAGGAGAACAAGAGGGACGGGGGCGCATGGCATATCGGATGCGATCATACCAGCACTAAAGCACCGGATCCCATCAGAACTCCGAAGTTAAGCGTGCTTGGGCGAGAGTAGTACTAGGATGGGTGACCTCCTGGGAAGTCCTCGTGTTGCATCCCTTATTTTTTGCTGCGCGTTATTTGTACGGCGAGCGCGTCTTTTTTGGCGCACAACGCCGCACGCATCGTACAAATTCTGACGAGTGCATCCTTTCGTACGAAAACAAATGGAAAATGTGTTTCTCCTCGCTATCCCCGTCACGGGACGAGGAGAACAAGAGGACGGGGCGCATGGCATATCGGATGCGATCATACGCACTAAAGCACCGGATCCCATCGAACTCCGGTTAAGCGTGCTTGGGCGAGAGTAGTACTAGGATGGGTGACCTCCGGGAAGTCCTCGTGTTGCATCCCTTATTTTTGCTACGCGTTATTTGTACGGCGACGCGTCTTTTTGGCGCACAACGCCGCACGCATCGTACAAATTCGACGAGTGCATCCTTTCGTACGAAAACAAATGGAAAATGTGTTTCTCCCCGCTATCCCCCGTCACGGACGAGGAGAACAAGAGGGACGGGGCGCATGGCATATCGGATGCGATCATACCAAGCACTAAAGCACCGGATCCCATCAGAACTCCGAAGTTAAGCGTGCTTGGGCGAGAGTAGTACTAGGATGGGTGACCTCCTGGGAAGTCCTCGTGTTGCATCCCTTATTTTTTGTCGCGCTTATTTGTACGGCGAGCGCGTCTTTTTTGGCGCACAACGCCGCACGCATCGTACAAATTCGACGAGTGCATCCTTTCGTACGAAAACAAATGGAAAATGTGTTTCTCCCCGCTATCCCCCGTCACGGGACGAGGAGAACAAGAGGGACGGGGGCGCATGGCATATCGGATGCGATCATACCAGCACTAAAGCACCGGATCCCATCAGAACTCCTAAGTTAAGCGTGCTTGGGCGAGAGTAGTACTAGGATGGGTGACCTCTCCGGGAAGTCCTCGTGTTGCATCCTTTATTTTTTCGCGCGTTATTTGTACGGCGAGCGCGTCTTTTTGGCGCACAACGCCGCACGCATCGTACAAATTCGACGAGTGCATCCTTTCGTACGAAAACAAATGGAAAATGTGTTTCTCCCGCTATCCCCGTCGCGGACGAGGAGAACAAGAGGACGGGGCGCATGGCATATCGGATGCGATCATACCAAAGACTAAAGCACCGGATCCCATCGAACTCCGGTTAAGCGTGCTTGGGCGAGAGTAGTACTAGGATGGGTGACCTCCCGGGAAGTCCTCGTGTTGCATCCCTTATTTTTTGTGCGCGTTATTTGTACGGCGAGCGCGCTTTTTGGCGCACAACGCCGCACGCATCGTACAAATTCCGACGAGTGCATCCTTTCGTACGAAAACAAATGGAAAATGTGTTTCTCCCCGCTATCCCCGTCGCGGACGAGGAGAACAAGAGGACGGGGCGCATGGCATATCGGATGCGATCATACCAAGACTAAAGCACCGGATCCCATCGAACTCCGGTTAAGCGTGCTTGGGCGAGAGTAGTACTAGGATGGGTGACCTCCGGGAAGTCCTCGTGTTGCATCCCTTATTTTTTGTCGCGTTATTTGTACGGCGCGAGCGTCTTTTTGACGCACAACGCCGCACGCATCGTACAAATTTCGACGAGTGCATCCTTTCGTACGAAAACAAATGGAAAATGTGTTTCTCCGCTATCCCCGTCACGGACGAGGAGAACAAGAGGACGGGGCGCATGGCATATCGGATGCGATCATACCAAAGACTAAAGCACCGAGATCCCATTAGAACTCCGGTTAAGCTCCGGTTAAGCGTGCTTGGGCGAGAGTAGTACTAGGATGGGTGACCTCCCGGGAAGTCCTCGTGTTGCATCCCTTATTTTGTACGGCGAGCGCGTCTTTTTTGGCGCACAACGCCGCACGCATCGTACAAATTCTGACGAGTGCATCCTTTCGTACGAAAACAAATGGAAAATGTGTTTCTCCCGCTATCCCTCGTCACGGGACGAGGAGAACAAGAGGACGGGGCGCATGGCATATCGGATGCGATCATACCAAGACTAAAGCACCGGATCCCATCGAACTCCGGTTAAGCGTGCTTGGGCGAGAGTAGTACTAGGATGGAAGACCTCCCGGGAAGTCCTCGTGTTGCATCCCTTATTTTTTGTCGCGTTATTTGTACGGCGACGCGTCTTTTTGGCGCACAACGCCGCACGCATCGTACAAATTCCGACGAGTGCATCCTTTCGTACGAAAACAAATGGAAAATGTGTTTCTCCCCGCTATCCCTCGTCACGGGACGAGGAGAACAAGAGGGACGGGGGCGCATGGCATATCGGATGCGATCATACCAGCACTAAAGCACCGGATCCCATCGAACTCCGGTTAAGCGTGTTTGGGCGAGAGTAGTACTAGGATGGGTGACCTCCGGGAAGTCCTCGTGTTGCATCCCTTATTTTGTACGGCGGCGCGCGTCTTTTTGGCGCACAACGCCGCACGCATCGTACAAATTCGACGAGTGCATCCTTTCGTACGAAAACAAATGGAAAATGTGTTTCTCCCGCTATCCCTCGTCACGGGACGAGGAGAACAAGAGGACGGGGGCGCATGGCATATCGGATGCGATCATACCAAAGACTAAAGCACCGGATCCCATCGAACTCCGGTTAAGCGTGCTTGGGCGAGAGTAGTACTAGGATGGGTGACCTCCGGGAAGTCCTCGTGTTGCATCCCTTATTTTTTGTGCGCGTTATTTGTACGGCGAGCGCGTCTTTTTTGGCGCACAACGCCGCACGCATCGTACAAATTCCGACGAGTGCATCCTTTCGTACGAAAACAAATGGAAAATGTGTTTCTCCCGCTATCCCCGTCGCGGACGAGGAGAACAAG
The DNA here is from genome assembly GCA_019925245.2 of Oryza australiensis. Lineage (NCBI taxonomy): Eukaryota > Viridiplantae > Streptophyta > Magnoliopsida > Poales > Poaceae > Oryza > Oryza australiensis. The sequence goes on from JAIFGZ020000243.1 coordinate 312,234, forward strand.
AGGGACGGGGCGCATGGCATATCGGATGTGATCATACCAAGACTAAAGCACCGGATCCCATCGAACTCCGGTTAAGCGTGCTTGGGCGAGTAGTACTAGGATGGGTGACCTCCTGGGAAGTCCTCGTGTTGCATCCCTTATTTTTTTGCGCGTTATTTGTACGGCGAGCGCGTCTTTTGGCGCACAACGCCACACGCATCGTACAACCGACGAGTGCATCCTTTCGTACGAAAACAAATGGAAAATGTGTTTCTTCCCGCTATCCCCGTCGCGGACGAGGAGAACAAGAGGACGGGGCGCATGGCATATCGGATGCGATCATTCCAAGACTAAAGCACCGGATCCCATCGAACTCCGGTTAAGCGTGCTTGGGCGAGAGTAGTACTAGGATGGGTGACCTCCGGGAAGTCCTCGTGTTGCATCCCTTATTTTTGCTACGCGTTATTTGTACGGCGAGCGCGTCTTTTTGGCGCACAACGCCGCACGCATCGTCAAATTTCGACGGCGTTATTTGTACGGCGGAGCGTCTTTTTGGCGCACAACGCGCACGCATCGTACAAATTCGACGAGTGCATCCTTTCGTACGAAAACAAATGGAAAATGTGTTTCTCCGCTATCCCCGTCCGGACGAGGAGAACAAGAGGGACGGGGCGCATGGCATATCGGATGCGATCATACCAAGACTAAAGCACCGGATCCCATCGAACTCCGGTTAAGCGTGCTTGGGCGAGAGTAGTACTAGGATGGGTGACCTCCGGGAAGTCCTCGTGTTGCATCCCTTATTTTGTCGCGCGTTATTTGTACGGCGAGCGTCTTTTTTGGCGCACAACGCCGCACGCATCGTACAAATTCCCGACGAGTGCATCCTTTCGTACGAAAACAAATGGAAAATGTGCTTCTCCTCGCTATCCCCGTCACGGACGAGGAGAACAAGAGGGACGGGGCGCATGGCATATCGGATGCGATCATACCAAGCACTAAAGCACCGATCCCATCGAACTCCGGTTAAGCGTGCTTGGGCGAGAGTAGTACTAGGATGGGTGACCTCCGGGAAGTCCTCGTGTTGCATCCCTTATTTTTTGTCGCTGCTATTTGTACGGCGAGCGCGTTTTTTGGCGCACAACGCCGCACGCATCGTACAAATTCCGACGAGTGCATCCTTTCGTACGAAAACAAATGGAAAATGTGTTTCTCCCGCTATCCCCGTCGCGGGACGAGGAGAACAAGAGGACGGGGCGCATGGCATATCGGATGCGATCATACCAAGCACTAAAGCACCGGATCCCATCGAACTCCGGTTAAGCGTGCTTGGGCGAGAGTAGTACTAGGATGGGTGACCTCCCGGGAAGTCCTCGTGTTGCATCCCTTATTTTTTGTCGCGCGTTATTTGTACGGCGAGCGTCTTTTTGGCGCACAACGCCGCACGCATCGTACAAATTCCGACGAGTGCATCCTTTCGTACGAAAACAAATGGAAAATGTGTTTCTCCCCGCTATCCCCGTCGCGGACGAGGAGAACAAGAGGACGGGCGCATGGCATATCGGATGCGATCATACCAAAGACTAAAGCACCGGATCCCATCGAACTCCGGTTAAGCGTGCTTGGGCGAGAGTAGTACTAGGATGGGTGACCTCCGGGAAGTCCTCGTGTTGCATCCCTTATTTTTTGCGCGTTATTTGTACGGCGAGCGCGTCTTTTTTGGCGCACAACGCCGCACGCATCGTACAAATTCTGACGAGTGCATCCTTTCGTACGAAAACAAATGGAAAATGTGTTTCTCCCCGCTATCCCCCGTCACGGGACGAGGAGAACAAGAGGGACGGGGGCGCATGGCATATCGGATGCGATCATACCAGCACTAAAGCACCGGATCCCATCAGAACTCCGAAGTTAAGCGTGCTTGGGCGAGAGTAGTACTAGGATGGGTGACCTCCTGGGAAGTCCTCGTGTTGCATCCCTTATTTTTTGCAGCGCGTCTTTTTTGGCGCACAACGCCGCACGCATCGTACAAATTCTCGACGAGTGCATCCTTTCGTACGAAAACAAATGGAAAATGTGTTTCTCCCCGCTATCCCTCGTCACGGACGAGGAGAACAAGAGGACGGGCGCATGGCATATCGGATGCGATCATACCAAAGACTAAAGCACCGGATCCCATCGAACTCCGAAGTTAAGCGTGCTTGGGCGAGAGTAGTACTAGGATGGGTGACCTCCCGGGAAGTCCTCGTGTTGCATCCCTTATTTTTGTCGCGTTATTTGTACGGCGAGCGCGTCTTTTTGGCGCACAACGCCACACGCATCGTACAAATTCCGACGAGTGCATCCTTTCGTACGAAAACAAATGGAAAATGTGTTTCTCCCGCTATCCCCGTCACGGACGAGGAGAACAAGAGGGACGGGGCGCATGACATATCGGATGCGATCATACCAAAGCACTAAAGCACCGGATCCCATCGAACTCCAAAGTTAAGCGTGCTTGGGCGAGAGTAGTACTAGGATGGGTGACCTCCGGGAAGTCCTCGTGTTGCATCCCTTATTTTTGTCGCGTTATTTGTACGGCAAGCGCGTCTTTTTGGCGCACAACGCCGCACGCATCGTACAAATTCCGACGAGTGCATCCTTTCGTACGAAAACAAATGGAAAATGTGTTTCTCCCCGCTATCCCCCGTCACGGGACGAGGAGAACAAGAGGGACGGGGGCGCATGGCATATCGGATGCGATCATACCAGCACTAAAGCACCGGATCCCATCAGAACTCCGAAGTTAAGCGTGCTTGGGCGAGAGTAGTACTAGGATGGGTGACCTCCCGCGAAGTTCTCGTGTTGCATCCCTTATTTTGTACGGCGAGCGTTTTTGGCGCACAACGCCGCACGCATCGTACAAATTCCGACGAGTGCATCCTTTCGTACGAAAACAAATGGAAAATGTGTTTCTCCCGCTAACCCTCGTCACGGACGAGGAGAACAAGAGGGACGGGGCGCATGCCATATCGGATGCGATCATACCAAAGACTAAAGCACCGGATCCCATCGAACTCCGGTTAAGCGTGCTTGGGCGAGAGTAGTACTAGGATGGGTGACCTCCGGGAAGTCCTTGTGTTGCATCCCTTATTTTTTGCTGCGCGTTATTTGTACGGCGAGCGCGTCTTTTTTGGCGCACAACGCCGCACGCATCGTACAAATTCTGACGAGTGCATCCTTTCGTACGAAAACAAATGGAAAATGTGTTTCTCCCCGCTATCCCCGTCGCGGACGAGGAGAACAAGAGGACGGGGCGCATGGCATATCGGATGCGATCATACCAAAGACTAAAGCACCGGATCCCATCGAACTCCGGTTAAGCGTGCTTGGTCGAGAGTAGTACTAGGATGGGTGACCTCCGGGAAGTCCTCGTGTTGCATCCCTTATTTTTTGTCGCGTTATTTGTACGGCGAGCGCGTCTTTTGGCGCACAACGCCGCACGCATCGTACAAATTCTGACGAGTGCATCCTTTCGTACGAAAACAAATGGAAAATGTTTCTCCCCGCTATCCCCGTCACGGACGAGGAGAACAAGAGGGACGGGGCGCATGGCATATCGGATGCGATCATACCAAAGACTAAAGCACCGGATCCCATCGAACTCCGGTTAAGCGTGCTTGGGCGAGAGTAGTACTAGGATGGGTGACCTCCGGGAAGTCCTTGTGTTGCATCCCTTATTTTTTGTGCGCGTTATTTGTACGGCGAGCGCGTCTTTTTGGCGCACAACGCCCACGCATCGTACAAATTCCGACGAGTGCATCCTTTCGTACGAAAACAAATGGAAAATGTGTTTCTCCCCGCTATCCCCGTCACGGGACGAGGAGAACAAGAGGACGGGGCGCATGGCATATCGGATGCGATCATACCAAGCACTAAAGCACCGGATCCCATCGAACTCCGAAGTTAAGCGTGCTTGGGCGAGAGTAGTACTAGGATGGGTGACCTCCGGGAAGTCCTCGTGTTGCATCCCTTTTTTTTTGTGCGCTGCTATTTCTACGGCGAGCGCGTCTTTTTGGCGCACAACGCCGCACGCATCGTACAAATTCTTACGAGTGCATCCTTTCGTACGAAAACAAATGGAAAATGTGTTTCTCCCGCTATCCCCGTCACGGACGAGGAGAACAAGAGAGATGGGGCGCATGGCATATCGGATGCGATCATACCAAAGACTAAAGCACCGGATCCCATCGAACTCCGGTTATGCGTGCTTGGGCGAGAGTAGTACTAGGATGGGTGACCTCCGGGAAGTCCTCGTGTTGCATCCCTTATTTTTTGTCGCGTTATTTGTACGGCGACGCGTCTTTTTGGCGCACAACGCCGCACGCATCGTACAAATTCCGACGAGTGCATCCTTTCGTACGAAAACAAATGGAAAATGTGTTTCTCCCCGCTATCCCCGTCACGGACGAGGAGAACAAGAGGACGGGGCGCATGGCATATCGGATGCGATCATACCAAAGCACTAAAGCACCGGATCCCATCGAACTCCGGTTAAGCGTGCTTGGGCGAGAGTAGTACTAGGATGGGTGACCTCCCTGAAGTCCTCGTGTTGCATCCCTTATTTTTTTGCTGCGCGTTATTTGTACGGCGAGCGCGTCTTTTTGGCGCACAACGCCGCACGCATCGTACAAATTCTCGACGAGTGCATCCTTTCGTACGAAAACAAATGGAAAATGTGTTTCTCCCGCTATCCCCGTCACGGGACGAGGAGAACAAGAGGACGGGGCACATGGCATATCGGATGCGATCATACCAAGCACTAAAGCACCGGATCCCATCGAACTTCCGGTTAAGCGTGCTTGGGCGAGAGTAGTACTAGGATGGGTGACCTCCGGGAAGTCCTCGTGTTGCATCCCTTATTTTTGTCAGCAAGTTATTTGTACGGCGAGCGCGTCTTTTGGCGCACAACGCCGCACGCATCGTACAAATTCCGACGAGTGCATCCTTTCGTACGAAAACAAATGGAAAATGTGTTTCTCCCGCTATCCCCGTCACGGACGAGGAGAACAAGAGGGACGGGGCGCATGGCATATCGGATGCGATCATACCAAGACTAAAGCACCGGATCCCATCGAACTCCGGTTAAGCGTGCTTGGGCGAGAGTAGTACTAGGATGGGTGACCTCCGGGAAGTCCTCGTGTTGCATCCCTTTTTTTTTGTGCGCGTTATTTCTACGGCGAGCGCGTCTTTTTGGCGCACAACGCCGCACGCATCGTACAAATTCTTACGAGTGCATCCTTTCGTACGAAAACAAATGGAAAATGTGTTTCTCCGCTATCCCCGTCACGGACGAGGAGAACAAGAGAGACGGGGCGCATGGCATATCGGATACGATCATACCAAAGACTAAAGCACCGGATCCCATCGAACTCCGGTTATGCGTGCTTGGGCGAGAGTAGTACTAGGATGGGTGACCTCCGGGAAGTCCTCGTGTTGCATCCCTTATTTTTTGTCGCGCGTTATTTGTACGGCGAGCGCGTCTTTTTGGCGTACAACGCCGCACGCATCGTACAAATTCCGACGAGTGCATCCTTTCGTACGAAAACAAATGGAAAATGTGTTTCTCCCCGCTATCCCCGTCACGGGACGAGGAGAACAAGAGGACGGGGCGCATGGCATATCGGATGCGATCATACCAAAGACTAAAGCACCGGATCCCATTAGAACTCCGGTTAAGCGTGCTTGGGCGAGAGTAGTACTAGGATGGGTGACCTCCCGGGAAGTCCTCGTGTTGCATCCCTTATTTTTTTTTGCGCGTTATTTGTACGGCGAGCGCGTCTTTTTGGCGCACAACGCCGCACGCATCGTACAAATTCGACGAGTGCATCCTTTCGTACGAAAACAAATGGAAAATGTGTTTCTCCCGCTATCCCCGTCACGGACGAGGAGAACAAGAGGGACGGGGCACATGGCATATCGGATGCGATCATACCAAGACTAAAGCACCGGATCCCATCGAACTTCCGGTTAAGCGTGCTTGGGCGAGAGTAGTACTAGGATGGGTGACCTCCGGGAAGTCCTCGTGTTGCATCCCTTATTTTTTGCTGCGCGTTATTTGTACGGCGAGCGCGTCTTTTTTGGCGCACAACGCCGCACGCATCGTACAAATTCTGACGAGTGCATCCTTTCGTACGAAAACAAATGGAAAATGTGTTTCTCCCCGCTATCCCCGTCACGGACGAGGAGAACAAGAGGACGGGCGCATGGCATATCGGATGCGATCATACCAAAGACTAAAGCACCGGATCCCATCGAACTCCGGTTAAGCGTGCTTGGGCGAGAGTAGTACTAGGATGGGTGACCTCCCGGGAAGTCCTCGTGTTGCATCCCTTATTTTTTGTCGGCTATTTGTACGGCGAGCGTCTTTTGGCGCACAACGCCGCACGCATCGTACAAATTCTGACGAGTGCATCCTTTCGTACGAAAACAAATGGAAAATCGTCTTTTTTGGCGCACAACGCCGCACGCATCGTACAAATTCCGACGAGTGCATCCTTTCGTACGAAAACAAATGGAAAATGTGTTTTCTCCGCTATCCCCGTCACGGACGAGGAGAACAAGAGGGACGGGGGCACATGGCATATCGGATGCGATCATACCAGCACTAAAGCACCGGATCCCATCGAACTCGAGTTAAGCGTGCTTGGGCGAGAGTAGTACTAGGATGGGTGACCTCCGGGAAGTCCTCGTGTTGCATCCCTTATTTTTTGTCGCGCGTTATTTGTACGGCGAGCGCGTCTCTTTTGGCGCACAACGCCGCACGCATCGTACAAATTCTGACGAGTGCATCCTTTCGTACGAAAACAAATGGAAAATGTGTTTCTCCCCGCTATCCCCGTCACGGGACGAGGAGAACAAGAGGGACGGGGCGCATGGCATATCGGATGCGATCATACCAAGACTAAAGCACCGGATCCCATCGAACTCCGGTTAAGCGTGCTTGGGCGAGAGTAGTACTAGGATGGGTGACCTCCGGGAAGTCCTCGTGTTGCATCCCTTATTTTTGTGCGCGTTATTTGTACGGCGAGCGCGTCTTTATTGGCGCACAACGCCGCACGCATCGTACAAATTCCGACGAGTGCATCCTTTCGTACGAAAACAAATGGAAAATGTGTTTCTCCCCGCTATCCCCGTCACGGGACGAGGAGAACAAGAGGACGGGGCGCATGGCATATCGGATGCGATCATACCAAAGCACTAAAGCACCGGATCCCATCGAACTCCGGTTAAGCGTGCTTGGGCGAGAGTAGTACTAGGATGGGTGACCTCCGGAAAGTCCTCGTGTTGCATCCCTTATTTTTTTTTGCAGCGTTATTTGTACGCGGCGAGCGCGTCTTTTTGGCGCACAACGCCGCACGCATCGTATAAATTCCGACGAGTGCATCTTTTCGTACGAAAACAAATGGAAAATGTGTTTCTCCCCGCTATCCCAAGCACGGACGAGGAGAACAAGAGGGACTGGGGCGCATGGCATATCGGATGCGATCATACCAAGCACTAAAGCACCGGATCCCATCGAACTCCGGTTAAGCGTGCTTGGGCGAGAGTAGTACTAGGATGGGTGACCTCCGGGAAGTCCTCGTGTTGCATCCCTTATTTTTTGCTGCGTGTTATTTGTACGGCGAGCGCGTCTTTTTTGGCGCACAACGCCGCACGCATCGTACAAATTCTGACGAGTGCATCCTTTCGTACTAGGATGGGTGACCTCCTGGGAAGTCCTCGTGTTGCATCCCTTATTTTTTGCTGCGTGTTATTTGTACGGCGAGCGCGTCTTTTTTGGCGCACAACGCCGCACGCATCGTACAAATTCTGACGAGTGCATCCTTTCGTACGAAAACAAATGGAAAATGTGTTTCTCCCCGCTATCCCCCGTCACGGGACGAGGAGAACAAGAGGGACGGGGGCGCATGGCATATCGGATGCGATCATACCAAGACTAAAGCACCGGATCCCATCGAACTCCGGTTAAGCGTGCTTGGGCGAGAGTAGTACTAGGATGGGTGACCTCCGGGAAGTCCTCGTGTTGCATCCCTTATTTTTTGTTGCGTGTTATTTGTACGGCGAGCGTCTTTTTGGCGCACAACGCCGCACGCATCGTACAAATTCCCGACGAGTGCATCCTTTCGTACTAGGATGGGTGACCTCCCGGGAAGTCCTCGTGTTGCATCCCTTATTTTTTGTCGCGCGTTATTTGTACGGCGAGCGCGTCTTTTGGCGCACAACGCCGCACGCATCGTACAAATTTCCGACGAGTGCATCCTTTCGTACGAAAACAAATGGAAAATGTGTTTCTCCCCGCTATCCCCCGTCACGGACGAGGAGAACAAGAGGACGGGGCGCATGGCATATCGGATGCGATCATACCAAGACTAAAGCACCTGGATCCCATCGAACTCCGGTTAAGCGTGCTTGGGCGAGGGTAGTACTAGGATGGGTGACCTCCGGGAAGTCCTCGTGTTGCATCCCTTATTTTTTGTCGCGTTATTTGTACGGCGCGCGTCTTTTTGGCGCACAACGCCGCACGCATCGTACAAATTCCCGACGAGTGCATCCTTTCGTACTAGGATGGGTGACCTCCTGGGAAGTCCTCGTGTTGCATCCCTTATTTTTTGTCGCGTGTTATTTGTACGGCGAGCGCGTCTTTTTGGCACACAACGCCGCACGCATCGTACAAATTCTGACGAGTGCATCCTTTCGTACGAAAACAAATGGAAAATGTGTTTCTCCCCGCTATCCCCCGTCACGGGACGAGGAGAACAAGAGGGACGGGGCGCATGGCATATCGGATGCGATCATACCAAAGACTAAAGCACCGGATCCCATCGAACTCCGGTTAAGCGTGCTTGGGCGAGAGTAGTACTAGGATGGGTGACCTCCCGGGAAGTCCTCGTGTTGCATCCCTTATTTTTTGTCGCGTGTTATTTGTACGGCGAGCGCGTCTTTTTTGGCGCACAACGCCGCACGCATCGTACAAATTCTGACGAGTGCATCCTTTCGTACTAGGATGGGTGACCTCCTGGGAAGTCCTCGTGTTGCATCCCTTATTTTTTGCTGCGTGTTATTTGTACGGCGAGCGCGTCTTTTTTGGCGCACAACGCCGCACGCATCGTACAAATTCGACGAGTGCATCCTTTCGTACGAAAACAAATGGAAAATGTGTTTCTCCTCGCTATCCCCGTCACGGACGAGGAGAACAAGAGGGACGGGGCGCATGGCATATCGGATGCGATCATACCAAGCACTAAAGCACCGGATCCCATCGAACTCCGGTTAAGCGTGCTTGGGCGAGAGTAGTACTAGGATGGGTGACCTCCGGGAAGTCCTCGTGTTGCATCCCTTATTTTTTGCTGCGTGTTATTTGTACGGCGAGCGCGTCTTTTTGGCGCACAACGCCGCACGCATCGTACAAATTCCGACGAGTGCATCCTTTCGTACTAGGATGGGTGACCTCCTGGGAAGTCCTCGTGTTGCATCCCTTATTTTTTGCTGCGCGTTATTTGTACGGCGAGCGCGTCTTTTTGGCACACAACGCCGCACGCATCGTACAACCGACGAGTGCATCCTTTCGTACGAAAACAAATGGAAAATGTGTTTCTCCCGCTATCCCCCGTCACGGACGAGGAGAACAAGAGGACGGGCGCATGGCATATCGAATGCGATCATACCAAGACTAAAGCACCGGATCCCATCGAACTCCGGTTAAGCGTGCTTGGGCGAGAGTAGTACTAGGATGGGTGACCTCCTGGGAAGTCCTTGTGTTGCATCCCTTATTTTTGTCGCGCGTTATTTGTACGGCGAGCGCGTCTTTTTGGCGCACAACGCCCACGCATCGTACAAATTCGACGAGTGCATCCTTTCGTACGAAAACAAATGGAAAATGTGTTTCTCCCCGCTATCCCCGTCACGGACGAGGAGAACAAGAGGGACGGGCGCATGGCATATCGGATGCGATCATACCAAGACTAAAGCACCGGATCCCATCGAACTCCGGTTAAGCGTGCTTGGGCGAGAGTAGTACTAGGATGGGTGACCTCCGGGAAGTCCTCGTGTTGCATCCCTTATTTTTTGTGCAGCGTTATTTCTACGGCGAGCGGTTTTTTGGCGCACAACGCCGCACGCATCGTACAAATTCTTACGAGTGCATCCTTTCGTACGAAAACAAATGGAAAATGTGTTTCTCCCCGCTATCCCCGTCACGGACGAGGAGAACAAGAGGACGGGGCGCATGGCATATCGGATGCGATCATACCAAGACTAAAGCACCGGATCCCATCGAACTCCGGTTAAGCGTGCTTGGGCGAGAGTAGTACTAGGATGGGTGACCTCCGGGAAGTCCTCGTGTTGCATCCCTTATTTTTTTGTCGCGTTATTTGTACGGCGAGCGCGTCTTTTTGGCGCACAACGCCGCACGCATCGTACAAATTCCGACGAGTGCATCCTTTCGTACGAAAACAAATGGAAAATGTGTTTCTCCCCGCTATCCCCGTCGCGGACGAGGAGAACAAGAGGACGGGGCGCATGGCATATCGGATGCGATCATACCAAAGACTAAAGCACCGGATCCCATCGAACTCCGGTTAAGCGTGCTTGGGCGAGAGTAGTACTAGGATGGGTGACCTCCGGGAAGTCCTCGTGTTGCATCCCTTATTTTTTGTCGCAGCGTTATTTGTACGGCGAGCACGTCTTTTTGGCGCACAACGCCGCACGCATCGTACAAATTCCGACGAGTGCATCCTTTCGTACGAAAACAAATGGAAAATGTGTTTCTCCCCGCTATCCCCGTCACGGGACGAGGAGAACAAGAGGGACGGGGCACATGGCATATCGGATGCGATCATACCAAGCACTAAAGCACCGGATCCCATCGAACTTCGGTTAAGCGTGCTTGGGCGAGAGTAGTACTAGGATGGGTGACCTCCGGGAAGTCCTCGTGTTGCATCCCTTATTTTTTGTCGCGCGTTATTTGTACGGCGAGCGCGTCTTTTGGCGCACAACGCCGCACGCATCGTACAAATTCCGACGAGTGCATCCTTTCGTACGAAAACAAATGGAAAATGTGTTTCTCCCCGCTATCCCCGTCACGGACGAGGAGAACAAGAGGGACGGGGCGCATGGCATATCGGATGCGATCATACCAAGACTAAAGCACCTGATCCCATCGAACTCCGGTTAAGCGTGCTTGGGCGAGAGTAGTACTAGGATGGGTGACCTCCGGAAAGTCCTCGTGTTGCATCCCTTATTTTTTCTTGCGCGTTATTTGTACTGGCGGCAGCGTCTTTTTGGCGCACAACGCCGCACGCATCGTATAAATTCCGACGAGTGCATCTTTTCGTACGAAAACAAATGGAAAATGTGTTTCTCCCCGCTATCCCCGTCACGGACGAGGAGAACAAGAGGGACGGGGGCGCATGGCATATCTGGATGCGATCATACCAAAGACTAAAGCACCGGATCCCATCGAACTCCGAAGTTAAGCGTGCTTGGGCGAGAGTAGTACTAGGATGGGTGACCTCCCGGGAAGTCCTCGTGTTGCATCCCTTATTTTTTGTTGTTATTTGTACGGCGGCGCGTCTTTTTGGCGCACAACGCCGCACGCATCGTACAAATTCGACGAGTGCATCCTTTCGTACTAGGATGGGTGACCTCTCGGGAAGTCCTCGTGTTGCATCCCTTATTTTTTTGCGTGTTATTTGTACGGCGAGCGCGTCTTTTTGGCACACAACGCCGCACGCATCGTACAAATTCGACGAGTGCATCCTTTCGTACGAAAACAAATGGAAAATGTGTTTCTCCCGCTATCCTCGTCACGGACGAGGAGAACAAGAGGGACGGGGCGCATGGCATATCGGATGCGATCATACCAAGACTAAAGCACCGGATCCCATCGAACTCCGGTTAAGCGTGCTTGGGCGAGTAGTACTAGGATGGGTGACCTCCGGGAAGTCCTCGTGTTGCATCCCTTATTTTTTGTGCGTGTTATTTGTACGGCGAGCGCGTCTTTTTGGCGCACAACGCCGCACGCATCGTACAAATTCGACGAGTGCATCCTTATTTAGGATGGGTGACCTCCGGGAAGTCCTCGTGTTGCATCCCTTATTTTTTGCGCGTTATTTGTACGGCAGCGCGTCTTTTTGGCGCACAACGCCGCACGCATCGTACAAATTCCGACGAGTGCATCCTTTCGTACGAAAACAAATGGAAAATGTGTTTCTCCCCGCTATCCCCGTCACGGGACGAGGAGAACAAGAGGACGGGGCGCATGGCATATCGGATGCGATCATACCAAAGACTAAAGCACCGGATCCCATCGAACTCCGGTTAAGCGTGCTTGGGCGAGAGTAGTACTAGGATGGGTGACCTCCGGGAAGTCCTCGTGTTGCATCCCTTATTTTTTGCGCGTTATTTGTACGGCGAGCGCGTCTTTTTGGCGCACAACGCCGCACGCATCGTACAAATTCCGACGAGTGCATCCTTTCGTACGAAAACAAATGGAAAATGTGTTTCCCCGCTATCCCCGTCACGGACGAGGAGAACAAGAGGACGGGGGCACATGGCATATCGGATGCGATCATACCGCACTAAAGCACCGGATCCCATCGAACTTCGGTTAAGCGTGCTTGGGCGAGAGTAGTACTAGGATGGGTGACCTCCGGGAAGTCCTCGTGTTGCATCCCTTATTTTTTGCTGCGCGTTATTTGTACCTGGCGAGCGCGTCTTTTTGGCGCACAACGCCGCACGCATCGTACAAATTCCGACGAGTGCATCCTTTCGTACGAAAACAAATGGAAAATGTGTTTCTCCCGCTATCCCCGTCACGGGACGAGGAGAACAAGAGGACGGGCGCATGGCATATCGGATGCGATCATACCAAGACTAAAGCACCGGATCCCATCGAACTCCGGTTAAGCGTGCTTGGGCGAGAGTAGTACTAGGATGGGTGACCTCCGGGAAAGTCCTCGTGTTGCATCCCTTATTTTTTTGCTGCGCGCTATTTGTACTGGCGAGCGCGTCTTTTTGGCGCACAACGCCGCACGCATCGTATAAATTCCGACGAGTGCATCTTTTCGTACGAAAACAAATGGAAAATGTGTTTCTCCCCGCTATCCCCGTCACGGGACGAGGAGAACAAGAGGGACTGGGGCGCATGGCATATCGGATGCGATCATACCAAGACTAAAGCACCGGATCCCACGAACTCCGAAGTTAAGCGTGCTTGGGCGAGAGTAGTACTAGGATGGGTGACCTCTGGGAAGTCCTCGTGTTGCATCCCTTATTTTTGTGCGTGTTATTTGTACGGCGAGCGCGTCTTTTTGGCGCACAACGCCGCACGCATCGTACAAACCGACGAGTGCATCCTTTCGTACTAGGATGGGTGACCTCTGGGAAGTCCTCGTGTTGCATCCCTTATTTTTTGTCGCGTGTTATTTGTACGGCGAGCGCGTCTTTTTGGCACACAACGCCGCACGCATCGTACAAATTCCGACGAGTGCATCCTTTCGTACGAAAACAAATGGAAAATGTGTTTCTCCCCGCTATCCCCGTCACGGACGAGGAGAACAAGAGGGACGGGGGCGCATGGCATATCGGATGCGATCATACCAAAGACTAAAGCACCGGATCCCATCGAACTCCGGTTAAGCGTGCTTGGGCGAGAGTAGTACTAGGATGGGTGACCTCCGGGAAGTCCTTGTGTTGCATCCCTTATTTTTGTCGCGCGTTATTTGTACGGCGAGCGCTTTTTGGCGCACAACGCCCACGCATCGTACAAATTCCGACGAGTGCATCCTTTCGTACGAAAACAAATGGAAAATGTGTTTCTCCCCGCTATCCCCGTCACGGACGAGGAGAACAAGAGGACTGGGGCGCATGGCATATCGGATGCGATCATACCAAAGACTAAAGCACCGGATCCCATCGAACTCCGGTTAAGCGTGCTTGGGCGAGAGTAGTACTAGGATGGGTGACCTCCCGGGAAGTCCTCGTGTTGCATCCCTTATTTTTTGTCGGTGGTTATTTCTACGGCGAGCGCGTCTTTTTGGCGCACAACGCCGCACGCATCGTACAAATTCTTACGAGTGCATCCTTTCGTACGAAAACAAATGGAAAATGTGTTTCTCCCCGCTATCCCCGTCACGACGGGACGAGGAGAACAAGAGGACGGGCGCATGACATATCGGATGCGATCATATCGAAGACTAAAGCACCGGATCCCATCGAACTCCGGTTAAGCGTGCTTGGGCGAGAGTAGTACTAGGATGGGTGACCTCCTAGAAGTCCTCGTGTTGCATCCCTTATTTTTTTGTCGCGTTATTTGTACGGCGAGCGCGTCTTTTTGGCGCACAACGCCGCACGCATCGTACAAATTCCCGACGAGTGCATCCTTTCGTACGAAAACAAATGGAAAATGTGTTTCTCCCCGCTATCCCCGTCACGGACGAGGAGAACAAGAGGACGGGGCGCATGGCATATCGGATGCGATCATACCAAGACTAAAGCACGGATCCCATTGAACTCCGGTTAAGCGTGCTTGGGCGAGAGTAGTACTAGGATGGGTGACCTCCGGGAAGTCCTCATGTTGCATCCCTTATTTTTGTGCGCGTTATTTGTACGGCGAGCGCGTCTTTTTGGCGCACAACGCCGCACGCATCGTACAACCGACGAGTGCATCCTTTCGTACGAAAACAAATGGAAAATGTGTTTCTCCCCGCTATCCCCGTCACGGACGAGGAGAACAAGAGGGACGGGGCGCATGGCATATCGGATGCGATCATACCAAAGACTAAAGCACCGGATCCCATCGAACTCCGGTTAAGCGTGCTTGGGCGAGAGTAGTACTAGGATGGGTGACCTCCGGGAAGTCCTCGTGTTGCATCCCTTATTTTTTGTCGCGCTATTTGTACGCATGGCGGCGCTTTTTGGCGCACAACGCCGCACGCATCGTACAAATTCCGACGAGTGCATCCTTTCGTACGAAAACAAATGGAAAATGTGTTTCTCCTCGCTATCCCCGTCACGGACGAGGAGAACAAGAGGACGGGGCGCATGGCATATCGGATGCGATCATACTCAAGACTAAAGCACCGGATCCCATCGAACTCCGAAGTTGCGTGCTTGGGCGAGAGTAGTACTAGGATGGGTGACCTCCGGGAAGTCCTCGTGTTGCATCCCTTATTTTTTGCGCGCTTATTTGTACGGCGAGCGCGTCTTTTTGGCGCACAACGCCGCACGCATCGTACAAATTCCGACGAGTGCATCCTTTCGTACGAAAACAAATGGAAAATGTGTTTCTCCCCGCTATCCCCGTCACGGACGAGGAGAACAAGAGGACGGGGCGCATGGCATATCGGATGCGATCATACCAAAGACTAAAGCACCGGATCCCATCGAACTCCGGTTAAGCGTGCTTGGGCGAGAGTAGTACTAGGATGGGTGACCTCCCGGGAAGTCCTCGTGTTGCATCCCTTATTTTGTACGGCGAGCGCGTCTTTTGGCGCACAACGCCGCACGCATCGTACAAATTCTCGACGAGTGCATCCTTTCGTACGAAAACAAATGGAAAATGTGTTTCTCCCGCTATCCTCTCGTCACGGACGAGGAGAACAAGAGGGACTGGGGCGCATGGCATATCGGATGCGATCATACCAAGACTAAAGCACCGGATCCCATCGAACTCCGGCTAAGCGTGCTTGGGCGAGAGTAGTACTAGGATGGGTGACCTCCCGGGAAGTCCTCGTGTTGCATCTCTTATTTTTTGTCGCGCGTTATTTGTACGGCGAGCGCTGTTTTTGGCGCACAACGCCGCACGCATCGTACAAATTCCGACGAGTGCATCCTTTCGTACGAAAACAAATGGAAAATGTGTTTCTCCCGCTATCCCCCGTCACGGACGAGGAGAACAAGAGGACGGGGCGCATGACATATCGGATGCGATCATACTCAAAGACTAAAGCACCGGATCCCATCGAACTCCGGTTAAGCGTGCTTGGGCGAGAGTAGTACTAGGATGGGTGACCTCCGGGAAGTCCTCGTGTTGCATCCCTTATTTTGTCGCGCTGCTATTTGTACTGGCGAGCGCGTCTTTTTGGCGCACAACGCCGCACGCATCGTACAAATTTCTAACGAGTGCATCCTTTCGTACGAAAACAAATGGAAAATGTGTTTCTCCCCGCTATCCCCGTCACGGACGAGGAGAACAAGAGGGACTGGGGCGCATGGCATATCGGATACGATCATACCAAAGACTAAAGCACCGGATCCCATCGAACTCGGGTTAAGCGTGCTTGGGCGAGAGTAGTACTAGGATGGGTGACTCCTGGGAAGTTCTCGTGTTGCATCCCTTATTTTGTGCGCGCTTATTTGTACGGCGAGCGCGTCTCTTTTGGCGCACAACGCCGCACGCATCGTACAAATTCCGACGAGTGCATCCTTTCGTACGAAAACAAATGGAAAATGTGTTTCTCCCCGCTATCCCCGTCACGGACGAGGAGAACAAGAGGACGGGGCGCATGGCATATCGGATGCGATCATACCAAGACTAAAGCACCGGATCCCATCGTAACTCCGGTTAAGCGTGCTTGGGCGAGAGTAGTACTAGGATGGGTGACCTCCCGGGAAGTCCTCGTGTTGCATCCCTTATTTTTTTCGCGCGTATTTGGCGAGCGTCTCTTTTGGCGCACAACGCCGCACGCATCGTACAAATTCTCGACTTGTACGGCGAGCGCGTCTCTTTTGGCGCACAACGCCGCACGCATCGCATACAAATTTCCGACGAGTGCATCCTTTCGTACGAAAACAAATGGAAAATGTGTTTCTCCCCGCTATCCCCGTCACGGACGAGGAGAACAAGAGGACGGGGCGCATGGCATATCGGATGCGATCATACCAAGACTAAAGCACCTGATCCCACGTAACTCCGGTTAAGCGTGCTTGGGCGAGAGTAGTACTAGGATGGGTGACCTCCCGGGAAGTCCTCGTGTTGCATCCCTTATTTTGCTACGCGTTATTTGTACGGCGAGCGCGTTTTTGGCGCACAACGCCGCACGCATCGTACAAATTCCTCGACGAGTGCATCCTTTCGTACGAAAACAAATGGAAAATGTGTTTCTCCCCGCTATCCCCGTCACGGACGAGGAGAACAAGAGGGACGGGCGCATGGCATATCGGATGCGATCATACCAAAGACTAAAGCACCGGATCCCATCGAACTCCGGTTAAGCGTGCTTGGGCGAGAGTAGTACTAGGATGGGTGACCTCCCGGGAAGTCCTCGTGTTGCATCCCTTATTTTTTGTTGCGCTTATTTGTACGGCGAGCGCGTCTTTTTGGCGCACAACGCCGCACGCATCGTACAAATTTCCGACGAGTGCATCCTTTCGTACGAAAACAAATGGAAAATGTGTTTCTCCCCGCTATCCCCGTCACGGGACGAGGAGAACAAGAGGGACGGGGGCGCATGGCATATCGGATGCGATCATACCAAAGACTAAAGCACCGGATCCCATCAGAACTCCGAAGTTAAGCGTGCTTGGGCGAGAGTAGTACTAGGATGGGTGACCTCCTGGGAAGTCCTCGTGTTGCATCCCTTATTTTTTGCTGCGCGTCTTTTTTGGCGCACAACGCCGCACGCATCGTACAAATTCTGACGAGTGCATCCTTTCGTACGAAAACAAATGGAAAATGTGTTTCTCCCCGCTATCCCCCGTCACGGGACGAGGAGAACAAGAGGGACGGGGGCGCATGGCATATCGGATGCGATCATACCAGCACTAAAGCACCGGATCCCATCGAACTCGGGTTAAGCGTGCTTGGGCGAGAGTAGTACTAGGATGGGTGACCTCCGGGAAGTTCTCGTGTTGCATCCCTTATTTTTTGTCGTTGCGCTATTTGTCACGGCGAGCGCGTCTTTGGCGCACAACGCCGCACGCATCGTACAAATTCCGACGAGTGCATCCTTTCGTACGAAAACAAATGGAAAATGTGTTTCCCCCCGCTATCCCCCGTCACGGGACGAGGAGAACAAGAGGGACGGGGCGCATGGCATATCGGATGCGATCATACTGAAGACTAAAGCACCGGATCCCATCGAACTCCGGTTAAGCGTGCTTGGGCGAGAGTAGTACTAGGATGGGTGACCTCCGAGAAGTCCTCGTGTTGCATCCCTTATTTTTGTGCGCGTATTTGTACGGCGAGCGATTATTTGGCGCACAACGCCGCACGCATAAATCGCACTTGTTTTGGCGCACAACGCCGCACGCATCGTACAAATTCCGACGAGTGCATCCTTTCGTACGAAAACAAATGGAAAATGTGTTTCTCCCCGCTATCCCCCGTCACGGACGAGGAGAACAAGAGGGACGGGGCGCATGGCATATCGGATGCGATCATACCAAGACTAAAGCACCGGATCCCATCGTAACTCCGGTTAAGCGTGCTTGGGCGAGAGTAGTACTAGGATGGGTGACCTCCCGGGAAGTCCTCGTGTTGCATCCCTTATTTTTTGCTACGCTGTTATTTGTACGGCGAGCGCTCTTTTTGGCGCACAACGCCGCACGCATCGTACAAATTCCGACGAGTGCATCCTTTCGTACGAAAACAAATGGAAAATGTGTTTCTCCCCGCTATCCCCGTCACGGGACGAGGAGAACAAGAGGACGGGGCGCATGGCATATCGGATGCGATCATACCAAAGACTAAAGCACCGGATCCCATCGAACTCCGGTTAAGCGTGCTTGGGCGAGAGTAGTACTAGGATGGGTGACCTCCGGGAAGTCCTCGTGTTGCATCCCTTATTTTTGTACGCGTTATTTGTACGGCGAGCGCGTCTTTTTGGCGCACAACGCCGCACGCATCGTACAAATTCGACGAGTGCATCCTTTCGTACGAAAACAAATGGAAAATGTGTTTCTCCCCGCTATCCCCGTCACGGACGAGGAGAACAAGAGGACTGGGCGCATGGCATATCGGATGCGATCATACCAAGACTAAAGCACCGGATCCCACGAACTCCGGTTAAGCGTGCTTGGGCGAGAGTAGTACTAGGATGGGTGACCTCCGGGAAGTCCTCGTGTTGCATCCCTTATTTTTTGCGTTATTTGTACGACGGCGCGTTCTTTTTGGCGCACAACGCCGCACGCATCGTACAAATTCCGACGAGTGCATCCTTTCGTACGAAAACAAATGGAAAATGTGTTTCTCCCCGCTATCCCCGTCACGGACGAGGAGAACAAGAGGACGGGGGCGCATGGCATATCGGATGCGATCATACCAAGACTAAAGCACCGGATCCCATCGAACTCCGGTTAAGCGTGCTTGGGCGAGAGTAGTACTAGGATGGGTGACCTCCCGGGAAGTCCTCGTGTTGCATCCCTTATTTTTTGCGCGTTATTTGTACGGCGAGCGCGTCTTTTGGCGCACAACGCCGCACGCATCGTACAAATTTACGAAGTGCATCCTTCGACGAGTGCATCCTTTAAAACAAATGGAAAATGTGTTTCTCCCCGCTATCCCCGTCACGGGACGAGGAGAACAAGAGGGACGGGGCGCATGGCATATCGGATGCGATCATACCAAGACTAAAGCACCGGATCCCATCGTAACTCCGGTTAAGCGTGCTTGGGCGAGAGTAGTACTAGGATGGGTGACCTCCGGGAAGTCCTCGTGTTGCATCCCTTTATTTTTTGTCGCGTTATTTGTACGGCGAGCGCGTCTTTTTGGCGCACAACGCCGCACGCATCGCAAATTACCCCGACGAGTGCATCCTTTCGTACGAAAACAAATGGAAAATGTGTTTCTCCTCGCTATCCCCGTCACGGGACGAGGAGAACAAGAGGGACGGGGCGCATGGCATATCGGATGCGATCATACCAAAGACTAAAGCACCGGATCCCATCGTAACTCCGGTTAAGCGTGCTTGGGCGAGAGTAGTACTAGGATGGGTGACTTCGGGAAGTCCTCGTGTTGCATCCCTTATTTTTGTCAACAATATTTGTACGGCGAGCGCGTCTTTTGGCGCACAACGCCGCACGCATCGTACAAATTCCGACGAGTGCATCCTTTCGTACGAAAACAAATGGAAAATGTGTTTCTCCCTCGCTATCCTTCGTCACGGACGAGGAGAACAAGAGGGACGGGGCGCATGGCATATCGGATGCGATCATACCAAAGACTAAAGCACCGGATCCCATCGTAACTCCGGTTAAGCGTGCTTGGGCGAGAGTAGTACTAGGATGGGTGACCTCCGGGAAGTCCTCGTGTTGCATCCCTTATTTTTTGTCGCGCTATTTGTACGGCGAGCGCGTTTTTGGCGCACAACGCCGCACGCATCGTACAAACCCCGACGAGTGCATCCTTTCGTACGAAAACAAATGGAAAATGTGTTTCTCCCGCTATCCCCGTCACGGACGAGGAGAACAAGAGGACGGGGGCGCATGGCATATCGGATGCGATCATACCAAGACTAAAGCACCGGATCCCATCGAACTCCGGTTAAGCGTGCTTGGGCGAGAGAGTACTAGGATGGGTGACCTCCGGGAAGTCCTCGTGTTGCATCCCTTATTTTTTGTGCGCTGCTATTTGTACGGCGAGCGCTCTTTTGGCGCACAACGCCGCACGCATCGTACAAATTCCGACGAGTGCATCCTTTCGTACGAAAACAAATGGAAAATGTGTTTCTCCCCGCTATCCCCGTCACGGACGAGGAGAACAAGAGGGACGGGGGCGCATGGCATATCGGATGCGATCATACCAAAGACTAAAGCACCGGATCCCACGAACTCCGGTTAAGCGTGCTTGGGCGAGAGTAGTACTAGGATGGGTGACCTCCGGGAAGTCCTCGTGTTGCATCCCTTATTTTTTTGTCGCGTTATTTGTACGGCGAGCGCGTCTTTTTGGCGCACAACGCCGCACGCATCGTACAAATTCCGACGAGTGCATCCTTTCGTACGAAAACAAATGGAAAATGTGTTTCTCCCGCTATCCCCGTCACGGACGAGGAGAACAAGAGGGACGGGGCGCATGGCATATCTGGATGCGATCATACAAAGACTAAAGCACCGGATCCCATCGAACTCCGGTTAAGCGTGCTTGGGCGAGAGTAGTACTAGGATGGGTGACCTCCGGGAAGTCCTCGTGTTGCATCCCTTATTTTTTGCTGCGCATATTTGTACTGGGCGAGCGCGTCTTTTTGGCGCACAACGCCGCACGCATCGTACAAATTCCGACGAGTGCATCCTTTCGTACGAAAACAAATGGAAAATGTGTTTCTCCCGCTATCCCCCGTCACGGACGAGGAGAACAAGAGGACGGGGGCGCATGGCATATCGGATGCGATCATACCAAGACTAAAGCACCGGATCCCATCGTAACTCCGGTTAAGCGTGCTTGGGCGAGAGTAGTACTAGGATGGGTGACCTCCGGGAAGTCCTCGTGTTGCATCCCTTATTTTTTGTCGCGCGTTATTTGTACGGCGAGCGCGTCTTTTTGGCGCACAACGCCGCACGCATCGTACAAATTCGACGAGTGCATCCTTTCGTACGAAAACAAATGGAAAATGTGTTTCTCCCCGCTATCCCCGTCACGGACGAGGAGAACAAGAGGGACGGGGCGCATGGCATATCGGATGCGATCATACCAAGACTAAAGCACCGGATCCCATCGAACTCCGGTTAAGCGTGCTTGGGCGAGAGTAGTACTAGGATGGGTGACCTCCCGGGAAGTCCTCGTGTTGCATCCCTTTTTTTTTGTCGCGCTGCTATTTGTACTACGAGCGCGTCTTTTTGGCGCACAACGCCGCACGCATCGTACAAATTCTCGACGAGTGCATCCTTTCGTACGAAAACAAATGGAAAATGTGTTTCTCCCCGCTATCCCCGTCACGGACGAGGAGAACAAGAGGGACGGGGCGCATGGCATATCGGATGCGATCATACCAAAGACTAAAGCACCGGATCCCATCGTAACTCCGGTTAAGCGTGCTTGGGCGAGAGTAGTACTAGGATGGGTGACCTCCCGGGAAGTCCTCGTGTTGCATCCCTTATTTTTTGTCGCGCGTTATTTGTACGGCGAGCGCGTCTTTTGGCGCACAACGCCGCACGCATCGTACAAATTCCGACGAGTGCATCCTTTCGTACGAAAACAAATGGAAAATGTGTTTCTCCCGCTATCCCCGTCACGGACGAGGAGAACAAGAGGGACGGGGCGCATGGCATATCGGATGCGATCATACCAAAGACTAAAGCACCGGATCCCACGTAACTCCGGTTAAGCGTGCTTTGGGCGAGAGTAGTACTAGGATGGGTGACCTCCCGGGAAGTCCTCGTGTTGCATCCCTTATTTTGTTTGCGTTATTTGTACTACGGCGAGCGGTTTTTTTGGCGCACAACGCCGCACGCATCGTACAAATTTCCGACGAGTGCATCCTTTCGTACGAAAACAAATGGAAAATGTGTTTCTCCCCGCTATCCCCGTCACGGACGAGGAGAACAAGAGGGACGGGGCGCATGGCATATCTGGATGCGATCATACCAAAGACTAAAGCACCGGATCCCATCGTAACTCCGGTTAAGCGTGCTTGGGCGAGAGTAGTACTAGGATGGGTGACCTCCGGGAAGTCCTCGTGTTGCATCCCTTATTTTTTGTCGCGCTATTTGTATCGGCGAGCGCGCCTTTTTGGCGCACAACGCCGCACGCATCGTACAAATTCCGACGAGTGCATCCTTTCGTACGAAAACAAATGGAAAATGTGTTTCTCCCCGCTATCCCCGTCACGGACGAGGAGAACAAGAGGACGGGGCGCATGGCATATCGGATGCGATCATACCAAAGACTAAAGCACCGATCCCATCGAACTCCGGTTAAGCGTGCTTGGGCGAGAGTAGTACTAGGATGGGTGACCTCCGGGAAGTCCTCGTGTTGCATCCCTTATTTTTTGTCGCAGCGTTATTTTGTACGGCGAGCGCGTCTTTTGGCGCACAACGCCGCACGCATCGTACAAATTCCGACGAGTGCATCCTTTCGTACGAAAACAAATGGAAAATGTGTTTCTCCCCGCTATCCCCGTCACGGACGAGGAGAACAAGAGGGACGGGGCGCATGGCATATCGGATGCGATCATACCAAAGACTAAAGCACCGGATCCCATCGTAACTCCGGTTAAGCGTGCTTGGGCGAGAGTAGTACTAGGATGGGTGACCTCCCGGGAAGTCCTCGTGTTGCATCCCTTATTTTTTGCGCTGCTATTTGTACGGCGAGCGCGTCTTTTTGGCGCACAACGCCGCACGCATCGTACAAATTCTCGACGAGTGCATCCTTTCGTACGAAAACAAATGGAAAATGTGTTTCTCCCGCTATCCCCGTCACGGACGAGGAGAACAAGAGGGACGGGGCGCATGGCATATCGGATGCGATCATACCAAAGACTAAAGCACCGGATCCCATCGTAACTCCGGTTAAGCGTGCTTGGGCGAGAGAGTACTAGGATGGGTGACCTCCCGGGAAGTCCTCGTGTTGCATCCCTTATTTTTTGTCGCGCGTTATTTGTACGGCGAGCGCGTCTTTTTGGCGCACAACGCCGCACGCATCGTACAAATTCTGACGAGTGCATCCTTTCGTACGAAAACAAATGGAAAATGTGTTTCTCCCCGCTATCCCCGTCACTGGGACGAGGAGAACAAGAGGGACGGGGCGCATGGCATATCGGATGCGATCATACCAAAGACTAAAGCACCGGATCCCATCGTAACTCCGGTTAAGCGTGCTTGGGCGAGAGTAGTACTAGGATGGGTGACCTCCCGGGAAGTCCTCGTGTTGCATCCCTTATTTTTTGTGCGCGTTATTTGTACGGCGAGCGTGCTTTTTGGCGCACAACGCCGCACGCATCGTACAAATTCCCGACGAGTGCATCCTTTCGTACGAAAACAAATGGAAAATGTGTTTCTCCCCGCTATCCCCCGTCACGGGACGAGGAGAACAAGAGGGACGGGGGCGCATGGCATATCTGGATGCGATCATACCAAGACTAAAGCACCGGATCCCATCGAACTCCGGTTAAGCGTGCTTGGGCGAGAGTAGTACTAGGATGGGTGACCTCCGGGAAGTCCTCGTGTTGCATCCCTTATTTTTTGCCGCGCGCTATTTGTACGGCGAGCGTCGTTTTTGGCGCACAACGCCGCACGCATCGTACAAATTCTCGACGAGTGCATCCTTTCGTACGAAAACAAATGGAAAATGTGTTTCTCCCCGCTATCCCCGTCACGGACGAGGAGAACAAGAGGGACGGGGCGCATGGCATATCGGATGCGATCATACCAAAGACTAAAGCACCGGATCCCATCGAACTCCGGTTAAGCGTGCTTGGGCGAGAGTAGTACTAGGATGGGTGACCTCCCGGGAAGTCCTCGTGTTGCATCCCTTATTTTTGTCGCTTCGCGCGTTATTTGTACGGCGAGCGCGTCTTTTTGGCGCACAACGCCGCACGCATCGTACAAATTCTCGACGAGTGCATCCTTTCGTACGAAAACAAATGGAAAATGTGTTTCTCCTCGCTATCCCCGTCACGGACGAGGAGAACAAGAGGGACGGGGCGCATGGCATATCGGATGCGATCATACCAAGACTAAAGCACCGGATCCCATCGTAACTCCGGTTAAGCGTGCTTGGGCGAGAGTAGTACTAGGATGGGTGACCTCCCGGGAAGTCCTCGTGTTGCATCCCTTATTTTTTGTCGCGCGTTATTTGTACGGCGAGCGCGCTCTTTTGGCGCACAACGCCGCACGCATCGTACAAATTCCGACGAGTGCATCCTTTCGTACGAAAACAAATGGAAAATGTGTTTCTCCCCGCTATCCCCGTCACGGACGAGGAGAACAAGAGGGACTGGGCGCATGGCATATCGGATGCGATCATACCAAAGACTAAAGCACCGGATCCCACGAACTCCGGTTAAGCGTGCTTGGGCGAGAGTAGTACTAGGATGGGTGACCTCCCGGGAAGTCCTCGTGTTGCATCCCTTATTTTTGTCGCGCGTTATTTGTACCGGCGAGCGCGTTTTTGGCGCACAACGCCGCACGCATCGTACAAATTCCGACGAGTGCATCCTTTCGTATAAAACAAATGGAAAATGTGTTTCTCCCGCTATCCCCGTCACGGACGAGGAGAACAAGAGGACGGGGCGCATGGCATATCGGATGCGATCATACCAAAGACTAAAGCACCGGATCCCACGAACTCCGGTTAAGCGTGCTTGGGCGAGAGTAGTACTAGGATGGGTGACCTCCCGGGAAGTCCTCGTGTTGCATCCCTTATTTTTTGCCGCGTGTTATTTGTACGGCGAGCGCGCCTTTTGGCGCACAACGCCGCACGCATCGTACAAATTCCGACGAGTGCATCCTTTCGTACGAAAACAAATGGAAAATGTGTTTCTCCCGCTATCCTCGTCACGGGACGAGGAGAACAAGAGGACGGGGCGCATGGCATATCGGATGCGATCATACCAAAGACTAAAGCACCGGATCCCATCGAACTCCGGTTAAGCGTGCTTGGGCGAGAGTAGTACTAGGATGGGTGACCTCCCGGGAAGTCCTCGTGTTGCATCCCTTATTTTTTGTCGCGCGTTATTTGTACGGCGAGCGCTTTTTTGGCGCACAACGCCGCACGCATCGTACAAATTCCGACGAGTGCATCCTTTCGTACGAAAACAAATGGAAAATGTGTTTCTCCCCGCTATCCCCGTCACGGACGAGGAGAACAAGAGGACGGGGCGCATGGCATATCGGATGCGATCATACCAAAGACTAAAGCACCTGATCCCATCGAACTCCGGTTAAGCGTGCTTGGGCGAGAGTAGTACTAGGATGGGTGACCTCCCGGGAAGTCCTCGTGTTGCATCCCTTATTTTTTGTCATGCGCGTTATTTGTACGGCGAGCGCGTCTTTTGGCGCACAACGCCGCACGCATCGTACAAATTCCCGACGAGTGCATCCTTTCGTACGAAAACAAATGGAAAATGTGTTTCTCCCCGCTATCCCCGTCACGGACGAGGAGAACAAGAGGGACGGGGCGCATGGCATATCGGATGCGATCATACTCAAGACTAAAGCACCGGATCCCATCGAACTCCGGTTAAGCGTGCTTGGGCGAGAGTAGTACTAGGATGGGTGACCTCCCGGGAAGTCCTCGTGTTGCATCCCTTATTTTTGTCGCGCTATTTGTACGGCGAGCGCTGGCTTTTGGCGCACAACGCCGCACGCATCGTACAAATTCCGACGAGTGCATCCTTTCGTACGAAAACAAATGGAAAATGTGTTTCTCCCCGCTATCCCCGTCACGGACGAGGAGAACAAGAGGGACGGGGCGCATGGCATATCGGATGCGATCATACCAAGACTAAAGCACCGGATCCCATCGAACTCCGGTTAAGCGTGCTTGGGCGAGAGTAGTACTAGGATGGGTGACCTCCGGGAAGTCCTCGTGTTGCATCCCTTATTTTTTTGCCGCATATTTGTACGGCGAGCGCGTCTTTTGGCGCACAACGCCGCACGCATCGTACAAATTCTGACGAGTGCATCCTTTCGTACGAAAACAAATGGAAAATGTGTTTCTCCCCGCTATCCCCCGTCACGGACGAGGAGAACAAGAGGGACGGGGCGCATGGCATATCGGATGCGATCATACCAAAGACTAAAGCACCGGATCCCATCGAACTCCGGTTAAGCGTGCTTGGGCGAGAGTAGTACTAGGATGGGTGACCTCCCGGGAAGTCCTCGTGTTGCATCCCTTATTTTTTGGCGCGTTATTTGTACGGCGAGCGCGTCTTTTTTGGCGCACAACGCCGCACGCATCGTACAAATTCTGACGAGTGCATCCTTTCGTACGAAAACAAATGGAAAATGTGTTTCTCCCCGCTATCCCCCGTCACGGGACGAGGAGAACAAGAGGGACGGGGGCGCATGGCATATCGGATGCGATCATACCAGCACTAAAGCACCGGATCCCATCAGAACTCCGAAGTTAAGCGTGCTTGGGCGAGAGTAGTACTAGGATGGGTGACCTCCCGGGAAGTCCTCGTGTTGCATCCCTTATTTTTGTCGCTGCTATTTGTACTGGGCGAGCGCGTCTTTTTGGCGCACAACGCCGCACGCATCGTATAAATTCCGACGAGTGCATCCTTTCGTACGAAAACAAATGGAAAATGTGTTTCTCCCCGCTATCCCCGTCACGGACGAGGAGAACAAGAGGACGGGGCGCATGGCATATCTGGATGCGATCATACCAAAGACTAAAGCACCGGATCCCATCGTAACTCCGGTTAAGCGTGCTTGGGCGAGAGTAGTACTAGGATGGGTGACCTCCCGGGAAGTCCTCGTGTTGCATCCCTTATTTTTTGTCGCAGCGTTATTTGTACGGCGAGCGCGTCTTTTTGGCGCACAACGCCGCACGCATCGCATACAAATTCCGACGAGTGCATCCTTTCGTACGAAAACAAATGGAAAATGTGTTTCTCCCCGCTATCCCCCGTCACGGACGAGGAGAACAAGAGGGACTGGGGCGCATGGCATATCGGATGCGATCATACCAAAGACTAAAGCACCGGATCCCATCGAACTCCGGTTAAGCGTGCTTGGGCGAGAGTAGTACTAGGATGGGTGACCTCCGGGAAGTCCTCGTGTTGCATCCCTTATTTTTGTCAGCTGTTATTTGTACGGCGAGCGCGCTTTTGGCGCACAACGCCGCACGCATCGTACAAATTCCGACGAGTGCATCCTTTCGTACGAAAACAAATGGAAAATGTGTTTCTCCCCGCTATCCCCGTCACGGACGAGGAGAACAAGAGGACTGGGGCGCATGGCATATCGGATGCGATCATACCAAGACTAAAGCACCGGATCCCATCGTAACTCCGGTTAAGCGTGCTTGGGCGAGAGTAGTACTAGGATGGGTGACCTCCCGGGAAGTCCTCGTGTTGCATCCCTTATTTTTTGTCGCGCTATTTGTACGGCGAGCGCTCTTTTTGGCGCACAACGCCGCACGCATCGTACAAATCTCGACGAGTGCATCCTTTCGTACGAAAACAAATGGAAAATGTGTTTCTCCTCGCTATCCCCGTCACGGACGAGGAGAACAAGAGGACGGGCGCATGGCATATCGGATGCGATCATACAAGACTAAAGCACCGGATCCCATCGTAACTCCGGTTAAGCGTGCTTGGGCGAGAGTAGTACTAGGATGGGTGACCTCCGGGAAGTCCTCGTGTTGCATCCCTTATTTTTTGTCGCGCAAGTTATTTGTACGGCGAGCGCGTCTTTTTGGCGCACAACGCCGCACGCATCGCACAAATTCCCGACGAGTGCATCCTTTCGTACGAAAACAAATGGAAAATGTGTTTCTCCTCGCTATCCCCGTCACGGACGAGGAGAACAAGAGGGACGGGGCGCATGGCATATCGGATGCGATCATACCAAGACTAAAGCACCGGATCCCATCGTAACTCCGGTTAAGCGTGCTTGGGCGAGAGTAGTACTAGGATGGGTGACCTCCCGGGAAGTCCTCGTGTTGCATCCCTTATTTTTTCGCGCGTTATTTGTACGGCGAGCGCGCTTTTTGGCGCACAACGCCGCACGCATCGCATACAAATTCCGACGAGTGCATCCTTTCGTACGAAAACAAATGGAAAATGTGTTTCTCCCCGCTATCCCCGTCACGGACGAGGAGAACAAGAGGGACGGGGCGCATGGCATATCTGGATGCGATCATACTCAAGACTAAAGCACCGGATCCCACTCGAACTCCGGTTAAGCGTGCTTGGGCGAGAGTAGTACTAGGATGGGTGACCTCCCGGGAAGTCCTCGTGTTGCATCCCTTATTTTTGTCGCGCTATTTGTACGGCGAGCGCGTCTTTTGGCGCACAACGCCGCACGCATCGTACAAATTCCGACGAGTGCATCCTTTCGTACGAAAACAAATGGAAAATGTGTTTCTCCCCGCTATCCCCGTCACGGACGAGGAGAACAAGAGGACGGGGCGCATGGCATATCGGATGCGATCATACCAAAGACTAAAGCACCGGATCCCATCGAACTCCGGTTGCGTGCTTGGGCGAGAGTAGTACTAGGATGGGTGACCTCCCGGGAAGTCCTCGTGTTGCATCCCTTATTTTTTGTCGCGTTATTTGTACGGCGAGCGCGCTTTTTTGGCGCACAACGCCGCACGCATCGTACAAATTCCGACGAGTGCATCCTTTTCGTACGAAAACAAATGGAAAATGTGTTTCTCCTCGCTATCCCCGTCACGGACGAGGAGAACAAGAGGGACGGGGGCGCATGGCATATCGGATGCGATCATACCAAAGACTAAAGCACCGGATCCCATCGAACTCCGGTTAAGCGTGCTTGGGCGAGAGTAGTACTAGGATGGGTGACCTCCGGGAAGTCCTCGTGTTGCATCCCTTATTTTTTGCGCGTTATTTGTACGGCGAGCGCGTCTTTTTGGCGCACAACGCCGCACGCATCGTACAAATTCCGACGAGTGCATCCTTTCGTACGAAAACAAATGGAAAATGTGTTTCTCCCCGCTATCCCCGTCACGGACGAGGAGAACAAGAGGACTGGGGCGCATGGCATATCGGATGCGATCATACCAAGCACTAAAGCACCGGATCCCATCGAACTCCGGTTAAGCGTGCTTGGGCGAGAGAGTACTAGGATGGGTGACCTCCCGGGAAGTCCTCGTGTTGCATCCCTTATTTTTTGTCGCTGCTATTTGTACGGCGAGCGCGTCTTTTTGGCGCACAACGCCGCACGCATCGTACAAATTCGACGAGTGCATCCTTTCGTACGAAAACAAATGGAAAATGTGTTTCTCCCGCTATCCCCCGTCACGGGACGAGGAGAACAAGAGGACGGGGGCGCATGGCATATCGGATGCGATCATACCAAAGACTAAAGCACCGATCCCATCGAACTCCGGTTAAGCGTGCTTGGGCGAGAGTAGTACTAGGATGGGTGACCTCCCGGGAAGTCCTCGTGTTGCATCCCTTATTTTGTACGGCGAGCGCAGTCTTTTTGGCGCACAACGCCGCACGCATCGTACAAATTCCGACGAGTGCATCCTTTCGTACGAAAACAAATGGAAAATGTGTTTCTCCCCGCTATCCCCGTCACGGGACGAGGAGAACAAGAGGACGGGGCGCATGGCATATCGGATGCGATCATACCAAGACTAAAGCACCGGATCCCACGTAACTCCGGTTAAGCGTGCTTGGGCGAGAGTAGTACTAGGATGGGTGACCTCTGGGAAGTCCTCGTGTTGCATCCCTTATTTTTTGTCGCGCGTTATTTGTACGGCGAGCGCTTTTTGGCGCACAACGCCGCACGCATCGTACAAATTCCGACGAGTGCATCCTTTCGTACGAAAACAAATGGAAAATGTGTTTCTCCCCGCTATCCCCGTCACGGACGAGGAGAACAAGAGGGACGGGCGCATGGCATATCGGATGCGATCATACCAAAGACTAAAGCACCGGATCCCATCGAACTCCGGTTAAGCGTGCTTGGGCGAGAGTAGTACTAGGATGGGTGACCTCCCGGGAAGTCCTCGTGTTGCATCCCTTATTTTTTGTCGCGTTATTTGTACGGCGAGCGCGTCTTTTGGCGCACAACGCCGCACGCATCGTACATACCCCGACGAGTGCATCCTTTCGTACGAAAACAAATGGAAATGTGTTTCTCCCCGCTATCCCCGTCACGGACGAGGAGAACAAGAGGGACTGGGGCGCATGGCATATCGGATGCGATCATACCAAAGACTAAAGCACCGGATCCCATCGAACTCCGGTTAAGCGTGCTTGGGCGAGAGTAGTACTAGGATGGGTGACCTCCCGGGAAGTCCTCGTGTTGCATCCCTTATTTTTTGTCGCGCGTTATTTGTACGGCGAGCGCGTCTTTTGGCGCACAACGCCGCACGCATCGTACAAATTCCGACGAGTGCATCCTTTCGTACGAAAACAAATGGAAAATGTGTTTCTCCCGCTATCCCCGTCACGGACGAGGAGAACAAGAGGACGGGGCGCATGGCATATCGGATGCGATCATACCAAAGACTAAAGCACCGGATCCCATCGTAACTCCGGTTAAGCGTGCTTGGGCGAGAGTAGTACTAGGATGGGTGACCTCCCGGGAAGTCCTCGTGTTGCATCCCTTATTTTGTTTAGCGCGTATTTGTACTGGCGAGCGCTTTTTTGGCGCACAACGCCGCACGCATCGTACAAATTCCGACGAGTGCATCCTTTCGTACGAAAACAAATGGAAAATGTGTTTCTCCTCGCTATCCCCGTCACGGACGAGGAGAACAAGAGGACGGGGGCGCATGGCATATCGGATGCGATCATACCAAGACTAAAGCACCGGATCCCACGAACTCCGGTTAAGCGTGCTTGGGCGAGAGAGTAGTACTAGGATGGGTGACCTCCCGGGAAGTCCTCGTGTTGCATCCCTTATTTTTTGCCGCGCTGTTATTTGTACGGCGAGCGCGTCTTTTTGGCGCACAACGCCGCACGCATCGTACAAATTCCGACGAGTGCATCCTTTCGTACGAAAACAAATGGAAAATGTGTTTCTCCCCGCTATCCCCGTCACGGACGAGGAGAACAAGAGGGACGGGGCGCATGGCATATCGGATGCGATCATACCAAAGACTAAAGCACCGGATCCCATCGAACTCCGGTTAAGCGTGCTTGGGCGAGAGTAGTACTAGGATGGGTGACCTCCTGGGAAGTCCTCGTGTTGCATCCCTTATTTTTTGCTGCGCGTTATTTGTACGGCGAGCGCGTCTTTTTTGGCGCACAACGCCGCACGCATCGTACAAATTCTGACGAGTGCATCCTTTCGTACGAAAACAAATGGAAAATGTGTTTCTCCCCGCTATCCCCCGTCACGGGACGAGGAGAACAAGAGGGACGGGGGCGCATGGCATATCGGATGCGATCATACCAGCACTAAAGCACCGGATCCCATCGAACTCCGGTTAAGCGTGCTTGGGCGAGAGTAGTACTAGGATGGGTGACCTCCCGGGAAGTCCTCGTGTTGCATCCCTTATTTTTGTCGCTGTTATTTGTACGGCGAGCGCGTTTTTGGCGCACAACGCCGCACGCATCGTACAAATTCCTCGACGAGTGCATCCTTTCGCACGAAAACAAATGGAAAATGTGTTTCTCCCGCTATCCCCGTCACGGACGAGGAGAACAAGAGGGACGGGGCGCATGGCATATCGGATGCGATCATACCAAAGACTAAAGCACCGGATCCCATCGAACTCCGGTTAAGCGTGCTTGGGCGAGAGTAGTACTAGGATGGGTGACCTCCTGGGAAGTCCTCGTGTTGCATCCCTTATTTTGTACTATTTGTACGAGCGCGTTTTTGGCGCACAACGCCGCACGCATCGTACAAATTCTCGACGAGTGCATCCTTTCGTACGAAAACAAATGGAAAATGTGTTTCTCCCCGCTATCCCCGTCACGGACGAGGAGAACAAGAGGACGGGGCGCATGGCATATCGGATGCGATCATACCAAGACTAAAGCACCGGATCCCATCGTAACTCCGGTTAAGCGTGCTTGGGCGAGAGTAGTACTAGGATGGGTGACCTCCCGGGAAGTCCTCGTGTTGCATCCCTTATTTTTTGTCAGCGCGTTATTTGTACGGCGAGCGCGTCTTTTTTGGCGCACAACGCCGCACGCATCGTACAAATTCTCGACGAGTGCATCCTTTCGTACGAAAACAAATGGAAAATGTGTTTCTCCCGCTATCCCCGTCACGGACGAGGAGAACAAGAGGGACGGGGCGCATGGCATATCTGGATGCGATCATACCAAAGACTAAAGCACCGGATCCCATCGTAACTCCGGTTAAGCGTGCTTGGGCGAGAGTAGTACTAGGATGGGTGACCTCCCGGGAAGTCCTCGTGTTGCATCCCTTATTTTTGCCGCGCGTTATTTGTACGGCGAGCGCGTTTTTTTGGCGCACAACGCCGCACGCATCGCACAAACCTCGACGAGTGCATCCTTTCGTACGAAAACAAATGGAAAATGTGTTTCTCCCCGCTATCCCCGTCACGGACGAGGAGAACAAGAGGACGGGGCGCATGGCATATCGGATGCGATCATACCAAGACTAAAGCACCGGATCCCATCGAACTCCGGTTAAGCGTGCTTGGGCGAGAGAGTAGTACTAGGATGGGTGACCTCCGGGAAGTCCTCGTGTTGCATCCCTTATTTTTTGTGCGCGTTATTTGTACGGCGAGCGTCTTTTTGGCGCACAACGCCGCACGCATCGTACAAATTCCGACGAGTGCATCCTTTCGTACGAAAACAAATGGAAAATGTGTTTCTCCCCGCTATCCCCGTCACGGACGAGGAGAACAAGAGGGACGGGGCGCATGGCATATCGGATGCGATCATACCAAGACTAAAGCACCGGATCCCATCGAACTCCGGTTAAGCGTGCTTGGGCGAGAGTAGTACTAGGATGGGTGACCTCCCGGGAAGTCCTCGTGTTGCATCCCTTATTTTTTGCTGCGCGTTATTTGTACGGCGAGCGCTCTTTTTTGGCGCACAACGCCGCACGCATCGTACAAATTCCCGACGAGTGCATCCTTTCGTACGAAAACAAATGGAAAATGTGTTTCTCCCCGCTATCCTCGTCACGGACGAGGAGAACAAGAGGGACTGGGGCGCATGGCATATCGGATGCGATCATACCAAAGACTAAAGCACCGGATCCCATCGAACTCCGGTTAAGCGTGCTTGGGCGAGAGTAGTACTAGGATGGGTGACCTCCCGGGAAGTCCTCGTGTTGCATCCCTTATTTTTTGCGCGCGCTATTTGTACGGCGAGCGCTTTTTGGCGCACAACGCCGCACGCATCGTACAAATTCCGACGAGTGCATCCTTTCGTACGAAAACAAATGGAAAATGTGTTTCTCCCGCTATCCCCGTCACGGACGAGGAGAACAAGAGGACGGGGCGCATGGCATATCGGATGCGATCATACCAAAGACTAAAGCACCGATCCCATCGAACTCCGGTTAAGCGTGCTTGGGCGAGAGTAGTACTAGGATGGGTGACCTCCGGGAAGTCCTCGTGTTGCATCCCTTATTTTTTGTATTTGTACGGCGAGCGCGTTTTTTTGGCGCACAACGCCGCACGCATCGTACAAATTCCGACGAGTGCATCCTTTCGTACGAAAACAAATGGAAAATGTGTTTCTCCCGCTATCCCCGTCACGGACGAGGAGAACAAGAGGACGGGGCGCATGGCATATCGGATGCGATCATACCAAGACTAAAGCACCTGATCCCATCGAACTCCGGTTAAGCGTGCTTGGGCGAGAGTAGTACTAGGATGGGTGACCTCCGGGAAGTCCTCGTGTTGCATCCCTTATTTTTGTCGCTGCTATTTGTACGGCGAGCGCGTTTTTGGCGCACAACGCCGCACGCATCGTACAAATTCCGACGAGTGCATCCTTTCGTACGAAAACAAATGGAAAATGTGTTTCTCCCCGCTATCCCCGTCACGGACGAGGAGAACAAGAGGACGGGGCGCATGGCATATCGGATGCGATCATACCAAGACTAAAGCACCGGATCCCATCGAACTCCGGTTAAGCGTGCTTGGGCGAGAGTAGTACTAGGATGGGTGACCTCCCTGAAGTCCTCGTGTTGCATCCCTTATTTTTTGCCGCGCGTTATTTGTACGGCGAGCGCGTCTTTTTGGCGCACAACGCCGCACGCATCGTACAAATTCCGACGAGTGCATCCTTTCGTACGAAAACAAATGGAAAATGTGTTTCTCCCGCCATCCCCGTCACGGACGAGGAGAACAAGAGGGACGGGGGCGCATGGCATATCGGATGCGATCATACCAAAGACTAAAGCACCGGATCCCATCGAACTCCGGTTAAGCGTGCTTGGGCGAGAGTAGTACTAGGATGGGTGACCTCCCGGGAAGTCCTCGTGTTGCATCCCTTATTTTTTGTCGCGTTATTTGTACGGCGAGCGCTTCTTTTGGCGCACAACGCCGCACGCATCGTACAAATTCCGACGAGTGCATCCTTTCGTACGAAAACAAATGGAAAATGTGTTTCTCCCCGCTATCCCCGTCACGGACGAGGAGAACAAGAGGACGGGGCGCATGGCATATCGGATGCGATCATACCAAAGACTAAAGCACCGGATCCCATCGAACTCCGGTTAAGCGTGCTTGGGCGAGAGAGTACTAGGATGGGTGACCTCCCGGGAAGTCCTCGTGTTGCATCCCTTATTTTTTGCGCGTTATTTGTACGGCGAGCGCGTCTTTTTTTGGCGCACAACGCCGCACGCATCGTACAAATTCCGACGAGTGCATCCTTTCGTACGAAAACAAATGGAAAATGTGTTTCTCCCCGCTATCCCCCGTCACGGACGAGGAGAACAAGAGGGACGGGGCGCATGGCATATCGGATGCGATCATACCAAGACTAAAGCACCGGATCCCATCGAACTCCGGTTAAGCGTGCTTGGGCGAGAGTAGTACTAGGATGGGTGACCTCCCGGGAAGTCCTCGTGTTGCATCCCTTATTTTTGTCGCGCGTTATTTGTACGGCGAGCGCTGTCTTTTTGGCGCACAACGCCGCACGCATCGTACAAACCCCGACGAGTGCATCCTTTCGTACGAAAACAAATGGAAAATGTGTTTCTCCCCGCTATCCCCGTCACGGACGAGGAGAACAAGAGGGACGGGGGCGCATGGCATATCGGATGCGATCATACCAAGACTAAAGCACCGGATCCCATCGTAACTCCGGTTAAGCGTGCTTGGGCGAGAGTAGTACTAGGATGGGTGACCTCTCGGGAAGTCCTCGTGTTGCATCCCTTATTTTTGTCGCGCTTATTTGTACGAGCGCGTTTTTTGGCGCACAACGCCGCACGCATCGTACAAATTCCGACGAGTGCATCCTTTCGTACGAAAACAAATGGAAAATGTGTTTCTCCCGCCATCCCCGTCACGGACGAGGAGAACAAGAGGACGGGGCGCATGGCATATCGGATGCGATCATACCAAAGACTAAAGCACCGGATCCCATCAACTCCGGTTAAGCGTGCTTGGGCGAGAGTAGTACTAGGATGGGTGACCTCCGGGAAGTCCTCGTGTTGCATCCCTTATTTTTTGTCGCGTTATTTGTACGGCGAGCGCGTCTTTTTGGCGCACAACGCCGCACGCATCGTACAACCCCGACGAGTGCATCCTTTCGTACGAAAACAAATGGAAAATGTGTTTCTCCCGCTATCCCCGTCACGGACGAGGAGAACAAGAGGGACGGGGCGCATGGCATATCTGATGCGATCATACCAAAGACTAAAGCACCGGATCCCATCGAACTCCGGTTAAGCGTGCTTGGGCGAGAGTAGTACTAGGATGGGTGACCTCCGGGAAGTCCTCGTGTTGCATCCCTTATTTTTTGTCGCTGCGTTATTTGTACGGCGAGCGCGTCTTTTTGGCGCACAACGCCGCACGCATCGTACAAATTCCGACGAGTGCATCCTTTCGTACGAAAACAAATGGAAAATGTGTTTCTCCCCGCTATCCCCGTCACTGACGAGGAGAACAAGAGGGACGGGGCGCATGGCATATCGGATGCGATCATACCAAAGACTAAAGCACCGGATCCCATCGTAACTCCGGTTAAGCGTGCTTGGGCGAGAGTAGTACTAGGATGGGTGACCTCCCGGGAAGTCCTCGTGTTGCATCCTCTTTTTTTTGTCGCGCTGTTATTTGTACGGCGAGCGCGTCTTTTTGGCGCACAACGCCGCACGCATCGTACAAATTCCCGACGAGTGCATCCTTTCGTACGAAAACAAATGGAAAATGTGTTTCTCCCCGCTATCCTCGTCACGGACGAGGAGAACAAGAGGGACGGGGGCGCATGGCATATCTGGATGCGATCATACCAAGACTAAAGCACCTGATCCCATCGAACTCCGGTTAAGCGTGCTTGGGCGAGAGTAGTACTAGGATGGGTGACCTCCGGGAAGTCCTCGTGTTGCATCCCTTATTTTTTGTCGCGCTTATTTGTACGGCGAGCGCGTCTTTTTGGCGCACAACGCCGCACGCATCGTACAAATTCCGACGAGTGCATCCTTTCGTACGAAAACAAATGGAAAATGTGTTTCTCCCCGCTATCCCCGTCACGGACGAGGAGAACAAGAGGACTGGGCGCATGGCATATCGGATGCGATCATACCAAAGCACTAAAGCACCGGATCCCATCGAACTCCGGTTAAGCGTGCTTGGGCGAGAGTAGTACTAGGATGGGTGACCTCCGGGAAGTCCTCGTGTTGCATCCCTTATTTTTTGTCGCGCGTTATTTGTACGGCGAGCGCGTTTTTTGGCGCACAACGCCGCACGCATCGTACAAACCCCGACGAGTGCATCCTTTCGTACGAAAACAAATGGAAAATGTGTTTCTCCCCGCTATCCCCGTCACGGACGAGGAGAACAAGAGGACGGGGCGCATGGCATATCGGATGCGATCATACCAGCACTAAAGCACCGGATCCCATCGAACTCCGGTTAAGCGTGCTTGGGCGAGAGTAGTACTAGGATGGGTGACCTCCGGGAAGTCCTCGTGTTGCATCCCTTATTTTTTGTGCGCTGCTATTTGTACGGCGAGCGCGTCTTTTTGGCGCACAACGCCGCACGCATCGTACAAATTCCGACGAGTGCATCCTTTCGTACGAAAACAAATGGAAAATGTGTTTCTCCCCGCTATCCCCCGTCACGGGACGAGGAGAACAAGAGGGACTGGGGCGCATGGCATATCGGATGCGATCATACCAAAGACTAAAGCACCGGATCCCATCGTAACTCCGGTTAAGCGTGCTTGGGCGAGAGTAGTACTAGGATGGGTGACCTCCCGGGAAGTCCTCGTGTTGCATCCCTTATTTTTGTACGCGATTTGTACTGCGAGCGCGTTTTTGGCGCACAACGCCGCACGCATCGTACAAATTCTCGACGAGTGCATCCTTTCGTACGAAAACAAATGGAAAATGTGTTTCTCCCGCTATCCCTCGTCACGGACGAGGAGAACAAGAGGACTGGGGCGCATGGCATATCGGATGCGATCATACCAAAGACTAAAGCACCGGATCCCATCAGAACTCCGAAGTTAAGCGTGCTTGGGCGAGAGTAGTACTAGGATGGGTGACCTCCTGGGAAGTCCTCGTGTTGCATCCCTTATTTTTTGCTGCGCGTTATTTGTACGGCGAGCGCGTCTTTTTTGGCGCACAACGCCGCACGCATCGTACAAATTCTGACGAGTGCATCCTTTCGTACGAAAACAAATGGAAAATGTGTTTCTCCTCGCTATCCCCGTCACGGACGAGGAGAACAAGAGGGACGGGGCGCATGGCATATCGGATGCGATCATACCAAGACTAAAGCACCGGATCCCATCGAACTCCGGTTAAGCGTGCTTGGGCGAGAGTAGTACTAGGATGGGTGACCTCCCGGGAAGTCCTCGTGTTGCATCCCTTATTTTTGTCAGCTATGTTATTTGTACGGCGAGCTGCTTTTTGGCGCACAACGCCGCACGCATCGTACAAATTCTGACGAGTGCATCCTTTCGTACGAAAACAAATGGAAAATGTGTTTCTCCCCGCTATCCCCCGTCACGGGACGAGGAGAACAAGAGGGACGGGGGCGCATGGCATATCGGATGCGATCATACCAGCACTAAAGCACCGGATCCCATCAGAACTCCGGTTAAGCGTGCTTGGGCGAGAGTAGTACTAGGATGGGTGACCTCCCGGGAAGTCCTCGTGTTGCATCCCTTATTTTTTGCCGCGCTTATTTGTACGGCGAGCGCGTCTTTTTGGCGCACAACGCCGCACGCATCGTACAAATTCTCGACGAGTGCATCCTTTCGTACGAAAACAAATGGAAAATGTGTTTCTCCCCGCTATCCCCGTCACGGACGAGGAGAACAAGAGGACGGGGCGCATGGCATATCGGATGCGATCATACCAAAGCACTAAAGCACCGGATCCCATCGTAACTCCGAAGTTAAGCGTGCTTGGGCGAGAGTAGTACTAGGATGGGTGACCTCCCGGGAAGTCCTCGTGTTGCATCCCTTATTTTTTGTTTTGTACTGCGAGCGCGTCTTTTTGGCGCACAACGCCGCACGCATCGTACAAATTCCGACGAGTGCATCCTTTCGTACGAAAACAAATGGAAAATGTGTTCTCCTCGCTATCCCCGTCACGGACGAGGAGAACAAGAGGACGGGGCGCATGGCATATCTGATGCGATCATACCAAAGACTAAAGCACCTGGATCCCACGAACTCCGGTTAAGCGTGCTTGGGCGAGAGTAGTACTAGGATGGGTGACCTCCGGGAAGTCCTCGTGTTGCATCCCTTATTTTTTGTCGCGCGTTATTTGTACGGGCGAGCGTCTTTTTGGCGCACAACGCCGCACGCATCGTACAAACCCCGACGAGTGCATCCTTTCGTACGAAAACAAATGGAAAATGTGTTTCTCCCCGCTATCCCGTCACGGACGAGGAGAACAAGAGGACGGGGCGCATGGCATATCGGATGCGATCATACCAAAGACTAAAGCACCGGATCCCATCGAACTCCGGTTAAGCGTGCTTGGGCGAGAGTAGTACTAGGATGGGTGACCTCCCGGGAAGTCCTCGTGTTGCATCCCTTATTTTTTGTCGCGCGTTATTTGTACCTGGCGAGCGTCTTTTTTGGCGCACAACGCCGCACGCATCGTACAAATTCCGACGAGTGCATCCTTTCGTACGAAAACAAATGGAAAATGTGTTTCTCCCCGCTATCCCCGTCACGGACGAGGAGAACAAGAGGGACGGGCGCATGGCATATCGGATGCGATCATACCAAAGACTAAAGCACCGGATCCCATCGTAACTCCGGTTAAGCGTGCTTGGGCGAGAGTAGTACTAGGATGGGTGACCTCCCGGGAAGTCCTCGTGTTGCATCCCTTATTTTTTGTCGCGCGTTATTTGTACGGCGAGCTGCTTTTTTGGCGCACAACGCCGCACGCATCGTACAAATTCCGACGAGTGCATCCTTTCGTACGAAAACAAATGGAAAATGTGTTTCTCCCCGCTATCCCCGTCACGGACGAGGAGAACAAGAGGACGGGGCGCATGGCATATCGGATGCGATCATACCAAAGACTAAAGCACCGGATCCCATCGAACTCCGGTTAAGCGTGCTTGGGCGAGAGTAGTACTAGGATGGGTGACCTCCCGGGAAGTCCTCGTGTTGCATCCCTTATTTTTGCGCGTTATTTGTACGGCGAGCGCTTTTTGGCGCACAACGCCGCACGCATCGTACAAATTCCGACGAGTGCATCCTTTCGTACGAAAACAAATGGAAAATGTGTTTCTCCCCGCTATCCCCGTCACGGACGAGGAGAACAAGAGGACGGGGCGCATGGCATATCTGGATGCGATCATACCAAAGCACTAAAGCACCGGATCCCATCGTAACTCCGGTTAAGCGTGCTTGGGCGAGAGTAGTACTAGGATGGGTGACCTCCCGGGAAGTCCTCGTGTTGCATCCCTTATTTTTTGTCGCTGCTATTTGTACGCGAGCGGTCTTTTTGGCGCACAACGCCGCACGCATCGTACAAATTCCGACGAGTGCATCCTTTCGTACGAAAACAAATGGAAAATGTGTTTCCCCGCTATCCTCGTCACGGACGAGGAGAACAAGAGGACTGGGGCGCATGGCATATCGGATGCGATCATACCAAGACTAAAGCACCGGATCCCATCGAACTCCGGTTAAGCGTGCTTGGGCGAGAGTAGTACTAGGATGGGTGACCTCCCGGGAAGTCCTCGTGTTGCATCCCTTATTTTTTGTCAGCTATTTGTACGGCGAGCGCGTCTTTTGGCGCACAACGCGCACGCATCGTACAAATTCCGACGAGTGCATCCTTTCGTACGAAAACAAATGGAAAATGTGTTTCTCCCCGCTATCCCCGTCACGGACGAGGAGAACAAGAGGACGGGGCGCATGGCATATCGGATGCGATCATACTCAAAGACTAAAGCACCTGATCCCATCGTAACTCCGGTTAAGCGTGCTTGGGCGAGAGTAGTACTAGGATGGGTGACCTCCGGAAGTCCTCGTGTTGCATCCCTTATTTTTTGTCGCGCGTTATTTGTACGGCGAGCGCGTCTTTTTGGCGCACAACGCCGCACGCATCGTACAAATTCCGACGAGTGCATCCTTTCGTACGAAAACAAATGGAAAATGTGTTTCTCCCGCTATCCCCGTCACGGACGAGGAGAACAAGAGGGACGGGGCGCATGGCATATCTGGATGCGATCATACCAAAGACTAAAGCACCGGATCCCATCGAACTCCGGTTAAGCGTGCTTGGGCGAGAGTAGTACTAGGATGGGACCTGACCGGGTCCTCGTGTTGCATCCCTTATTTTTTGTCGCTTATTTGTACGGCGAGCGCGTCTTTTGGCGCACAACGCCGCACGCATCGTACAAATTCCGACGAGTGCATCCTTTCGTACGAAAACAAATGGAAAATGTGTTTCTCCCGCTATCCCCGTCACGGACGAGGAGAACAAGAGGGACGGGGCGCATGGCATATCGGATGCGATCATACCAAAGACTAAAGCACCGGATCCCATCGTAACTCCGGTTAAGCGTGCTTGGGCGAGAGTAGTACTAGGATGGGTGACCTCCTGGGAAGTCCTCGTGTTGCATCCCTTATTTTTTGCTGCGCGTTATTTGTACGGCGAGCGCGTCTCTTTTGGCGCACAACGCCGCACGCATCGTACAAATTCTGACGAGTGCATCCTTTCGTACGAAAACAAATGGAAAATGTGTTTCTCCCCGCTATCCTCGTCACGGACGAGGAGAACAAGAGGACGGGGGCGCATGGCATATCTGATGCGATCATACCAAAGACTAAAGCACCGGATCCCATCGAACTCCGGTTAAGCGTGCTTGGGCGAGAGTAGTACTAGGATGGGTGACCTCCGGGAAGTCCTCGTGTTGCATCCCTTATTTTGTCGCGCTGCTATTTGTACGGCGAGCGCGTCTTTTGGCGCACAACGCCGCACGCATCGTACAAATTCCGACGAGTGCATCCTTTCGTACGAAAACAAATGGAAAATGTGTTTCTCCCCGCTATCCCCCGTCACGGGACGAGGAGAACAAGAGGGACGGGGGCGCATGGCATATCGGATGCGATCATACCAGCACTAAAGCACCGGATCCCATCAGAACTCCGAAGTTAAGCGTGCTTGGGCGAGAGTAGTACTAGGATGGGTGACCTCCGGGAAGTCCTCGTGTTGCATCCCTTATTTTTTGCGCGTCTATTTGTACTACGAGCGTGGTCTTTTTGGCGCACAACGCCGCACGCATCGTACAAATTCTGACGAGTGCATCCTTTCGTACGAAAACAAATGGAAAATGTGTTTCTCCCCGCTATCCCCGTCACGGACGAGGAGAACAAGAGGACGGGGCGCATGGCATATCGGATGCGATCATACCAAGCACTAAAGCACCTGGATCCCATCAGAACTCCGAAGTTAAGCGTGCTTGGGCGAGAGTAGTACTAGGATGGGTGACCTCCTGGGAAGTCCTCGTGTTGCATCCCTTATTTTGTACGGCGAGCGCGTCTTTTTTGGCGCACAACGCCGCACGCATCGTACAAATTCTGACGAGTGCATCCTTTCGTACGAAAACAAATGGAAAATGTGTTTCTCCCCGCTATCCCCCGTCACGGGACGAGGAGAACAAGAGGGACGGGGGCGCATGGCATATCGGATGCGATCATACCAGCACTAAAGCACCGGATCCCATCGAACTCCGGTTAAGCGTGCTTGGGCGAGAGTAGTACTAGGATGGGTGACCTCCGGGAAGTCCTCGTGTTGCATCCCTTATTTTTTGTCGCGCTGCTATTTGTACGGCGAGCGCGTCTTTTGGCGCACAACGCCGCACGCATCGTACAAATTCCGACGAGTGCATCCTTTCGTACGAAAACAAATGGAAAATGTGTTTCTCCCGCTATCCCCGTCACGGACGAGGAGAACAAGAGGACGGGGCGCATGGCATATCTGATGCGATCATACCAAGCACTAAAGCACCGGATCCCATCGAACTCCGGTTAAGCGTGCTTGGGCGAGAGTAGTACTAGGATGGGTGACCTCCCGGGAAGTCCTCGTGTTGCATCCCTTATTTTTTGTCGCGCTGCTATTTGTACGGCGAGCGCTTTTTTGGCGCACAACGCCGCACGCATCGCAAATTCCGACGAGTGCATCCTTTCGCACGAAAAACAAATGGAAAATGTGTTTCTCCCCGCTATCCCCGTCACGGACGAGGAGAACAAGAGGACGGGGCGCATGGCATATCGGATGCGATCATACCAAAGACTAAAGCACCGGATCCCATCGAACTCCGGTTAAGCGTGCTTGGGCGAGAGTAGTACTAGGATGGGTGACCTCCCGGGAAGTCCTCGTGTTGCATCCCTTATTTTTTGTCGCGTTATTTGTACGGCAGCGCTGGGCGAGCTGTTTTGGCGCACAACGCCGCACGCATCGTACAAATTCCGACGAGTGCATCCTTTCGTACGAAAACAAATGGAAAATGTGTTTCTCCCCGCTATCCTCGTCACGGACGAGGAGAACAAGAGGGACTGGGCGCATGGCATATCGGATGCGATCATACCAAGACTAAAGCACCGGATCCCATCGTAACTCCGGTTAAGCGTGCTTGGGCGAGAGTAGTACTAGGATGGGTGACCTCCCGGGAAGTCCTCGTGTTGCATCCCTTATTTTTTGTCGCGCGTTATTTGTACGGCGAGCGCGTTTTGGCGCACAACGCCGCACGCATCGTACAAATTCCGACGAGTGCATCCTTTCGTACGAAAACAAATGGAAAATGTGTTTCTCCCCGCTATCCCCGTCACGGACGAGGAGAACAAGAGGACTGGGGCGCATGGCATATCGGATGCGATCATACCAAAGACTAAAGCACCGGATCCCATCGAACTCCGGCTAATGCGTGCTTGGGCGAGAGTAGTACTAGGATGGGTGACCTCCCGGGAAGTCCTCGTGTTGCATCCCTTATTTTTACGCGTGCTATTTGTACTCTGGGCGAGCGCGCGTTTTTGGCGCACAACGCCGCACGCATCGTACAAATTCCGACGAGTGCATCCTTTCGTACGAAAACAAATGGAAAATGTGTTTCTCCCGCTATCCTCGTCACGGACGAGGAGAACAAGAGGACGGGGCGCATGGCATATCGGATGCGATCATACCAAAGACTAAAGCACCGGATCCCACGTAACTCCGGTTAAGCGTGCTTGGGCGAGAGTAGTACTAGGATGGGTGACCTCCGGGAAGTCCTCGTGTTGCATCC
This sequence comes from Oryza australiensis, assembly GCA_019925245.2. Lineage (NCBI taxonomy): Eukaryota > Viridiplantae > Streptophyta > Magnoliopsida > Poales > Poaceae > Oryza > Oryza australiensis. The sequence continues at coordinate 356,695 of JAIFGZ020000243.1, forward strand.
CTTATTTTTTGTCGCGCTGCTATTTGTACGGGCGAGCGCGTTTTTGGCGCACAACGCCGCACGCATCGTACAAACCCCGACGAGTGCATCCTTTCGTACGAAAACAAATGGAAAATGTGTTTCTCCCCGCTATCCCCGTCACGGACGAGGAGAACAAGAGGGACGGGGCGCATGGCATATCTGATGCGATCATACCAAAGACTAAAGCACCGGATCCCATCGAACTCCGGTTAAGCGTGCTTGGGCGAGAGTAGTACTAGGATGGGTGACCTCCCGGGAAGTCCTCGTGTTGCATCCCTTATTTTTTGCTGCGCGTTATTTGTACGGCGAGCGCGTCTTTTTTGGCGCACAACGCCGCTCGCATCGTACAAATTCCGACGAGTGCATCCTTTCGTACGAAAACAAATGGAAAATGTGTTTCTCCCCGCTATCCCCGTCACGGACGAGGAGAACAAGAGGGACGGGGCGCATGGCATATCTGATGCGATCATACCAAAGACTAAAGCACCTGATCCCATCGTAACTCCGGTTAAGCGTGCTTGGGCGAGAGTAGTACTAGGATGGGTGACCTCCCGGGAAGTCCTCGTGTTGCATCCCTTATTTTTTGTCAGCAGCTTATTTGTACGGCGAGCGCGTCTTTTTGGCGCACAACGCCGCACGCATCGTACAAATTCCGACGAGTGCATCCTTTCGTACGAAAACAAATGGAAAATGTGTTTCTCCCCGCTATCCCCCGTCACGGACGAGGAGAACAAGAGGACGGGGCGCATGGCATATCGGATGCGATCATACCAAAGACTAAAGCACCGGATCCCATCGAACTCCGGTTAAGCGTGCTTGGGCGAGAGTAGTACTAGGATGGGTGACCTCCGGGAAGTCCTCGTGTTGCATCCCTTATTTTTGTCGCGCGTTATTTGTACGGCGAGCGCGTTTTTTGGCGCACAACGCCGCACGCATCGTACAAATTCCGACGAGTGCATCCTTTCGTACGAAAACAAATGGAAAATGTGTTTCTCCCCGCTATCCCCGTCACGGACGAGGAGAACAAGAGGGACTGGGGCGCATGGCATATCTGATGCGATCATACCAAAGACTAAAGCACCGGATCCCATCGTAACTCCGGTTAAGCGTGCTTGGGCGAGAGTAGTACTAGGATGGGTGACCTCCGGGAAGTCCTCGTGTTGCATCCCTTATTTTTTGTCGCGTTATTTGTACGGCGAGCGCGTCTTTTTGGCGCACAACGCCGCACGCATCGTACAAATTCCGACGAGTGCATCCTTTCGTACGAAAACAAATGGAAAATGTGTTTCTCCCCGCTATCCCCGTCACGGACGAGGAGAACAAGAGGATCGGGCGCATGGCATATCTGATGCGATCATACCAAGACTAAAGCACCGGATCCCATCGAACTCCGGTTAAGCGTGCTTGGGCGAGAGTAGTACTAGGATGGGTGACCTCCCGGGAAGTCCTCGTGTTGCATCCCTTATTTTTTGTCGCGTTATTTGTACGGCGAGCGCGCCTTTTTGGCGCACAACGCCGCACGCATCGTACAAATTTCGACGAGTGCATCCTTTCGTACGAAAACAAATGGAAAATGTGTTTCTCCCGCTATCCCCCGTCACGGACGAGGAGAACAAGAGGACGGGGCGCATGGCATATCGGATGCGATCATACCAAAGACTAAAGCACCGGATCCCATCGAACTCCGGTTAAGCGTGCTTGGGCGAGAGTAGTACTAGGATGGGTGACCTCCCGGGAAGTCCTCGTGTTGCATCCCTTATTTTTTGTCATGCGCGTTATTTGTACGGCGAGCGCGGTTTTTTTGGCGCACAACGCCGCACGCATCGTACAAATTCCGACGAGTGCATCCTTTCGTACGAAAACAAATGGAAAATGTGTTTCTCCCCGCTATCCCCGTCACTGACGAGGAGAACAAGAGGGACGGGGCGCATGGCATATCGGATGCGATCATACCAAAGACTAAAGCACCGGATCCCACGTAACTCCGGTTAAGCGTGCTTGGGCGAGAGTAGTACTAGGATGGGTGACCTCCGGGAAGTCCTCGTGTTGCATCCCTTATTTTTTGTCAGCGCTGCTATTTGTACGGCGAGCTCTTTTGGCGCACAACGCCGCACGCATCGTACAAATTCCGACGAGTGCATCCTTTCGTACGAAAACAAATGGAAAATGTGTTTCTCCCCGCTATCCCCCGTCACGGACGAGGAGAACAAGAGGGACGGGGCGCATGGCATATCTGGATGCGATCATACCAAAGACTAAAGCACCGGATCCCATCGTAACTCCGGTTAAGCGTGCTTGGGCGAGAGTAGTACTAGGATGGGTGACCTCCGGGAAGTCCTCGTGTTGCATCCCTTATTTTTTGTCGCGCTGTTATTTGTACGGCGAGCGCGTCTTTTTTGGCGCACAACGCCGCACGCATCGTACAAATTCTGACGAGTGCATCCTTTCGTACGAAAACAAATGGAAAATGTGTTTCTCCCCGCTATCCCCCGTCACGGGACGAGGAGAACAAGAGGGACGGGGGCGCATGGCATATCGGATGCGATCATACCAGCACTAAAGCACCGGATCCCATCGTAACTCCGGTTAAGCGTGCTTGGGCGAGAGTAGTACTAGGATGGGTGACCTCCCGGGAAGTCCTCGTGTTGCATCCCTTATTTTTTGTCGCGCTGTTATTTGTACTGGCGAGCGCGTTTTTTGGCGCACAACGCCGCACGCATCGTACAAATTCGACGAGTGCATCCTTTCGTACGAAAACAAATGGAAAATGTGTTTCTCCCGCTATCCCCCGTCACGGACGAGGAGAACAAGAGGGACGGGGCGCATGGCATATCGGATGCGATCATACCAAAGACTAAAGCACCGGATCCCATCGTAACTCCGGTTAAGCGTGCTTGGGCGAGAGAGTACTAGGATGGGTGACCTCCCGGGAAGTCCTCGTGTTGCATCCCTTATTTTTTGTCGCGCGTTATTTGTACCTGGCGAGCGCGTTTTTTGGCGCACAACGCCGCACGCATCGTACAATTCTCGACGAGTGCATCCTTTCGTACGAAAACAAATGGAAAATGTGTTTCCCCGCTATCCCCGTCACGGACGAGGAGAACAAGAGGATCTGGGCGCATGGCATATCGGATGCGATCATACCAAGACTAAAGCACCTGATCCCATCGAACTCCGGGTTAAGCGTGCTTGGGCGAGAGTAGTACTAGGATGGGTGACCTCCGGGAAGTCCTCGTGTTGCATCCCTTATTTTTTGTCGCGCTATTTGTACGGCGAGCGCGTCTTTTTGGCGCACAACGCCGCACGCATCGTACAAATTCTCGACGAGTGCATCCTTTCGTACGAAAACAAATGGAAAATGTGTTTCTCCCCGCTATCCCCCGTCACGGACGAGGAGAACAAGAGGACGGGCGCATGGCATATCGGATGCGATCATACCAAAGACTAAAGCACCGGATCCCACGAACTCCGGTTAAGCGTGCTTGGGCGAGAGTAGTACTAGGATGGGTGACCTCCCGGGAAGTCCTCGTGTTGCATCCCTTATTTTTTGTCGCGTTATTTGTACGGCGAGCGCGTTTTTTGGCGCACAACGCCGCACGCATCGTACAAACCCCGACGAGTGCATCCTTTCGTACGAAAACAAATGGAAAATGTGTTTCTCCTCGCTATCCCCGTCACGGACGAGGAGAACAAGAGGACGGGGCGCATGGCATATCTGATGCGATCATACCAAAGACTAAAGCACCGGATCCCATCGAACTCCGGTTAAGCGTGCTTGGGCGAGAGTAGTACTAGGATGGGTGACCTCCCGGGAAGTCCTCGTGTTGCATCCCTTATTTTTTGTCGCGGTTATTTGTACGGCGAGCGCGTTTTTGGCGCACAACGCCGCACGCATCGTACAAATTCCGACGAGTGCATCCTTTCGTACGAAAACAAATGGAAAATGTGTTTCTCCCCGCTATCCCCGTCACGGACGAGGAGAACAAGAGGGACGGGGCGCATGGCATATCGGATGCGATCATACCAAGCACTAAAGCACCGGATCCCATCGAACTCCGGTTAAGCGTGCTTGGGCGAGAGTAGTACTAGGATGGGTGACCTCCCCGGGAAGTCCTCGTGTTGCATCCCTTATTTTTTGTGCGTTATTTGTACTGGCGAGCGCTTTTTGGCGCACAACGCCGCACGCATCGTACAAATTCCGACGAGTGCATCCTTTCGTACGAAAACAAATGGAAAATGTGTTTCTCCCCGCTATCCCCGTCACTGACGAGGAGAACAAGAGGGACGGGGCGCATGGCATATCTGGATGCGATCATACCAAGACTAAAGCACCGATCCCATCGAACTCCGGCTAAGCGTGCTTGGGCGAGAGTAGTACTAGGATGGGTGACCTCCGGGAAGTCCTCGTGTTGCATCCCTTATTTTTTGTCGCGTTATTTGTACTGGCGAGCGCGTTTTTGGCGCACAACGCCGCACGCATCGTACAAATTCCGACGAGTGCATCCTTTCGTACGAAAACAAATGGAAAATGTGTTTCCCCCGCTATCCCCGTCACGGACGAGGAGAACAAGAGGACGGGGCGCATGGCATATCTCGGATGCGATCATACCAAGACTAAAGCACCGGATCCCATCGTAACTCCGGTTAAGCGTGCTTGGGCGAGAGTAGTACTAGGATGGGTGACCTCCGGGAAGTCCTCGTGTTGCATCCCTTATTTTTGTGCGCGTTATTTGTACGGCGAGCGCGTCTTTTTGGCGCACAACGCCGCACGCATCGTACAAATTCTCGACGAGTGCATCCTTTCGTACGAAAACAAATGGAAAATGTGTTTCTCCCCGCTATCCCCGTCACGGACGAGGAGAACAAGAGGGACGGGGCGCATGGCATATCGGATGCGATCATACCAAAGACTAAAGCACCGGATCCCATCGAACTCCGGTTAAGCGTGCTTGGGCGAGAGTAGTACTAGGATGGGTGACCTCCGGGAAGTCCTCGTGTTGCATCCCTTATTTTTTGTCGGCGCTATTTGTACTGGCGAGCGCGTCTTTTTGGCGCACAACGCCGCACGCATCGTACAAATTCCGACGAGTGCATCCTTTCGTACGAAAACAAATGGAAAATGTGTTTCTCCCCGCTATCCCCGTCACGGACGAGGAGAACAAGAGGGACGGGCGCATGGCATATCGGATGCGATCATACCAAGACTAAAGCACCGGATCCCATCGTAACTCCGGTTAAGCGTGCTTGGGCGAGAGTAGTACTAGGATGGGTGACCTCCGGGAAGTCCTCGTGTTGCATCCCTTATTTTTTGTCGCGTTATTTGTACGGCGAGCGTGCCTCGTTTTGGCGCACAACGCCGCACGCATCGTACAAATTCCGACGAGTGCATCCTTTCGTACGAAAACAAATGGAAAATGTGTTTCTCCCCGCTATCCCCGTCACGGACGAGGAGAACAAGAGGACGGGGCGCATGGCATATCGGATGCGATCATACCAAAGACTAAAGCACCGGATCCCATCGAACTCCGGTTAAGCGTGCTTGGGCGAGAGTAGTACTAGGATGGGTGACCTCCCGGGAAGTCCTCGTGTTGCATCCCTTATTTTTTGTCGCGTTATTTGTACGGCGAGCGCGTCTTTTTGGCGCACAACGCCGCACGCATCGCATACCCCGACGAGTGCATCCTTTCGTACGAAAACAAATGGAAAATGTGTTTCTCCCCGCTATCCCTCGTCACGGACGAGGAGAACAAGAGGACGGGCGCATGGCATATCGGATGCGATCATACCAAAGACTAAAGCACCGGATCCCATCGTAACTCCGGTTAAGCGTGCTTGGGCGAGAGTAGTACTAGGATGGGTGACCTCCGGGAAGTCCTCGTGTTGCATCCCTTATTTTTTGTCGCGCGTTATTTGTACGGCGAGCGCGCTTTTTTGGCGCACAACGCCGCACGCATCGTATAAATTCCGACGAGTGCATCCTTTCGTACGAAAACAAATGGAAAATGTGTTTCTCCCGCTATCCCCGTCACTGACGAGGAGAACAAGAGGACGGGGCGCATGGCATATCGGATGCGATCATACTGAAGACTAAAGCACCGGATCCCATCGTAACTCCGGTTAAGCGTGCTTGGGCGAGAGTAGTACTAGGATGGGTGACCTCCGGGAAGTCCTCGTGTTGCATCCCTTATTTTTTGTCGCGTGTTATTTGTACGGCGAAAGCGTTTTTTTGGCGCACAACGCCGCACGCATCGTACAAATTCCCGACGAGTGCATCCTTTCGTACGAAAACAAATGGAAAATGTGTTTCTCCCTCGCTATCCCCGTCACGGACGAGGAGAACAAGAGGACTGGGGCGCATGGCATATCTGGATGCGATCATACCAAAGACTAAAGCACCGGATCCCATCGAACTCCGGTTAAGCGTGCTTGGGCGAGAGTAGTACTAGGATGGGTGACCTCCCGGGAAGTCCTCGTGTTGCATCCCTTATTTTTTGTCAGCGCGTTATTTGTACGGCGAGCGCCTTTTTGGCGCACAACGCCGCACGCATCGTACAAATTCCGACGAGTGCATCCTTTCGTACGAAAACAAATGGAAAATGTGTTTCCCCGCTATCCCCGTCACGGACGAGGAGAACAAGAGGACTGGGCGCATGGCATATCGGATGCGATCATACAAGACTAAAGCACCGGATCCCATCGAACTCCGGTTAAGCGTGCTTGGGCGAGAGTAGTACTAGGATGGGTGACCTCCCGGGAAGTCCTCGTGTTGCATCCCCTTATTTTGTACGGCGAGCGCGCTTTTTGGCGCACAACGCCGCACGCATCGTACAAATTCCGACGAGTGCATCCTTTCGTACGAAAACAAATGGAAAATGTGTTTCTCCCCGCTATCCCCGTCACGGACGAGGAGAACAAGAGGACTGGGCGCATGGCATATCGGATGCGATCATACCAAAGACTAAAGCACCGGATCCCATCGAACTCCGGTTAAGCGTGCTTGGGCGAGAGTAGTACTAGGATGGGTGACCTCCCGGGAAGTCCTCGTGTTGCATCCCTTATTTTTTGTCGCTGCTATTTGTACGGCGAGCGCGCCTTTTTGGCGCACAACGCCGCACGCATCGTACAAATTCCGACGAGTGCATCCTTTCGTACGAAAACAAATGGAAAATGTGTTTCCCCGCTATCCCCCGTCACGGACGAGGAGAACAAGAGGGACTGGGGCGCATGGCATATCTGGATGCGATCATACCAAGCACTAAAGCTGATCCCACGTAACTCCGGTTAAGCGTGCTTGGGCGAGAGTAGTACTAGGATGGGTGACCTCCCGGGAAGTCCTCGTGTTGCATCCCTTATTTTTGTCGCGTTATTTGTACTGGCGAGCGTCTTTTTGGCGCACAACGCCGCACGCATCGTATAAATTCCGACGAGTGCATCCTTTCGTACGAAAACAAATGGAAAATGTGTTTCTCCCCGCTATCCCCGTCACGGACGAGGAGAACAAGAGGGACGGGGCGCATGGCATATCTGGATGCGATCATACCAAAGACTAAAGCACCGATCCCATCGAACTCCGGTTAAGCGTGCTTGGGCGAGAGTAGTACTAGGATGGGTGACTCTCCGGGAAGTCCTCGTTGTATGCATCGTGTTATTTGTACGGCGAGCGCGTCTTTTTGGCGCACAACGCCGCACGCATCGTACAAATTTCGACGAGTGCATCCTTTCGTACGAAAACAAATGGAAAATGTGTTTCTCCCCGCTATCCCCCGTCACGGACGAGGAGAACAAGAGGGACGGGGCGCATGGCATATCGGATGCGATCATACCAAAGACTAAAGCACCGGATCCCATCGTAACTCCGGTTAAGCGTGCTTGGGCGAGAGTAGTACTAGGATGGGTGACCTCCGGGAAGTCCTCGTGTTGCATCCCTTATTTTTTGTCGCGCGTTATTTGTACGGCGAGCGCGTCTTTTTGGCGCACAACGCCGCACGCATCGTACAAATTCCCGACGAGTGCATCCTTTCGTACGAAAACAAATGGAAAATGTGTTTCCCCGCTATCCCCGTCACGGACGAGGAGAACAAGAGGACGGGCGCATGGCATATCTGGATGCGATCATACCAAAGACTAAAGCACCGGATCCCATCGTAACTCCGGTTAAGCGTGCTTGGGCGAGAGTAGTACTAGGATGGGTGACCTCCCGGGAAGTCCTCGTGTTGCATCCCTTTTTTATTTTGTACTGGCGAGCGCGTCTTTTTGGCGCACAACGCCGCACGCATCGTACAAATTCCGACGAGTGCATCCTTTCGTACGAAAACAAATGGAAAATGTGTTTCTCCCCGCTATCCCCGTCACGGACGAGGAGAACAAGAGGACGAGGGCGCATGGCATATCGGATGCGATCATACCAAAGACTAAAGCACCGGATCCCATCGAACTCCGGTTAAGCGTGCTTGGGCGAGAGTAGTACTAGGATGGGTGACCTCCCGGGAAGTCCTCGTGTTGCATCCCTTATTTTTTGTCGCGCGTTATTTGTACGGCGAGCGCGTTTTTGGCGCACAACGCCGCACGCATCGTACAAATTTCGACGAGTGCATCCTTTCGTACGAAAACAAATGGAAAATGTGTTTCTCCTCGCTATCCCCGTCACGGACGAGGAGAACAAGAGGACTGGGGCGCATGGCATATCTGGATGCGATCATACCAAGACTAAAGCACCGGATCCCATCGAACTCCGGTTAAGCGTGCTTGGGCGAGAGTAGTACTAGGATGGGTGACCTCCGGGAAGTCCTCGTGTTGCATCCCTTATTTTTTGTCGCGCGTTATTTGTACGGCGAGCGCGTCTTTTTGGCGCACAACGCCGCACGCATCGTACAAATTCCGACGAGTGCATCCTTTCGTACGAAAACAAATGGAAAATGTGTTTCTCCCCGCCATCCCCGTCACGGACGCAGGAGAACAAGAGGACGGGCGCATGGCATATCTGGATGCGATCATACCAAAGACTAAAGCACCGATCCCATCGAACTCCGGTTAAGCGTGCTTGGGCGAGAGTAGTACTAGGATGGGTGACCTCCCTGGAAGTCCTCGTGTTGCATCCCTTATTTTTTGTCAAGCGCGTTATTTGTACCGGCGAGCTTTTTTGGCGCACAACGCCGCACGCATCGTACAAATTCCGACGAGTGCATCCTTTCGTACGAAAACAAATGGAAAATGTGTTTCTCCCCGCCATCCCCGTCACTGGGACGAGGAGAACAAGAGGACGGGGCGCATGGCATATCGGATGCGATCATACCAAGACTAAAGCACCTGGATCCCATCGAACTCCGGTTAAGCGTGCTTGGGCGAGAGTAGTACTAGGATGGGTGACCTCCCGGGAAGTCCTCGTGTTGCATCCCTTATTTTTTGTCGCGCGTTATTTGTACTGGGCGAGCGCGTCTTTTGGCGCACAACGCCGCACGCATCGTACAAATTCCGACGAGTGCATCCTTTCGTACGAAAACAAATGGAAAATGTGTTTCTCCCGCTATCCCCGTCACGGACGAGGAGAACAAGAGGACTGGGGCGCATGGCATATCGGATGCGATCATACCAAAGACTAAAGCACCGGATCCCATCAACTCCGGTTAAGCGTGCTTGGGCGAGAGTAGTACTAGGATGGGTGACCTCCCGGGAAGTCCTCCGTGTTGCATCCCTTATTTTTTGTCGCGCGTCATTTGTACGGCGAGCGCGTCTTTTTGGCGCACAACGCCGCACGCATCGTACAAATTCCGACGAGTGCATCCTTTCGTACGAAAACAAATGGAAAATGTGTTTCTCCCCGCTATCCCCGTCACGGACGAGGAGAACAAGAGGGACTGGGCGCATGGCATATCGGATGCGATCATACCAAAGACTAAAGCACCGGATCCCATCGAACTCCGGTTAAGCGTGCTTGGGCGAGAGTAGTACTAGGATGGGTGACCTCCCGGGAAGTCCTCGTGTTGCATCCCTTATTTTTTGTCGCGCGTTATTTGTACGGCGAGCTGTCTTTTTGGCGCACAACGCCGCACGCATCGTACAAATTCCGACGAGTGCATCCTTTTTCGTACGAAAACAAATGGAAAATGTGTTTCTCCCCGCTATCCCCGTCACGGACGAGGAGAACAAGAGGGACTGGGGCGCATGGCATATCGGATGCGATCATACCAAGACTAAAGCACCTGATCCCACGAACTCCGGTTAAGCGTGCTTGGGCGAGAGTAGTACTAGGATGGGTGACCTCCCGGGAAGTCCTCGTGTTGCATCCCTTATTTTTTGTACTCTGCGAGCGCTCTTTTTGGCGCACAACGCCGCACGCATCGTACTAAATTCCGACGAGTGCATCCTTTCGTACGAAAACAAATGGAAAATGTGTTTCTCCCCGCTATCCTCGTCACGGACGAGGAGAACAAGAGGGACGGGGCGCATGGCATATCGGATGCGATCATACCAAAGACTAAAGCACCGGATCCCATCAAAACTCCGGTTAAGCGTGCTTGGGCGAGAGTAGTACTAGGATGGGTGACCTCCCTGGAAGTCCTCGTGTTGCATCCCTTATTTTGTCGCGCTTATTTGTACGGCGAGGCCTTTTTTGGCGCACAACGCCGCACGCATCGTACAAATTCCCGACGAGTGCATCCTTTCGTACGAAAACAAATGGAAAATGTGTTTCTCCCCGCTATCCCCGTCACGGACGAGGAGAACAAGAGGACGGGCGCATGGCATATCTGGATGCGATCATACTCAAAGACTAAAGCACTGGATCCCATCGAACTCCGGTTAAGCGTGCTTGGGCGAGAGTAGTATTAGGATGGGTGACCTCCCGGGAAGTCCTCGTGTTGCATCCCTTATTTTTTGTCAGCTGTTATTTGTACTGGGCGAGCGCGTTTCTTTGGCGCACAACGCCGCACGCATCGTACAAATTCCGACGAGTGCATCCTTTCGTACGAAAACAAATGGAAAATGTGTTTCTCCCCGCTATCCTCGTGCGGACGAGGAGAACAAGAGGACGGGGCGCATGGCATATCGGATGCGATCATACCAAAGACTAAAGCACCGGATCCCATCGAACTCCGGTTAAGCGTGCTTGGGCGAGAGTAGTACTAGGATGGGTGACCTCCCGGGAAGTCCTCGTGTTGCATCCCTTATTTTTTGTCGCAAGGTTATTTGTACTGGCGAGCGCGCCGGTCTTTTTTGGCGCACAACGCCGCACGCATCGTACAAATTCCGACGAGTGCATCCTTTCGTACGAAAACAAATGGAAAATGTGTTTCTCCCCGCTATCCCCGTCACGGACGAGGAGAACAAGAGGACGGGGCGCATGGCATATCTGGATGCGATCATACCTAAAGCACTAAAGCACCGATCCCATCGAACTCCGGTTAAGCGTGCTTGGGCGAGAGAGTACTAGGATGGGTGACCTCCCGGGAAGTCCTCGTGTTGCATCCCTTATTTTTTGTCGCGCGTTATTTGTACTGGCGAGCGCGTCTTTTTGGCGCACAACGCCGCACGCATCGTACAAATTCCGACGAGTGCATCCTTTCGTACGAAAACAAATGGAAAATGTGTTCTCCCCGCTATCCCCGTCACGGACGAGGAGAACAAGAGGGACTGGGGCGCATGGCATATCGGATGCGATCATACCAAAGACTAAAGCACCGGATCCCATCGTAACTCCGGTTAAGCGTGCTTGGGCGAGAGTAGTACTAGGATGGGTGACCTCCCGGGAAGTCCTCGTGTTGCATCCCTTATTTTGTACGCGTTATTTCGAGCGAGCTGCTCTTTTGGCGCACAACGCCGCACGCATCGTACAAATTCCCGACGAGTGCATCCTTTCGTACGAAAACAAATGGAAAATGTGTTTCTCCCGCTATCCCCCGTCACGGACGAGGAGAACAAGAGGGACTGGGCGCATGGCATATCGGATGCGATCATACCAAGACTAAAGCACCGGATCCCATCGAACCCGGTTAAGCGTGCTTGGGCGAGAGAGTACTAGGACGGGTGACCTCCGGGAAGTCCTCGTGTTGCATCCCTTATTTTTTGTCGCTGTTATTTGTACGGCGAGCGCGTCTTTTTGGCGCACAACGCCGCACGCATCGTACAAATTCTCGACGAGTGCATCCTTTCGTACGAAAACAAATGGAAAATGTGTTTCTCCCCGCTATCCCCGTCACGGGACGAGGAGAACAAGAGGGACTGGGGCGCATGGCATATCTGGATGCGATCATACCAAAGACTAAAGCACCGGATCCCACTCGAACTCCGGTTAAGCGTGCTTGGGCGAGAGTAGTACTAGGATGGGTGACCTCCGGAAGTCCTCGTGTTGCATCCCTTATTTTGTACTGCTATTTGTACTCGAGCGCTTTTTGGCGCACAACGCCGCACGCATCGTACAAATTCCCGACGAGTGCATCCTTTCGTACGAAAACAAATGGAAAATGTGTTTCTCCTCGCTATCCTCGTCACGGACGAGGAGAACAAGAGGACGGGGCGCATGGCATATCGGATGCGATCATACCAAGCACTAAAGCACCGGATCCCATCGAACTCCGGTTAAGCGTGCTTGGGCGAGAGTAGTACTAGGATGGGTGACCTCCCGGGAAGTCCTCGTGTTGCATCCCTTATTTTTTGCCGCGCGTTATTTGTACGGCGAGCGCGTCTTTTGGCGCACAACGCCGCACGCATCGTACAAATTCCGACGAGTGCATCCTTTCGTACGAAAACAAATGGAAAATGTGTTTCTCCCCGCTATCCCCGTCACGGACGAGGAGAACAAGAGGGACGGGGCGCATGGCATATCGGATGCGATCATACCAAAGACTAAAGCACCGGATCCCATCGAACTCCGGTTAAGCGTGCTTGGGCGAGAGTAGTACTAGGATGGGTGACCTCCGGGAAGTCCTCGTGTTGCATCCCTTATTTTTTGTCGCGCGCTATTTGTACTGGCGAGCGCCTTTTTTGGCGCACAACGCCGCACGCATCGTACAAACCCCGACGAGTGCATCCTTTCGTACGAAAACAAATGGAAAATGTGTTTTCCCCGCTATCCCGTCACGGGACGAGGAGAACAAGAGGGACTGGGGCGCATGGCATATCGGATGCGATCATACCAAGACTAAAGCACCGGATCCCATCGTAACTCCGGTTAAGCGTGCTTGGGCGAGAGTAGTACTAGGATGGGTGACCTCCCTGGGAAGTCCTCGTGTTGCATCCCTTATTTTTTGTCGCGTGCTATTTGTACGGCGAGCGCGTTTTTGGCGCACAACGCCGCACGCATCGTACAAATTCCGACGAGTGCATCCTTTCGTACGAAAACAAATGGAAAATGTGTTTCTCCCCGCTATCCTCCGTCACGGACGAGGAGAACAAGAGGGACGGGGCGCATGGCATATCTGATGCGATCATACCAAAGACTAAAGCACCGGATCCCATCGTAACTCCGGTTAAGCGTGCTTGGGCGAGAGTAGTACTAGGATGGGTGACCTCCGGGAAGTCCTCGTGTTGCATCCCTTTTTTTTGCTGCGCGTTATTTGTACGGCGAGCGCGTCTTTTTTGGCGCACAACGCCGCACGCATCGTACAAATTCTGACGAGTGCATCCTTTCGTACGAAAACAAATGGAAAATGTGTTTCTCCTCGCTATCCCCGTCACGGGACGAGGAGAACAAGAGGACTGGGGCGCATGGCATATCTGATGCGATCATACCAAGACTAAAGCACCTGGATCCCATCGTAACTCCGGTTAAGCGTGCTTGGGCGAGAGTAGTACTAGGATGGGTGACCTCCCGGGAAGTCCTCGTGTTGCATCCCTTATTTTTTGTCGCGCGTTATTTGTACTGGGCGAGCGCGTCTTTTTTGGCGCACAACGCCGCACGCATCGCACAAATTCCGACGAGTGCATCCTTTCGTACGAAAACAAATGGAAAATGTGTTTCTCCCCCCGCTATCCCCCGTCACACGGACGAGGAGAACAAGAGGACGGGGGCGCATGGCATATCGGATGCGATCATACCAAGACTAAAGCACCGGATCCCATCGAACTCCGGTTAAGCGTGCTTGGGCGAGAGTAGTACTAGGATGGGTGACCTCCTCGGAAGTCCTCGTGTTGCATCCCTTATTTTTGTCGCGCTGTTATTTGTACGGCGAGCGCGTTTTTGGCGCACAACGCCGCACGCATCGTACAAATTCCGACGAGTGCATCCTTTCGTACGAAAACAAATGGAAAATGTGTTTCTCCCCGCTATCCCCGTCACGGACGAGGAGAACAAGAGGATTCTGGGCGCATGGCATATCTGGATGCGATCATACCAAAGACTAAAGCACCGGATCCCATCGAACTCCGGTTAAGCGTGCTTGGGCGAGAGTAGTACTAGGATGGGTGACCTCCGGGAAGTCCTCGTGTTGCATCCCTTATTTTTGTCGCTGCTATTTGTACGGCGAGCGCGTCTTTTTGGCGCACAACGCCGCACGCATCGTACAAATTCCGACGAGTGCATCCTTTCGTACGAAAACAAATGGAAAATGTGTTTCCCCGCCATCCCCGTCACGGACGAGGAGAACAAGAGGACTGGGCGCATGGCATATCGGATGCGATCATACCAAGCACTAAAGCACCTGATCCCATCGAACTCCGGTTAAGCGTGCTTGGGCGAGAGTAGTACTAGGATGGGTGACTCCCCCTGGAAGTCCTCCGTGTTGCATCCCTTATTTTGTACGGCGAGCGCGTCTTTTTTGGCGCACAACGCCGCACGCATCGTACAAATTCTGACGAGTGCATCCTTTCGTACGAAAACAAATGGAAAAATGTTTCTCCCCGCTATCCCCCGTCACGGACGAGGAGAACAAGAGGACGGGGCGCATGGCATATCGGATGCGATCATACCAAAGACTAAAGCACCCGATCCCATCAAAACTCCGGTTAAGCGTGCTTGGGCGAGAAAGAGTACTAGGATGGGTGACCTCCGGGAAGTCCTCGTGTTGCATCCCTTATTTTTTGTCGCGCTGCTATTTGTACGGCGAGCGCGTTTTTGGCGCACAACGCCGCACGCATCGTACAAATTCTGACGAGTGCATCCTTTCGTACGAAAACAAATGGAAAATGTGTTTCTCCCCGCTATCCCCGTCACGGGACGAGGAGAACAAGAGGGACGGGGCGCATGGCATATCTGATGCGATCATACCAAAGACTAAAGCACTGGATCCCATCGTAACTCCGGTTAAGCGTGCTTGGGCGAGGAGTAGTACTAGGATGGGTGACCTCCCGGGAAGTCCTCGTGTTGCATCCCTTATTTTGTACGCGAGCGCGGCTTTTTGGCGCACAACGCCGCACGCATCGTACAAATTCTCGACGAGTGCATCCTTTCGTACGAAAACAAATGGAAAATGTGTTTCTCCTCCGCTATCCCCGTCACGGACGAGGAGAACAAGAGGGACGGGGCGCATGGCATATCGGATGCGATCATACCAAAGCACTAAAGCACCGGATCCCATCGAACTCCGGTTAAGCGTGCTTGGGCGAGAGTAGTACTAGGATGGGTGACCTCCCGGGAAGTCCTCGTGTTGCATCCCTTATTTTTGTCGCGCGTTATTTGTACGGCGAGCGCGTCTTTTTGGCGCACAACGCCGCACGCATCGTACAAATTCTGACGAGTGCATCCTTTCGTACGAAAACAAATGGAAAATGTGTTTCCCCCCGCTATCCCCCGTCGCGGACGAGGAGAACAAGAGGGACGGGGGCGCATGGCATATCGGATGCGATCATACCAAAGACTAAAGCACCTGGATCCCATCGAACTCCGGTTAAGCGTGCTTGGGAGAGAGTAGTACTAGGATGGGTGACCTCCGGGAAGTCCTCGTGTTGCATCCCTTATTTTGTACGCATGAAGGTCTTTTTGGCGCACAACGCCGCACGCATCGTATAAATTCCGACGAGTGCATCCTTTCGTACGAAAACAAATGGAAAATGTGTTTCTCCCCGCTATCCCCGTCACGGGACGAGGAGAACAAGAGGATCGGGCGCATGGCATATCTGGATGCGATCATACCAAAGACTAAAGCACCGGATCCCATCGAACTCCGGTTAAGCGTGCTTGGGCGAGAGTAGTACTAGGATGGGTGACCTCCCGGGAAGTCCTCGTGTTGCATCCCTTATTTTTTGTCGCGCTGTTATTTGTACGGCGAGCGCGTCTTTTTGGCGCACAACGCCGCACGCATCGTACAAATTCTGACGAGTGCATCCTTTCGTACGAAAACAAATGGAAAATGTGTTTCCCCCCGCTATCCCCCGTCACGGGACGAGGAGAACAAGAGGGACGGGGCGCATGGCATATCGGATGCGATCATACCAAAGACTAAAGCACCGGATCCCATCGAACTCCGGTTAAGCGTGCTTGGGCGAGAGTAGTACTAGGATGGGTGACCTCCCGGGAAGTCCTCGTGTTGCATCCCTTATTTTTTGTGCGCGTTATTTGTACGGCGAGCGCGTTTTTTGGCGCACAACGCCGCACGCATCGTACAAATTCCGACGAGTGCATCCTTTCGTACGAAAACAAATGGAAAATGTGTTTCTCCCCGCTATCCCCGTCACGGGACGAGGAGAACAAGAGGGACTGGGCGCATGGCATATCTGGATGCGATCATACCAAAGACTAAAGCACCGGATCCCATCGAACTCCGGTTAAGCGTGCTTGGGCGAGAGTAGTACTAGGATGGGTGACCTCCCGGGAAGTCCTCGTGTTGCATCCCTTATTTTGCGCGCTGCTATTTGTACTGGCGAGCGCGTTTTTTTGGCGCACAACGCCGCACGCATCGTACAAATTCCCGACGAGTGCATCCTTTCGTACGAAAACAAATGGAAAATGTGTTTCTCCCGCTATCCCCCGTCACGGGACGAGGAGAACAAGAGGGACGGGGGCGCATGGCATATCGGATGCGATCATACCAAAGACTAAAGCACCGGATCCCATCGAACTCCGGCTGCGTGCTTGGGCGAGAGTAGTACTAGGATGGGTGACCTCCCGGGAAGTCCTCGTGTTGCATCCCTTTTTTGTCGCGTTATTTGTACGGCGAGCTGCTTTTGGCGCACAACGCCGCACGCATCGTACAAATTCCGACGAGTGCATCCTTTCGTACGAAAACAAATGGAAATGTGTTTCTCCCCGCCATCCCCCGTCACGGACGAGGAGAACAAGAGAGACGGGGCGCATGGCATATCGGATGCGATCATACCAAAGACTAAAGCACCGGATCCCATCGAACTCCGGTTATGCGTGCTTGGGCGAGAGTGTATTAGGATGGGTGACCTCGGGAAGTCCTCGTGTTGCATCCCTTATTTTTTGTCGCCGTTATTTGTACGGCGAGCGCTTTTTTGGCGCACAACGCCGCACGCATCGTACAAATTCCGACGAGTGCATCCTTTCGTACGAAAACAAATGGAAAATGTGTTTCTCCCCGCTATCCTCCGTCACGGGACGAGGAGAACAAGAGGACGGGCGCATGGCATATCTGATGCGATCATACCAAGACTAAAGCACCGGATCCCATCGAACTCCGGTTAAGCGTGCTTGGGCGAGAGTAGTACTAGGATGGGTGACCTCTGGGAAGTCCTCGTGTTGCATCCCCTTTTTTTGTCGCGCGTTATTTGTACGGCGAGCGCGTCTTTTGGCGCACAACGCCGCACGCATCGTACAAATTCCGACGAGTGCATCCTTTCGTACGAAAACAAATGGAAAATGTGTTTCTCCCCGCTATCCCCGTCACGGACGAGGAGAACAAGAGGACTGGGGCGCATGGCATATCTGGATGCGATCATACCAAAGACTAAAGCACCGGATCCCATCGAACTCGGGTTAAGCGTGCTTGGGCGAGAGTAGTACTAGGATGGGTGACCTCCCGGGAAGTCCTCGTGTTGCATCCCTTATTTTGCGCGCTGCTATTTGTACGGCGAGCGTTTTTGGCGCACAACGCCGCACGCATCGTACAAATTCCCGACGAGTGCATCCTTTCGTACGAAAACAAATGGAAAATGTGTTTCCCCGCTATCCCCGTCACTGGGACGAGGAGAACAAGAGGACGGGGGCGCATGGCATATCTGATGCGATCATACTGAAGACTAAAGCACCGGATCCCATCGAACTCCGGTTAAGCGTGCTTGGGCGAGAGTAGTACTAGGATGGGTGACCTCCTGGGAAGTCCTCGTGTTGCATCCCTTATTTTGTACGGCGAGCGCGTCTTTTTTGGCGCACAACGCCGCACGCATCGTACAAATTCTGACGAGTGCATCCTTTCGTACGAAAACAAATGGAAAATGTGTTTCTCCCCGCTATCCCCCGTCACGGGACGAGGAGAACAAGAGGACGGGGCGCATGGCATATCGGATGCGATCATACCAAAGACTAAAGCACCGGATCCCATCGAACTCCGGTTAAGCGTGCTTGGGCGAGAGTAGTACTAGGATGGGTGACCTCCCGGGAAGTCCTCGTGTTGCATCCCTTATTTTTTGTCGCGCGCTATTTGTACGGCGAGCGCGCTTTTGGCGCACAACGCGCACGCATCGTACAAATTCCGACGAGTGCATCCTTTCGTACGAAAAACAAATGGAAAATGTGTTTCTCCCCGCTATCCCCCGTCACGGGACGAGGAGAACAAGAGGACTGGGGCGCATGGCATATCGGATGCGATCATACCAGCACTAAAGCACCGGATCCCACGAACTCCGGTTAAGCGTGCTTGGGCGAGAGTAGTACTAGGATGGGTGACCTCCCGGGAAGTCCTCGTGTTGCATCCCTTATTTTTTGTCGCGCGTTATTTGTACGGCGAGCGCGTCTCTTTGGCGCACAACGCCGCACGCATCGTACAAATTCCCGACGAGTGCATCCTTTCGTACGAAAACAAATGGAAAATGTGTTTCTCCCGCTATCCCCGTCGCGGACGAGGAGAACAAGAGGACTGGGGCGCATGGCACATCTGGATGCGATCATACAAGACTAAAGCACCTGGATCCCATCGTAACTCCGGTTAAGCGTGCTTGGGCGAGAGTAGTACTAGGATGGGTGACCTCCGGGAAGTCCTCGTGTTGCATCCCTTATTTTTGTCGTTATTTGTACTTGCGAGCGCGTCTTTTTGGCGCACAACGCCGCACGCATCGTACAAATTCCGACGAGTGCATCCTTTCGTACGAAAACAAATGGAAAATGTGTTTCTCCCCGCTATCCCCGTCACGGACGAGGAGAACAAGAGGACCGGGGCGCATGGCATATCGGATGCGATCATACCAAAGACCTAAAGCACCGGATCCCATCGAACTCCGGTTAAGCGTGCTTGGGCGAGAGTAGTACTAGGATGGGTGACCTCCGGGAAGTCCTCGTGTTGCATCCCTTATTTTTTGTGCGCAAGCATTTGTACGGCGAGCGCGCTTTTTGGCGCACAACGCCGCACGCATCGTACAAATTTCGACGAGTGCATCCTTTCGTACGAAAACAAATGGAAAATGTGTTTCTCCCGCTATCCTCCGTCACGGGACGAGGAGAACAAGAGGGACGGGGCGCATGGCATATCGGATGCGATCATACCAAAGACTAAAGCACCGGATCCCATCGAACTCCGGTTAAGCGTGCTTGGGCGAGAGTAGTACTAGGATGGGTGACCTCCCGGGAAGTTCTCGTGTTGCATCCCTTATTTTGTACTATTTGTACGGCGAGCGTCTCTTTTTGGCGCACAACGCCGCACGCATCGTACAAATTCCGACGAGTGCATCCTTTCGTACGAAAACAAATGGAAAATGTGTTTCTCCCGCTATCCCCGTCACGGGACGAGGAGAACAAGAGGACGGGGCGCATGCCATATCGGATGCGATCATACCAAGCACTAAAGCACCGGATCCCATCGAACTCCGGTTAAGCGTGCTTGGGCGAGAGTAGTACTAGGATGGGTGACCTCCCGGGAAGTCCTCGTGTTGCATCCCTTATTTTTGTCATGCGCGTTATTTGTACTGGCGAGCGCGTCTTTTTGGCGCACAACGCCGCACGCATCGTACAAATTCTCGACGAGTGCATCCTTTCGTACGAAAACAAATGGAAAATGTGTTTCTCCCCGCTATCCCCGTCACGGGACGAGGAGAACAAGAGTGGACGGGGCGCATGGCATATCTGGATGCGATCATACAAAGACTAAAGCACCGGATCCCATCGAACTCCGGTTAAGCGTGCTTGGGCGAGAGAGTACTAGGATGGGTGACCTCTGGGAAGTCCTCGTGTTGCATCCCTTATTTTGTCGCCGGCGAGCGCGTCTTTTTGGCGCACAACGCCGCACGCATCGTACAAATTCTCGACGAGTGCATCCTTTCGCACGAAAACAAATGGAAAATGTGTTTCTCCGCTATCCCTCCGTCACGGACGAGGAGAACAAGAGGACTGGGCGCATGGCATATCGGATGCGATCATACCAAAGACTAAAGCACCGGATCCCATCGAACTCCGGTTAAGCGTGCTTGGGCGAGAGTAGTACTAGGATGGGTGACCTCCTGGAAGTCCTCGTGTTGCATCCCTTATTTTGTCAAGCGCGTTATTTGTACGGCGAGAGCGTTTTTTGGCGCACAACGCGCACGCATCGTACAAATTCTCGACGAGTGCATCCTTTCGTACGAAAACAAATGGAAAATGTGTTTCTCCCGCTATCCCCGTCACGGACGAGGAGAACAAGAGGGATCGGGGCGCATGGCATATCGGATGCGATCATACCAAAGCACTAAAGCACCTGATCCCATCGAACTCCGGTTAAGCGTGCTTGGGCGAGAGTAGTACTAGGATGGGTGACCTCCCGGGAAGTCCTCGTGTTGCATCCCTTATTTTTTGTCGCGCGTTATTTGTACGGCGAGCGCGTCTTTTTGGCGCACAACGCCGCACGCATCGCATACCCCGACGAGTGCATCCTTTCGTACGAAAACAAATGGAAAATGTGTTTCTCCCCGCTATCCCCTCGCCACGGAGGAGAACAAGAGGACGGGGCGCATGGCATATCGGATGCGATCATACCAAAGACTAAAGCACCGGATCCCATCGAACTCCGGTTAAGCGTGCTTGGGCGAGAGTAGTACTAGGATGGGTGACCTCCGGGAAGTCCTCGTGTTGCATCCCTTATTTTTTGTCGCGCGTTATTTGTACGGCGAGCGCGTCTTTTGGCGCACAACGCCGCACGCATCGCACAAATTCCCGACGAGTGCATCCTTTCGTACGAAAACAAATGGAAAATGTGTTTCTCCCCGCCATCCTCTCGTCACGGACGAGGAGAACAAGAGTGGACGGGGGCGCATGGCATATCGGATGCGATCATACCAAAGACTAAAGCACCGGATCCCATCAGAACTCCGAAGTTAAGCGTGCTTGGGCGAGAGTAGTACTAGGATGGGTGACCTCCTGGGAAGTCCTCGTGTTGCATCCCTTTTTTGTGCGCGTTATTTGTACGGCGAGCGTCTTTTTGGCGCACAACGCCGCACGCATCGTACAAATTCCGACGAGTGCATCCTTTCGTACGAAAACAAATGGAAAATGTGTTTCTCCCTCGCTATCCCCGTCACGGACGAGGAGAACAAGAGGGACGGGGCGCATGGCATATCGGATGCGATCATACCAAAGACTAAAGCACCGGATCCCATCGAACTCCGGTTAAGCGTGCTTGGGCGAGAGAGTACTAGGATGGGTGACCTGGGAAGTCCTCGTGTTGCATCCCTTATTTTTTGTCGCGCAGTTATTTGTACGGCGAGCGTCTTTTTGGCGCACAACGCCGCACGCATCGTACAAATTCGACGAGTGCATCCTTTCGTACGAAAACAAATGGAAAATGTGTTTCTCCCCGCTATCCCCGTCACGGGACGAGGAGAACAAGAGGGACGGGGCGCATGGCATATCGGATGCGATCATACCAAGACTAAAGCACCGGATCCCATCGAACTCCGGTTAAGCGTGCTTGGGCGAGAGTAGTACTAGGATGGGTGACCTCCTGGAAGTCCTCGTGTTGCATCCCTTATTTTTTGTCGCGCGTTATTTGTACGGCGAGCGCGTCTTTTTGGCGCACAACGCCGCACGCATCGTACAAATTCCGACGAGTGCATCCTTTCGTACGAAAACAAATGGAAAATGTGTTTCTCCCCGCTATCCCCGTCACGGACGAGGAGAACAAGAGGACTGGGGCGCATGGCATATCGGATGCGATCATACCAAAGACTAAAGCACCGGATCCCATCGAACTCGGTTAAGCGTGCTTGGGCGAGAGTAGTACTAGGATGGGTGACCTCCCGGGAAGTCCTCGTGTTGCATCCCTTATTTTTTGTTGCGCGTTATTTGTACTGGCGAGCGCGTTTTTGGCGCACAACGCCGCACGCATCGTACAAATTCCGACGAGTGCATCCTTTCGTACGAAAACAAATGGAAAATGTGTTTCCCGCTATCCCGGTCACGGGACGAGGAGAACAAGAGGGACGGGGCGCATGGCATATCGGATGCGATCATACCAAAGACTAAAGCACCGGATCCCATCGAACTCCGAAGTTAAGCGTGCTTGGGCGAGAGTAGTACTAGGATGGGTGACCTCCCGGGAAGTCCTCGTGTTGCATCCCTTATTTTTTGTCTTGCGCGTTATTTGTACGGCGAGCGCCTTTTTTTGGCGCACAACGCCGCACGCATCGTACAAATTCTCGACGAGTGCATCCTTTCGTACGAAAACAAATGGAAAATGTGTTTCTCCCCGCTATCCCCGTCACGGACGAGGAGAACAAGAGGACGGGCGCATGGCATATCGGATGCGATCATACCAAAGCACTAAAGCACCGGATCCCATCGAACTCCGGTTAAGCGTGCTTGGGCGAGAGTAGTACTAGGATGGGTGACCTCCCGGGAAGTCCTCGTGTTGCATCCCTTATTTTTTGCTGCGCGTTATTTGTACTGCGAACGCGTCTTTTTGGCGCACAACGCCGCACGCATCGTGCAAACCCCGACGAGTGCATCCTTTCGTACGAAAACAAATGGAAAATGTGTTTCTCCCCGCTATCCCCGTCACGGACGAGGAGAACAAGAGGACGGGGCGCATGGCATATCTGGATGCGATCATACCAAAGACTAAAGCACCGGATCCCACGAACTCCGGTTGCGTGAGCTTGGGCGAGAGTAGTACTAGGATGGGTGACCTCCCGGGAAGTCCTCGTGTTGCATCCCTTATTTTTTGCCGCGTTATTTGTACGCTGCGAGCGCGTCTTTTTTGGCGCACAACGCCGCACGCATCGTACAAATTCCGACGAGTGCATCCTTTCGTACGAAAACAAATGGAAAATGTGTTTCTCCCCGCTATCCCCCGTCACGGGACGAGGAGAACAAGAGGGACGGGGCGCATGGCATATCGGATGCGATCATACCAAAGACTAAAGCACCGGATCCCATCGAACTCCGGTTAAGCGTGCTTGGGCGAGAGTAGTACTAGGATGGGTGACCTCCCGGGAAGTCCTCGTGTTGCATCCCTTATTTTGTGCGCTGCTATTTGTACGGCGAGCGCTCTTTTTGGCGCACAACGCCGCACGCATCGTACAAATTCCGACGAGTGCATCCTTTCGTACGAAAACAAATGGAAAATGTGTTTCTCCCCGCTATCCCGTCACGGACGAGGAGAACAAGAGTGGACTGGGCGCATGGCATATCTGGATGCGATCATACCAAAGACTAAAGCACCTGATCCCACGTAACTCCGGTTAAGCGTGCTTGGGCGAGAGTACTAGGATGGGTGACCTCCGGGAAGTCCTCGTGTTGCATCCCTTATTTTTTGTCGCTTGCTATTTGTACTGGCGAGCGCGTCTTTTGGCGCACAACGCCGCACGCATCGTACAAATTCGACGAGTGCATCCTTTCGTACGAAAACAAATGGAAAATGTGTTTCTCCCCGCTATCCCCGTCACGGACGAGGAGAACAAGAGGACTGGGCGCATGGCATATCGGATGCGATCATACGAGCAAAGACTAAAGCACCGGATCCCATCGAACTCCGGTTAAGCGTGCTTGGGCGAGAGTAGTACTAGGATGGGTGACCTCCGGGAAGTCCTCGTGTTGCATCCCTTATTTTTTGTCGTGTTATTTGTACTGCGAAGGCCTTTTTTTGCGCACAACGCCGCACGCATCGCATACAAATTCCTCGACGAGTGCATCCTTCAGTATTTCAGGATGGGTGACCTCCCGGGAAGTCCTCGTGTTGCATCCCTTATTTTTTGTCACGCGTTATTTGTACGGCGAGCGCGTCTTTTTGGCGCACAACGCGCACGCATCGTACAAATTCTGACGAGTGCATCCTTTCGTACGAAAACAAATGGAAAATGTGTTTCTCCCCGCTATCCCCCGTCACGGGACGCAGGAGAACAAGAGGACGGGGCGCATGGCATATCGGATGCGATCATACAAAGACTAAAGCACCGATCCCACGAACCCGGTTAAGCGTGCTTGGGCGAGAGTAGTACTAGGATGGGTGACCTCCTCGGGAAGTCCTCGTGTTGCATCCCTTATTTTTTGTCGCGCGCGTTATTTGTACGGCGAGCGCGTCTTTTGGCGCACAACGCCCACGCATCGTACAAATTCCGACGAGTGCATCCTTTCGTACGAAAACAAATGGAAAATGTGTTTCTCCCCGCTATCCCCCGTCACGGGACGAGGAGAACAAGAGGGACGTGGGCGCATGGCATATCGGATGCGATCATACCAGCACTAAAGCACCTGATCCCATCGTAACTCCGGTTAAGCGTGCTTGGGCGAGAGTAGTACTAGGATGGGTGACCTCCGGGAAGTCCTCGTGTTGCATCCCTTATTTTTGTCGCTACGTTATTTGTACTACGAGCGCGTCTTTTTGGCGCACAACGCCGCACGCATCTGTACAAATTCTGACGAGTGCATCCTTTCGTACGAAAACAAATGGAAAATGTGTTTCTCCCCGCTATCCCCCGTCACGGGACGAGGAGAACAAGAGGACTGGGCGCATGGCATATCGGATGCGATCATACCAAGACTAAAGCACCTGATCCCATCGAACTGGGTTAAGCGTGCTTGGGCGAGAGTAGTACTAGGATGGGTGACCTCCCTGGGAAGTCCTCGTGTTGCATCCCTTATTTTTTGTCAGCGCTACTATTTGTACGGGCGAGCGCGTCTTTTTGGCGCACAACGCCGCACGCATCGCACAAATTCCGACGAGTGCATCCTTTCGTACGAAAACAAATGGAAAATGTGTTTCTCCCCGCTATCCCCGTCACGGGACGAGGAGAACAAGAGGACTCGGGGCGCATGGCATATCGGATGCGATCATACCAAGACTAAAGCACCGGATCCCATCGTAACTCCGGTTAAGCGTGCTTGGGCGAGAGTAGTACTAGGATGGGTGACCTCCGGGAAGTCCTCGTGTTGCATCCCTTATTTTTTGTCAGCGGCTGCTATTTGTACGGCGAGCGCGTTCTTTTGGCGCACAACGCCGCACGCATCGCATAAATTCCGACGAGTGCATCCTTTCGTACGAAAACAAATGGAAAATGTGTTTCTCCTCGCTATCCCCCGTCACTGACGAGGAGAACAAGAGGACTGGGGCGCATGGCATATCTGGATGCGATCATACTCAAGACTAAAGCACCGGATCCCATCGTAACTCCGGGTTGCGTGCTTCGGGCGAGAGAGTACTAGGATGGGTGACCTCCGGAGTCCTCTTGAATCCCTTATTTTGTTGCATCGCTTATTTTGTACGGCGAGCGCTGGGTTTTTGGCGCACAACGCCGCACGCATCGTACAAATTTCCCGACGAGGCATCCTTTCGTACGAAAACAAATGGAAAATGTGTTTCTCCTCGCTATCCCGTCACGGACGAGGAGAACAAGAGGGACGGGGGCGCATGGCATATCGGATGCGATCATACCAAAGACTAAAGCACCGGATCCCATCGAACTCCGAAGTTAAGCGTGCTTGGGCGAGAGTAGTACTAGGATGGGTGACCTCCGGGAAGTCCTCGTGTTGCATCCTCTTATTTTTCGCGCGTTATTTGTACGGCGAGCGCGTTTTTTGGCGCACAACGCCGCACGCATCGTACAAATTTCGACGAGTGCATCCTTTCGTACGAAAACAAATGGAAAATGTGTTTCTCCCGCTATCCCCGTCACGGACGAGGAGAACAAGAGTGGACGGGGCGCATGGCATATCTGATGCGATCATACCAAAGACTAAAGCACCGGATCCCATCGTAACTCCGAGTTAAGCGTGCTTGGGCGAGAGTAGTACTAGGATGGGTGACCTCTGGGAAGTCCTCGTGTTGCATCCCTTATTTTTGTCGCGCGTTATTTGTACGGCGAGCGCGTCTTTTTGGCGCACAACGCCGCACGCATCGTACAAATTCTGACGAGTGCATCCTTTCGTACGAAAACAAATGGAAAATGTGTTTCCCCCCGCTATCCCCCGTCACGGGACGAGGAGAACAAGAGGGACGGGGGCGCATGGCATATCGGATGCGATCATACCAGCACTAAAGCACCGGATCCCATCAGAACTCCGAAGTTAAGCGTGCTTGGGCGAGAGTAGTACTAGGATGGGTGACCTCCTGGGAAGTCCTCGTGTTGCATCCCTTATTTTTTGCTGCGCGTTATTTGTACGGCGAGCGCGTCTTTTTTGGCGCACAACGCCGCACGCATCGTACAAATTCTGACGAGTGCATCCTTTCGTACGAAAACAAATGGAAAATGTGTTTCTCCCCGCTATCCCCGTCACGGGACGAGGAGAACAAGAGGACGGGGCGCATGGCATATCGGATGCGATCATACCAAAGACTAAAGCACCGGATCCCATCGAACTCCGGTTAAGCGTGCTTGGGCGAGAGTAGTACTAGGATGGGTGACCTCCCTCGGGAAGTCCTCGTGTTGCATCCCTTATTTTTTGCGCGTTATTTGTACGGCGAGCGGCGCGTCTTTTTTGGCGCACAACGCCGCACGCATCGTACAAATTCTGACGAGTGCATCCTTTCGTACGAAAACAAATGGAAAATGTGTTTCTCCCGCTATCCCCCGTCACGGGACGAGGAGAACAAGAGGACGGGGGCGCATGGCATATCGGATGCGATCATACCAGCACTAAAGCACCGGATCCCATCAGAACTCCGAAGTTAAGCGTGCTTGGGCGAGAGTAGTACTAGGATGGGTGACCTCCTGGGAAGTCCTCGTGTTGCATCCCTTATTTTTGTCATCCCTTATTTGTACGGCGAGCGCGTCTTTTTTGGCGCACAACGCCGCACGCATCGTACAAATTCTGACGAGTGCATCCTTTCGTACGAAAACAAATGGAAAATGTGTTTCTCCCCGCTATCCCCCGTCACGGGACGAGGAGAACAAGAGGGACGGGGGCGCATGGCATATCGGATGCGATCATACCAGCACTAAAGCACCGGATCCCATCAGAACTCCGAAGTTAAGCGTGCTTGGGCGAGAGTAGTACTAGGATGGGTGACCTCCTGGGAAGTCCTCGTGTTGCATCCCTTATTTTTTGCTGCGCGTTATTTGTTCGGCGAGCGCGTCTTTTTTGGCGCACAACGCCGCACGCATCGTACAAATTCTGACGAGTGCATCCTTTCGTACGAAAACAAATGGAAAATGTGTTTCTCCCCGCTATCCCCCGTATCGGGACGAGGAGAACAAGAGGGACGGGGGCGCATGGCATATCGGATGCGATCATACCAGCACTAAAGCACCGGATCCCATCAGAACTCCGAAGTTAAGCGTGCTTGGGCGAGAGTAGTACTAGGATGGGTGACCTCCTGGGAAGTCCTCGTGTTGCATCCCTTATTTTGCGCTGTTATTTGTACGGCGAGCGCGGTCTTTTTGGCGCACAACGCCGCACGCATCGTATGTAAATTTCGACGAGTGCATCCTTTCGTACGAAAACAAATGGAAAATGTGTTTCCTCGCTATCTCCGTCACTGGACGAGGAGAACAAGAGGACTGGCGCATGGCATATCGGATGCGATCATACCCAAGACTAAAGCACCGATCCCATCGAACTCCGGGTTAAGCGTGCTTGGGCGAGAGTAGTACTAGGATGGGTGACCTCCTGGGAAGTCCTCGTGTTGCATCCCTTATTTTTTGCTGCGCGTTATTTGTACGGCGAGCGCGTCTTTTTTGGCGCACAACGCCGCACGCATCGTACAAATTTCGACGAGTGCATCCTTTCGTACGAAAACAAATGGAAAATGTGTTTCTCCCGCTATCCCCGTCACGGGACGAGGAGAACAAGAGGGACGGGCGCATGGCATATCGGATGCGATCATACCAAAGACACTAAAGCACCAGGATCCCATCGAACTCCGGTTAAGCGTGCTTGGGCGAGAGTAGTACTAGGATGGGTGACCTCCTGGGAAGTCCTCGTGTTGCATCCCTTATTTTTTGTCGCGCTGCTATTTGTACGGCGAGCGCGTCTCTTTTTGGCGCACAACGCCGCACGCATCGTACAAATTCCGACGAGTGCATCCTTTCGTCACGAAAACAAATGGAAAATGTGTTTCTCCCCGCTATCCCCCGTCACGGGACGAGGAGAACAAGAGGGACGGGGGCGCATGGCATATCGGATGCGATCATACCAGCACTAAAGCACCGGATCCCACGTAACTCCGGTTAAGCGTGCTTGGGCGAGAGTAGTACTAGGATGGGTGACCTCTGGGAAGTCCTCGTGTTGCATCCTTATTTTTTGTGCGCGTGCTATTTGTACGGCGAGCGCTTTTGGCGCACAACGCCGCACGCATCGTACAAATTCTGACGAGTGCATCCTTTCGTACGAAAACAAATGGAAAATGTGTTTCTCCCCGCTATCCCCCGTCACGGGACGAGGAGAACAAGAGGGACGGGGGCGCATGGCATATCGGATGCGATCATACCAGCACTAAAGCACCGGATCCCATCGAACTCAAGAAGTTAAGCGTGCTTGGGCGAGTAAGTACTAGGATGGGTGACCTCCTGGGAAGTCCTCGTGTTGCATCCCTTATTTTTTGCTGCGCTTATTTCTACGCATGAGCGAGCGCGTCTTTTTGGCGCACAACGCCGCACGCATCGTACAAATTCTTACGAGTGCATCCTTTCGACGAAAACAAATGGAAAATGTGTTTCCCGCTATCCCGTCACGGGACGAGGAGAACAAGAGGACTTTGGCGCATGGCATATCGGATGCGATCATACCAGCACTAAAGCACCGGATCCCATCAGAACTCCGAAGTTAAGCGTGCTTGGGCGAGAGTAGTACTAGGATGGGTGACCTCCGGGAAGTCCTCGTGTTGCATCCCTTATTTTTGTCACGCGTTATTTGTACGGCGAGCGCGTCTTTTTGGCGCACAACGCCGCACGCATCGTACAAATTCGACGAGTGCATCCTTTCGTACGAAAACAAATGGAAAATGTGTTTCTCCCGCTATCCCGTCACGGGACGAGGAGAACAAGAGGACGGGGCGCATGGCATATCGGATGCGATCATACCGGCACTAAAGCACGGATCCCATCGGAACTCCGAAGTTAAGCGTGCTTGGGCGAGAGTAGTACTAGGATGGGTGACCTCTGGAAGTCCTCGTGTTGCATCCCTTATTTTTTACGCGCGTTATTTGTACGGCGCGTCTTTTTGGCGCACAACGCCGCACGCATCGTACAAATTCGACGAGTGCATCCTTTCGTACGAAAACAAATGGAAAATGTGTTTCTCCACGCTATCCCCGTCACGGGGACGAGGAGAACAAGAGGGACGGGGCGCATGGCATATCGGATGCGATCATACCAGCACTAAAGCACGGGATCCCATCGAACTCAAGTTAAGCGTGCTTGGCGAGAGTAGTACTAGGATGGGTGACCTCTGGGAAGTCCTCGTGTTGCATCCCTTATTTTTTGCTACGCGCGTTATTGTGTACGAGCGCGCTTTTTTTGGCGCACAACGCCGCACGCATCGTACAAATTCGACGAGTGCATCCTTTCGTACGAAAACAAATGGAAAATGTGTTTCTCCGCTATCCCGTCACGGGACGAGGAGAACAAGAGGACGGGGCGCATGGCATATCGGATGCGATCATACCGGCACTTAAAGCACGGATCCCATCGAACTCCGAAGTTAAGCGCGTGCTTGGGCGAGAGTAGTACTAGGATGGGTGACCTCTCAGGAAGTCCTCGTGTTGCATCCCTTATTTTTGCTGCGCGTTATTTGTACGGCGAGCGCGTGTCTTTTTGGCGCACAACGCCGCACGCATCATTACAAATTCGACGAGTGCATCCTTTCGTACGAAAACAAATGGAAAATGTGTTTCTCCCGCTATCCCCGTCACGGGACGAGGAGAACAAGAGGACGGGCGCATGGCATATCGGATGCGATCATACCGGCACTAAAGCACCGGATCCCATCGAACTCCGAAGTTAAGCGTGCTTGGGCGAGAGTAGTACTAGGATGGGTGACCTCACTGGGAAGTCCTCGTGTTGCATCCCTTATTTTTCTGCGCGCGTTATTTGTACGGCGAGCGCGTCTTTTTTGGCGCACAACGCCGCACGCATCGTACAAATTCCGACGAGTGCATCCTTTCGTACGAAAACAAATGGAAAATGTGTTTCTCCCGCTTATCCCCGTCACGGGACGAGGAGAACAAGAGGGACGGGGCGCATGGCATATCGGATGCGATCATACCGGCACTAAAGCACCGGATCCCATCGAACTCCGAAGTTAAGCGTGCTTGGCGAGAGTAGTACTAGGATGGGTGACCTCTGGGAAGTCCTCGTGTTGCATCCCTTATTTTTCTGCTGCGTTATTTGTACGGCGAGCGCGTCTTTTTGGCGCACAACGCCGCACGCATCGTACAAATTCGGACGAGTGCATCCTTTCGTACGAAAACAAATGGAAAATGTGTTTCTCGCATTATCCCCACGTCACGGGACGAGGAGAACAAGAGGACGGGGCGCATGGCATATCGGATGCGATCATACCGGCACTAAAGCACTGGATCCCATCAGAACTCCGAGTTAAGCGTGCTTGGGCGAGAGTAGTACTAGGATGGGTGACCTCCTGGGAAGTCCTCGTGTTGCATCCCTTATTTTTTGCTGCGCGTTATTTGTACGGCGAGCGCGTCTTTTTTGGCGCACAACGCCGCACGCATCGTACAAATTCTGACGAGTGCATCCTTTCGTACGAAAACAAATGGAAAATGTGTTTCTCCCCGCTATCCCCCGTCACGGGACGAGGAGAACAAGAGGGACGGGGGCGCATGGCATATCGGATGCGATCATACCAGCACTAAAGCACCGGATCCCATCAGAACTCCGAAGTTAAGCGTGCTTGGGCGAGAGTAGTACTAGGATGGGTGACCTCCTGGGAAGTCCTCGTGTTGCATCCCTTATTTTTTGCTGCGCGTTATTTGTACGGCGAGCGCGTCTTTTTTGGCGCACAACGCCGCACGCATCGTACAAATTCTGACGAGTGCATCCTTTCGTACGAAAACAAATGGAAAATGTGTTTCTCCCCGCTATCCCCCGTCACGGGACGAGGAGAACAAGAGGGACGGGGGCGCATGGCATATCGGATGCGATCATACCAGCACTAAAGCACCGGATCCCATCAGAACTCCGAAGTTAAGCGTGCTTGGGCGAGAGTAGTACTAGGATGGGTGACCTCCTGGGAAGTCCTCGTGTTGCATCCCTTATTTTTTGCTGCGCGTTATTTGTACGGCGAGCGCGTCTTTTTTGGCGCACAACGCCGCACGCATCGTACAAATTCTGACGAGTGCATCCTTTCGTACGAAAACAAATGGAAAATGTGTTTCTCCCCGCTATCCCCCGTCACGGGACGAGGAGAACAAGAGGGACGGGGGCGCATGGCATATCGGATGCGATCATACCAGCACTAAAGCACCGGATCCCATCGAACTCCGAAGTTAAGCGTGCTTGGGCGAGAGTAGTACTAGGATGGGTGACCTCTGGGAAGTCCTCGTGTTGCATCCCTTTATTTTTTGCTGCGCGTTATTTGTACGGCGAGCGTTGTCTCTTTTGGCGCACAATGCGCCGCACGCATCGTACAAATTTCGCGAGTGCATCCTTTCGTACGAAAACAAATGGAAAATGTGTTTCTCCGCTATCCCGTCACGGGACGAGGAGAACAAGAGGACGGGGCGCATGGCATATCGGATGCGATCATACAAAGCACTAAAGCACCGGATCCCATCAGAACTCCGAAGTTAAGCGTGCTTGGGCGAGAGTAGTACTAGGATGGGTGACCTCCTGGGAAGTCCTCGTGTTGCATCCCTTATTTTTTGCTGCGCGTTATTTGTACGGCGAGCGCGTCTTTTTTGGCGCACAACGCCGCACGCATCGTACAAATTCTGACGAGTGCATCCTTTCGTACGAAAACAAATGGAAAATGTGTTTCTCCCCGCTATCCCCCGTCACGGGACGAGGAGAACAAGAGGGACGGGGGCGCATGGCATATCGGATGCGATCATACCAGCACTAAAGCACGGATCCCATCGAACTCCGAGTTAAGCGTGCTTGGGCGAGAGTAGTACTAGGATGGGTGACCTCGCAGGGAAGTCCTCGTGTTGCATCCCTTATTTTTCTTTAACGCGTTATTTGTATGCGGCGACGCGTCTTTTTGGCGCACAACGCCGCACGCATCGTACAAATTCGG
Source organism: Oryza australiensis (assembly GCA_019925245.2). Classification (NCBI taxonomy): domain Eukaryota; kingdom Viridiplantae; phylum Streptophyta; class Magnoliopsida; order Poales; family Poaceae; genus Oryza; species Oryza australiensis. The sequence goes on from JAIFGZ020000243.1 coordinate 389,414, forward strand.
ACGAGTGCATCCTTTCGTACGAAAACAAATGGAAAATGTGTTTCTCCCCCTATCCCAGATCACGGGACGAGGAGAACAAGAGGGACGGGCGCATGGCATATCGGATGCGATCATACCGGCACTAAAGCACTCGGATCCCATCGAACTCCGAGAAGTTAAGCGTGCTTGGGCGAGAGTAGTACTAGGATGGGTGACCTCACGGAAGTCCTCGTGTTGCATCCCCTATTATTTTGCGCGCGTTATTTGTACTCCGTGTGAGCTGTCTTTTTGGCGCACAACGCCGCAGCGCATCATAAATTTCGACGAGTGCATCCTTTCGTACGAAAACAAATGGAAAATGTGTTTCTCGCTATCCCCGATCACGGGACGAGGAGAACAAGAGGACGGGGGCGCATGGCATATCGGATGCGATCATACCAAGCACTAACGCACCGGATCCGATCGAACTCCGAAGTTAAGCGTGCTTGGGCGAGAGAGAGTACTAGGATGGGTGACCTCACGGGAAGTCCTCGTGTTGCATCCCTTATTTTTGTGCGCGTTATTTGTACGGCGAACGCGTCTTTTTTTGGCGCACAACGCCGCACGCATCGTACAAATTCGACGAGTGCATCCTTTCGTACGAAAACAAATGGAAAATGTGTTTCTCCCCGCTATCCCCCGTCACGGGACGAGGAGAACAAGAGGGACGAGGGCGCATGGCATATCGGATGCGATCATACCGGCACTAAAGCATCGGATCCCATCGGAACTCCGGTTAAGCGTGCTTGGGCGAGAGTAGTACTAGGATGGGTGACCTCTGGGAAGTCCTCGTGTTGCATCCCTTATTTTTTTCAGCGTTATTTGTACTGGCGACGCGTCTTTTTTGGCGCACAACGCCGCACGCATCTCGTACAAATTCGACGAGTGCATCCTTTCGTACGAAAACAAATGGAAAATGTGTTTCTCCCCGCTATCCCCCGTCACGGGACGAGGAGAACAAGAGGACTGGGGCGCATGGCATATCGGATGCGATCATACCAGCACTAAAGCACCGATCCCATCGAACTCCGAAGTTAAGCGTGCTTGGGCGAGAGTAGTACTAGGATGGGTGACCTCCTGGGAAGTCCTCGTGTTGCATCCCTTATTTTTTTGCCGCGCGTTATTTGTACGGCGAGCGTCTCTTTTGGCGCACAACGCCGCACGCATCGTACAAATTCGACGAGTGCATCCTTCGTACTAGGATGGGTGACCTCACGAAAACAAATGGAAAATGTGCGAGTGCATCCTTTCGTGCGAAAACAAATGGAAAATGTGTTTCTCCCGCTATCCCCGTCACGGGACGAGGAGAACAAGAGGACGGGGCGCATGGCATATCGGATGCGATCATACCAACACTAAAGCACCGGATCCCATCGAACTCCGAAGTTAAGCGTGCTTGGGCGAGAGTAGTACTAGGATGGGTGACCTCACAGGAAGTCCTCGTGTTGCATCCCTTATTTTTCTTGCGCGTTATTTGTACGGCGACGCGTCTTTTGGCGCACAACGTCGCACGCGTCGTACAAATTCGACGAGTGCATCCTTTCGTACGAAAACAAATGGAAAATGTGTTTCCCCCGCTATCCCGTCACGGGACGAGGAGAACAAGAGGACGGGGCGCATGGCATATCGGATGCGATCATACCGGCACTAAAGCACGGATCCATCAGAACTCCGAAGTTAAGCGTGCTTGGGCGAGTAGTACTAGGATGGGTGACCTCTCAGGAAGTCCTCGTGTTGCATCCCTTATTTTTCTTCGCGTTATTTCTACGGCGGCGCGTCTTTTTGGCGCACAACGCCGCACGCATCGTACAAATTCTTACGAGTGCATCCTTTCAAGATACGAAAACAAATGGAAAATGTGTTTCTCACGTATCCCCGTCACGGGACGAGGAGAACAAGAGGACGGGGCGCATGGCATATCGGATGCGATCATACCGGCACTAAAGCACGGATCCCATCGAACTCCGAGTTAAGCGTGCTTGGGCGAGAGTAGTACTAGGATGGGTGACCTCCCTGAAGTCCTCGTGTTGCATCCTTATTTTTTGCTTGCGCGTTATTTGTACGGCGGCGCGTCTTTTTTGGCGCACAACGCCGCACGCATCGTACAAATTCGACGAGTGCATCCTTTCGTACGAAAACAAATGGAAAATGTGTTTCTCCCGCTATCCCCGTCACGGGACGAGGAGAACAAGAGGACGGGCGCATGGCATATCGGATGCGATCATACCGAGCACTAAAGCACGGATCCCATCGAACTCCGAAGTTAAGCGTGCTTGGGCGAGTAGTACTAGGATGGGTGACCTCCTGGGAAGTCCTCGTGTTGCATCCCTTATTTTTTGCTGCGCGTTATTTGTACGGCGAGCGCGTCTTTTTTGGCGCACAACGCCGCACGCATCGTACAAATTCGACGAGTGCATCCTTTCGTACGAAAACAAATGGAAAATGTGTTTCTCCCCGCTATCCCCGTCACGGGGCGAGGAGAACAAGAGGGACGGGGCGCATGGCATATCGGATGCGATCATACCGGCACTAAAGCACGGATCCCATCGAACTCCGAAGTTAAGCGTGCTTGGGCGAGAGTAGTACTAGGATGGGTGACCTCACAGGAAGTCCTCGTGTTGCATCCCTTATTTTGCGCGCGCGTTATTTGTACGGCGGCGCGTCTTTTTGGCGCACAACGCCCGCACGCATCGTACAAATTCGACGAGTGCATCCTTTCGTACGAAAACAAATGGAAAATGTGTTTCTCCCCGCTATCCCCCGTCACGGGACGAGGAGAACAAGAGGGACGGGGGCGCATGGCATATCGGATGCGATCATACCAGCACTAAAGCACCGGATCCCATCAGAACTCCGAAGTTAAGCGTGCTTGGGCGAGAGTAGTACTAGGATGGGTGACCTCCTGGGAAGTCCTCGTGTTGCATCCCTTATTTTTCTTTGCGCGTTATTTGTACTGGCGGCGCGTCTTTTTGGCGCTGCAACGCCCACGCATCGTACAAATTCGGCAGAGTGCATCCTTTCGTACGAAAACAAATGGAAAATGTGTTTCTCCCGCTATCCCCGTCACGGGGCGAGGAGAACAAGAGGGACGGGGGCGCATGGCATATCGGATGCGATCATACCAGCACTAAAGCACCGGATCCCATCAGAACTCCGAAGTTAAGCGTGCTTGGGCGAGAGTAGTACTAGGATGGGTGACCTCACAGGAAGTCCTCGTGTTGCATCCCTTATTTTTTTGCGCGTTATTTGTACGGCGGCGCGTCTTTTTGGCGCACAACGCCGCACGCATCGTACAAATTCGACGAGTGCATCCTTTCGTACGAAAACAAATGGAAAATGTGTTTCTCCCATCGCTATCCCGTCACGGGACGAGGAGAACAAGAGGACGGGGCGCATGGCATATCGGATGCGATCATACCGGACACTAAAGCACGGATCCCATCGAACTCACGAAGTTAAGCGTGCTTGGGCGAGTAGTACTAGGATGGGTGACCTCTGGGAAGTCCTCGTGTTGCATCCCTTATTTTTTCTTTGCGCGTTATTTGTACGGCGCGTCTTTTTGGCGCACAACGCCACGCATCGTACAAATTCGACGAGTGCATCCTTTCGTACGAAAACAAATGGAAAATGTGTTTCTCCCCGCTATCCCCGTCACGGGACGAGGAGAACAAGAGGACGAGGCGCATGGCATATCGGATGCGATCATACCGGCACTAAAGCACGGATCCCATCGGAACTCCGAAGTTAAGCGTGCTTGGGCGAGAGTAGTACTAGGATGGGTGACCTCTGGGAAGTCCTCGTGTTGCATCCCTTATTTTTCTTTGCGCGTTATTTGTACGGCGGCGCGTCTTTTTGGCGCACAACGCCGCACGCATCGTACAAATTCGACGAGTGCATCCTTTCGTACGAAAACAAATGGAAAATGTGTTTCTCCCCGCTATCCCAGTCACGGGACGAGGAGAACAAGAGGGACGGGGCGCATGGCATATCGGATGCGATCATACCGGCACTAAAGCAGGATCCCATCGAACTCCGAAGTTAAGCGTGCTTGGGCGAGAGTAGTACTAGGATGGGTGACCTCTGCAGGAAGTCCTCGTGTTGCATCCCTTATTTTTCTTTGCGCGTTATTTGTACGGCGGCGCGTCTTTTTGGCGCACAACGCCGCACGCATCGTACAAATTCGACGAGTGCATCCTTTCGTACGAAAACAAATGGAAAATGTGTTTCTCCCGCTATCCCCGTCACGGGACGAGGAGAACAAGAGGGACGGGGCGCATGGCATATCGGATGCGATCATACCGGCACTAAAGCACGGATCCCATCGAACTCCGAAGTTAAGCGTGCTTGGGCGAGTAGTACTAGGATGGGTGACCTCTGGGAAGTCCTCGTGTTGCATCCCTTATTTTTGCTGCGCGTTATTTGTACGGCGCGCGTCTTTTTGGCGCACAACGCGCACGCATCGTACAAATTCGGCGAGTGCATCCTTTCGTACGAAAACAAATGGAAAATGTGTTTCTCGCTATCCCCGTCACGGGACGAGGAGAACAAGAGGACGGGGGCGCATGGCATATCGGATGCGATCATACCGGCACTAAAGCACGGATCCCATCGGAACTCCGAGTTAAGCGTGCTTGGGCGAGAGTAGTACTAGGATGGGTGACCTCTGGGAAGTCCTCGTGTTGCATCCCTTATTTTCTTGCTTGCGCGTTATTTATTTGTACGGCGGCGCGTCTTTTTGGCGCACAACGCCGCACGCATCGTACAAATTCGACGAGTGCATCCTTTCGTACGAAAACAAATGGAAAATGTGTTTCTCCCCGCTATCCCGTCACGGGACGAGGGAGAACAAGAGGACGGGGCGCATGGCATATCGGATGCGATCATACCGGCACTAAAGCAGGATCCCATCGAACTCGAAGTTAAGCGTGCTTGGGCGAGAGTAGTACTAGGATGGGTGACCTCTGGGAAGTCCTCGTGTTGCATCCCTTATTTTTCTTGCGCGTTATTTGTACGGCGGCGCGTCTTTTTGGCGCACAACGCCGCACGCATCGTACAAATTCGACGAGTGCATCCTTTCGTACGAAAACAAATGGAAAATGTGTTTCTCCCCGCTATCCCGTCACGGGACGAGGAGAACAAGAGGACGGGGCGCATGGCATATCGGATGCGATCATACCGGCACTAAAGCACCGGATCCCATCGAACTCCGAAGTTAAGCGTGCTTGGGCGAGAGTAGTACTAGGATGGGTGACCTCACAGGGAAGTCCTCGTGTTGCATCCCTTATTTTTTGCTGCGCGTTATTTGTACGAGCGACGCGTCTTTTTGGCGCGCAACGCCGCACGCATCGTACAAATTCGACGAGTGCATCCTTTCGTACGAAAACAAATGGAAAATGTGTTTCTCCCGCTATCCCCCGTCACGGGCGAGGAGAACAAGAGGGGACGGGCGCATGGCATATCGGATGCGATCATACCGGCACTAAAGCAGGATCCCATCGAACTCAGAAGTTAAGCGTGCTTGGGCGAGTAGTACTAGGATGGGTGACCTCTGGGAAGTCCTCGTGTTGCATCCCTTATTTTTCTTTGCGCGTTATTTGTACGGCGGCGCGTCTTTTTGGCGCACAACGCGCACTTGCATGTCGTACAAGTTCGACGAGTGCATCCTTTAAATGAAAACAAATGGAAAATGTGTTTCTCCCAGCTATCCCCGTCACGGGACGAGGAGAACAAGAGGACGGGGCGCATGGCATATCGGATGCGATCATACCGGCACTAAAGCACCGGATCCCATCGAACTCCGAAGTTAAGCGTGCTTGGGCGAGAGTAGTACTAGGATGGGTGACCTCACAGGAAGTCCTCGTGTTGCATCCCTTATTTTTTCTTTGCGCGTTATTTGTACGGCGACGCGTCTTTTTGGCGCACAACGCCGCACGCATCGTACAAATTCGACGAGTGCATCCTTTCGTGCGAAAACAAATGGAAAATGTGTTTCTCCCGCTATCCCAGTCACGGGACGAGGAGAACAAGAGGACGGGGCGCATGGCATATCGGATGCGATCATACCGGCACTAAAGCACGGATCCCATCGAACTCCGAAGTTAAGCGTGCTTGGGCGAGAGTAGTACTAGGATGGGTGACCTCTGGGAAGTCCTCGTGTTGCATCCCTTATTTTTCTTTGCGCGTTATTTGTGCGGCGACGCGTCTTTTTGGCGCACAACGCCGCCATGCATCGTACAAATTCGACGAGTGCATCCTTTCGTACGAAAACAAATGGAAAATGTGTTTCTCCCGCTATCCCCGTCACGGGACTGAGGAGAACAAGAGGACGGGGCGCATGGCATATCGGATGCGATCATACCGGCACTAAAGCAGGATCCCATGAACTCAGAAGTTAAGCGTGCTTGGGCGAGAGTAGTACTAGGATGGGTGACCTCTGGGAAGTCCTCGTGTTGCATCCCTTATTTTTCTTTGCGCGTTATTTGTACTGCGCGCGTCTTTTTGGCGCACAACGCCGCACGCATCGTACAAATTCGACGAGTGCATCCTTTCGTACGAAAACAAATGGAAAATGTGTTTCTCCGCTATCCCGTCACGGGACGAGGAGAACAAGAGGACGGGGCGCATGGCATATCGGATGCGATCATACCCGGCACTAAAGCACCGGATCCCATCGAACTCCGAGTTAAGCGTGCTTGGGCGAGAGTAGTACTAGGATGGGTGACCTCTGGGAAGTCCTCGTGTTGCATCCCTTATTTTTGCTGCGCGTTATTTGTACGACGCGCGCGTCTTTTGGCGCTGCCGCCGCACGCATCGTACAAATTCGACGAGTGCATCCTTTCGTATGCGAAAACAAATGGAAAATGTGTTTCTCCCGCTATCCCCCGTCACGGGACGGGGAGAACAAGAGGACGGGCGCATGGCATATCGGATGCGATCATACCGGCACTAAAGCAGGATCCCATCGAACTCCGAAGTTAAGCGTGCTTGGGCGAGTAGTACTAGGATGGGTGACCTCTGCAGGAAGTCCTCGTGTTGCATCCCTTATTTTTCTTCTGCGCGTTATTTGTACGGCGAGGCGCGTCTTTTTGGCGCACAACGCGCACGCATCGTACAAATTCGACGAGTGCATCCTTTCGTACGAAAACAAATGGAAAATGTGTTTCTCCCATTATCCCCGTCACGGGACGAGGAGAACAAGAGGACGGGGCGCATGGCATATCGGATGCGATCATACCGGCACTAAAGCACCGGATCCCATCGAACTCCGAAGTTAAGCGTGCTTGGGCGAGAGTAGTACTAGGATGGGTGACCTCTGGGAAGTCTCGTGTTGCATCCTTATTTTTCTTTGCGCGTTATTTGTACGGCGACGCGTCTTTTTTGGCGCACAGCGCCGCACGCATCGTACAAATTCGACGAGTGCATCCTTTCGTACGAAAACAAATGGAAAATGTGTTTCTCGCTATCCCCGTCACGGGACGAGGAGAACAAGAGGACGAGGGGCGCATGGCATATCGGATGCGATCATACCGGCACTAAAGCACCGGATCCCATCGGAACTCCGAAGTTAAGCGTGCTTGGGCGAGAGTAGTACTAGGATGGGTGACCTCACAGGAAGTCCTCGTGTTGCATCCCTTATTTTTCTTTGCGCGTTATTTGTACGGCGGCGCGTCTTTTTGGCGCAACGCCGCACGCATCGTACAAATTCGGCGAGTGCATCCTTTCGTACGAAAACAAATGGAAAATGTGTTTCTCACACGCTATCCCCGTCACGGGACGAGGAGAACAAGAGGGACGGGGCGCATGGCATATCGGATGCGATCATACCGGCACTAAAGCACCGGATCCCATCGAACTCGAAGTTAAGCGTGCTTGGGCGAAGTAGTACTAGGATGGGTGACCTCGGGAAGTCCTCGTGTTGCATCCCTTATTTTTCTTCCTGCGCGTTATTTGTACGGCGGCGCGTCTTTTTGGCGCACAACGCCGCACGCATCGTACAAATTCGACGAGTGCATCCTTTCGTACGAAAACAAATGGAAAATGTGTTTCTCCACTGCTATCCCCGTCACGGGACGAGGAGAACAAGAGGACGGGGCGCATGGCATATCGGATGCGATCATACCGGCACTAAAGCACGGATCCCATCGAACTCAGAAGTTAAGCGTGCTTGGGCGAGAGTAGTACTAGGATGGGTGACCTCTGAGAAGTCCTCGTGTTGCATCCCTTATTTTTGCTGCGCGCGTTATTTGTACGGCGGCGCGTCTTTTTGGCGCTGCTTGCCGCACGCATCGTACAAATTCGCGAGTGCATCCTTTCGTACGAAAACAAATGGAAAATGTGTTTCTCCCGCTATCCCCGTCACGGGGCGAGGAGAACAAGAGGGACGGGCGCATGGCATATCGGATGCGATCATACCGGCACTAAAGCAGGATCCCATCAAAACTCGAGTTAAGCGTGCTTGGGGCGAGAGTAGTACTAGGATGGGTGACCTCTGGGAAGTCCTCGTGTTGCATCCCTTATTTTTCTTGCGCGTTATTTGTACGGCGGCGCGTCTTTTTTAGCGCTAGCAACGCGCGCGCATCGTACAAATTACGACGAGTGCATCCTTTCGTGCGAAAACAAATGGAAAATGTGTTTCCCCGCTATCCCCAAATCACGGGACGAGGAGAACAAGAGGACGGGGCGCATGGCATATCGGATGCGATCATACCGGCACTAAAGCACGGATCCCATCGAACTCCGAAGTTAAGCGTGCTTGGGCGAGTAGTACTAGGATGGGTGACCTCTGCAGGAAGTCCTCGTGTTGCATCCTTATTTTTCTTTGCGCGTTATTTGTACGCGACGCGTCTTTTGGCGCAGCAGCAGCGCCGCCGCTCGTACAAATTCGACGAAGTGCATCCTTTCGTGCGAAAACAAATGGAAAATGTGTTTCTCCCAGCTATCCCCCGTCACGGGACGAGGAGAACAAGAGGACGGGCGCATGGCATATCGGATGCGATCATACCGGCACTAAAGCATGCCGGATCCCATCGGGAACTCCGAAGTTAAGCGTGCTTGGGCGAGAGTAGTACTAGGATGGGTGACCTCTGGGAAGTCCTCGTGTTGCATCCCTTATTTTTCTTTGCGCGTTATTTATACAGCGGCGCGTCTTTTTGGCGCACCGCGCACGCATCGTACAAATTCGCGAGTGCATCCTTTCGTACGAAAACAAATGGAAAATGTGTTTCTCCCCGCTATCCCCGTCACGGGACGAGGAGAACAAGAGGACGGGCGCATGGCATATCGGATGCGATCATACCGGCACTAAAGCACGGATCACACATCAGAACTCCGAAGTTAAGCGTGCTTGGGCGAGAGTAGTACTAGGATGGGTGACCTCTAGGAAGTCCTCGTGTTGCATCCCTTATTTTTCTTGCTGCGCGTTATTTGTCAGCGACGCGCGTCTTTTTGGCGCACAACGCCGCACGCATCATTACAAATTCGACGAGTGCATCGCTTTCGTACGAAAACAAATGGAAAATGTGTTTCCCGCTATCCCCGTCACGGGGCGAGGAGAACAAGAGGACGGGGCGCATGGCATATCGGATGCGATCATACCGGCACTAAAGCACCGGATCCCATCGGAACTCCGAAGTTAAGCGTGCTTGGGCGAGAGTAGTCTTAGGATGGGTGACCTCAGGAAAGTCCTCGTGTTGCATCCCTTATTTTTCTTTGCGCGTTATTTGTACGGCGACGCGTCTTTTTGGCGCACAACGCCCGCACGCATCGTACAAAATTCGACGAGTGCATCCTTTAAATACGAAAACAAATGGAAAATGTGTTTCCCAGCTATCCCCGTCACGGGACGAGGAGAACAAGAGGACGGGGGCGCATGGCATATCGGATGCGATCATACCAGGCACTAAAGCACCGGATCCCATCGGAACTCCGAAGTTAAGCGTGCTTGGCGAGAGTAGTACTAGGATGGGTGACCTCACAGGAAGTCCTCGTGTTGCATCCCTTATTTTTGCTGCGCGTTATTTGTACGGCGCGTCTTTTTGGCGCACAACGCCGCACGCATCGTACAAATTCGACGAGTGCATCCTTTCGTACGAAAACAAATGGAAAATGTGTTTCTCCCCGCTATCCCCCGTCACGGGACGAGGAGAACAAGAGGGACGGGGGCGCATGGCATATCGGATGCGATCATACCGGCACTAAAGCACCGGATCGTCGAACTCGAAGTTAAGCGTGCTTGGGCGAAGTAGTACTAGGATGGGTGACCTCTGGGAAGTCCTCGTGTTGCATCCCTTATTTTTCTTTGCGCGTTATTTGTCTGCGGCGCGTCTTTTTTGGCGCACAACGCCTGCACGCATCGTACAAATTCTGACGAGTGCATCCTTTCGTACGAAAACAAATGGAAAATGTGTTTCTCCCCGCTATCCCCCGTCACGGGACGAGGAGAACAAGAGGGACGGGGGCGCATGGCATATCGGATGCGATCATACCAGCACTAAAGCACCGGATCCCATCAGAACTCCGAAGTTAAGCGTGCTTGGGCGAGAGTAGTACTAGGATGGGTGACCTCCTGGGAAGTCCTCGTGTTGCATCCCTTATTTTTTGCTGCGCGTTATTTGTACGGCGAGCGCGTCTCTTTTGGCGCACAACGCCGCACGCATCGTACAAATTCTGACGAGTGCATCCTTTCGTACGAAAACAAATGGAAAATGTGTTTCTCCCCGCTATCCCCCGTCACGGGACGAGGAGAACAAGAGGGACGGGGGCGCATGGCATATCGGATGCGATCATACCAGCACTAAAGCACCGGATCCCATCGAACTCCGAAGTTAAGCGTGCTTGGGCGAGAGTAGTACTAGGATGGGTGACCTCTGGGAAGTCCTCGTGTTGCATCCCTTATTTTTCTTTGCGCGTTATTTGTGCAGCGGCGCGTCTTTTGGCGCACAACGCCGCACGCGTCGTACAAATTCGACGAGTGCATCCTTTCGTACGAAAACAAATGGAAAATGTGTTTCTCCCCGCTATCCCAGTCACGGGGACGAGGAGAACAAGAGGACGGGCGCATGGCATATCGGATGCGATCATCGCGGCACTAAAGCTTAGGATCCCATCGAACTCCAGAAGTTAAGCGTGCTTGGGCGAGAGTAGTACTAGGATGGGTGACCTCTGGAAAGTCCTCGTGTTGCATCCCTTATTTTTCTTTGCGCGTTATTTGTACGCGCGCGTCTTTTTGGCGCACAACGCCGCACGCATCGTACAAATTCGACGAGTGCATCTTTTCGTACGAAAACAAATGGAAAATGTGTTTCTCCCTATCCCCGTCACGGGACGAGGAGAACAAGAGGGACGGGGCGCATGGCATATCGGATGCGATCATACTGAGCACTAAAGCACGGATCCCATCGAACTCGCGAAGTTAAGCGTGCTTGGGCGAGAGTAGTACTAGGATGGGTGACCTCACAGGAAGTCCTCGTGTTGCATCCCTTATTTTTTCTTTGCGCGTTATTTGTCTGACGGCGCGTGCTTTTTGGCGCACTGGCGCCGCACGCATCGTACAAATTCGACGAGTGCATCCTTCGTACGAAAACAAATGGAAAATGTGTTTCTCCCCGCTATCCCCGTCACGGGACGAGGAGAACAAGAGGGACGGGGCGCATGGCATATCGGATGCGATCATACCCGGCACTAAAGCACCGGATCCCATCGGAACTCCAAAGTTAAGCGTGCTTGGGCGAGAGTAGTACTAGGATGGGTGACCTCACAGGAAGTCCTCGTGTTGCATCCCTTATTTTTTTCTTGCTGCGCGTTATTTGTACGGCGGCGCGTCTTTTTGGCGCACAACGCCGCACGCATCGTACAAATTCGACGAGTGCATCCTTTAAATGAAAACAAATGGAAAATGTGTTTCCTACAGCTATCCCAGTCACGGGACGAGGAGAACAAGAGGACGGGCGCATGGCATATCGGATGCGATCATACCCGGCACTAAAGCAGGATCCCATCGAACTCCGAGTTAAGCGTGCTTGGGCGAGAGTAGTACTAGGATGGGTGACCTCTGGGAAGTCCTGCGTGTTGCATCCTTATTTTTGTACGGCGGCGCGTCTTTTTGGCGCACAACGCCGCACGCATCGTACAAATTCGACGAGTGCATCCTTTCGTACGAAAACAAATGGAAAATGTGTTTCTCCCGCTATCCCCGTCACGGACGAGGAGAACAAGAGGGACGGGCGCATGGCATATCGGATGCGATCATACCGGCACTAAAGCACCGGATCCCATCGAACTCGAAGTTAAGCGTGCTTGGGCGAGAGTAGTACTAGGATGGGTGACCTCACAGGAAGTCCTCGTGTTGCATCCCTTATTTTCTTTGCGCGTTATTTGTACGGCGGCGCGTCTTTTTGGCGCACAACGCCGCACGCATCGTACAAATTCGGCGAGTGCATCCTTTCGTACGAAAACAAATGGAAAATGTGTTTCTCCAGCTATCCCGTCACGGGACGAGGAGAACAAGAGGAGACGGGCGCATGGCATATCGGATGCGATCATACCGGCACTAAAGCCGGATCCCATCGAACTCCGAAGTTAAGCGTGCTTGGGCGAGAGTAGTACTAGGATGGGTGACCTCTACAGGAAGTCCTCGTGTTGCATCCCTTATTTTTCTGCTTGCGCGTTATTTCTACGGCCGCGCGTCTTTTTGGCGCACAACGCCGCACGCATCGTACAAATTCGACGAGTGCATCCTTTCGTACGAAAACAAATGGAAAATGTGTTTCTCCCGCTATCCCCGAATCACGGGACGAGGAGAACAAGAGGGACGGGCGCATGGCATATCGGATGCGATCATACCAGCACTAAAGCACCGGATCCCATCAGAACTCCGAAGTTAAGCGTGCTTGGGCGAGAGTAGTACTAGGATGGGTGACCTCCTGGGAAGTCCTCGTGTTGCATCCCTTATTTTTTGCTGCGCGTTATTTGTACGGCGAGCGCGTCTTTTTTGGCGCACAACGCCGCCGCACGCATCGTACAAATTCGACGAGTGCATCCTTTCGTACGAAAACAAATGGAAAATGTGTTCTCACCGCTATCCCAGATCACGGGACGAGGAGAACAAGAGGGACGGGGGCGCATGGCATATCGGATGCGATCATACCAGCACTAAAGCACCGGATCCCATCAGGAGACTCCGAAGTTAAGCGTGCTTGGGCGAGAGTAGTACTAGGATGGGTGACCTCTGGAAGTCCTCGTGTTGCATCCCTTATTTTTCTTTGCGCGTTATTTGTCTGTGGCGCGTCTTTTTGGCGCTGCCGCACGCATCGTACAGAATTCGACGAGTGCATCCTTTCGAAAACAAATGGAAAATGTGTTTCTCCCGCTATCCCCCGTCACGGGGCACGAGGAGAACAAGAGGACGGGGCGCATGGCATATCGGATGCGATCATACAGCCACTAAAAGCAGGATCCCATCGAACTCCGAAGTTAAGCGTGCTTGGGCGGGAAGTAGTACTAGGATGGGTGACCTCACAGGAAGTCCTCGTGTTGCATCCCTTATTTTTGCTGCGCGTTATTTGTACGGCGGCGCGTCTTTTTGGCGCACAACGCCGCACGCATCGTACAAATTCGACGAGTGCATCCTTTCGTACGAAAACAAATGGAAAATGTGTTTCTCCCGCTATCCCAAATCACGGGACGAGGAGAACAAGAGGACGGGGCGCATGGCATATCGGATGCGATCATACCGGCACTAAAGCACGGATCCCATCGAACTCCGAAGTTAAGCGTGCTTGGGCGAGAGTAGTACTAGGATGGGTGACCTCTGAGGAAGTCCTCGTGTTGCATCCCTTATTTTTCTTTGCGGCGTTATTTGTACGACGAGCGCGTCTTTTTGGCGCACAACGCCGCACGCTTGTCGTACAAATTCGGCGAGTGCATCCTTTCGTACGAAAACAAATGGAAAATGTGTTTCTCCCGCTATCCCCCGTCACGGGACGAGGAGAACAAGAGGACGGGGCGCATGGCATATCGGATGCGATCATACCGGCACTAAAGCACCGGATCCCATCGAACTCCGAAGTTAAGCGTGCTTGGGCGAGTAGTACTAGGATGGGTGACCTCACAGGAAGTCCTCGTGTTGCATCCCTTATTTTTTTGCTGCGCGTTATTTGTCGGCGGCGCGTCTTTTTGGCGCACAACGCCGCACGCATCGTACAAATTCGACGAGTGCATCCTTTCGTACGAAAACAAATGGAAAATGTGTTTCTCCCGCTATCCCCGTCACGGGACGAGGAGAACAAGAGGACGGGCGCATGGCATATCGGATGCGATCATACCAGCACTAAAGCACGGATCCCATCGAACTCAAAGTTAAGCGTGCTTGGGCGAGAGTAGTACTTAGGATGGGTGACCTCTGAGGAAGTCCTCGTGTTGCATCCCTTATTTTTCTTTGCGCGTTATTTGTACGGCGACGCGTCTTTTTGGCGCTGCGCCGCACGCATCGTACAAAGTCGACGAGTGCATCCTTTCGTACGAAAACAAATGGAAAATGTGTTTCCCTTATCCCCGTCACGGGACGAGGAGAACAAGAGGGACGGGGCGCATGGCATATCGGATGCGATCATACCGGCACTAAAAGCACGGATCCCATCGGAACTCGAAGTTAAGCGTGCTTGGGCGAGAGTAGTACTAGGATGGGTGACCTCTGGGAAGTCCTCGTGTTGCATCCCTTATTTTTCTTCGCAGCGTTGTTTGTACGGCGCGCGTCTTTTTAGCGCACAACGCCGCACGCATCGTACAAATTCGACGAGTGCATCCTTTCGTACGAAAACAAATGGAAAATGTGTTTCTCCCGCTATCCCAGTCACGGGACGAGGAGAACAAGAGGACGGGGCGCATGGCATATCGGATGCGATCATACCGGCACTAAAGCACGGATCCCATCGGAAACTCCGAGTTAAGCGTGCTTGGCGAGAGTAGTACTAGGATGGGTGACCTCACAGGAAGTCCTCGTGTTGCATCCCTTATTTTTGCTGCGCGTTATTTGTACGGCGGCGCGTCTTTTTGGCGCACAGCGCACGCGCATCGTACAAATTCGAGTGCATCCTTTCGTACGAAAACAAATGGAAAATGTGTTTCTCCACGCTATCCCCCGTCACGGGACGAGGAGAACAAGAGGGACGGGGGCGCATGGCATATCGGATGCGAACATACCAGCACTAAAGCACCGGATCCCATCTGAACTCGAAGTTAAGCGTGCTTGGGCGAGAGTAGTACTAGGATGGGTGACCTCTGAGGAAGTCCTCGTGTTGCATCCCTTATTTTTCTTCTGCGCGTTATTTGTACGGCGGCGCGTCTTTTTGGCGCTGCTTGCCGCACGCATCGTACAAATTCGGCGGAGTGCATCCTTTAAATGAAAACAAATGGAAAATGTGTTTCTCCCGCTATCCCGTCACGGGCGAGGAGAACAAGAGGGACGGGCGCATGGCATATCGGATGCGATCATACCGGCACTAAAGCATAGGATCCCATCGGAACTCCGAGTTAAGCGTGCTTGGGCGAGAGTAGTACTAGGATGGGTGACCTCACAGGAAGTCCTCGTGTTGCATCCCTTATTTTTCTTTGTAGCGTTATTTGTACGGCGAGCGCGTCTTTTTGGCGCACAACGCCGCACGCATCGTACAAATTCGACGAGTGCATCCTTTCGTACGAAAACAAATGGAAAATGTGTTTCCCAGCTATCCCAGTCACGGGGAGGAGAACAAGAGGACGGGGGCGCATGGCATATCGGATGCGATCATACCAGCACTAAAGCACCGGATCCCATCAGAACTCCGAAGTTAAGCGTGCTTGGGCGAGAGTAGTACTAGGATGGGTGACCTCTGGGAAGTCCTCGTGTTGCATCCCTTATTTTTCTTGCGCGTTATTTGTCTGGCGGCGCGTCTTTTTGGCGCACAACGCCGCACGCATCGTACAAATTCGACGAGTGCATCCTTTAAAATACGAAAACAAATGGAAAATGTGTTTCTCGCTATCCCAGATCACGGGGCGAGGAGAACAAGAGGACGGGGCGCATGGCATATCGGATGCGATCATACCGGCACTAAAGCACCGGATCCCATCAGAACTCCGAAGTTAAGCGTGCTTGGGCGAGAGTAGTACTAGGATGGGTGACCTCCTGGGAAGTCCTCGTGTTGCATCCCTTATTTTTGCTGCGCGTTATTTGTACGGCGGCGCGTCTTTTTGGCGCACAACGCCGCACGCATCGTACAAATTCGACGAGTGCATCCTTTCGTACGAAAACAAATGGAAAATGTGTTTCTCCGCTATCCCCGTCACGGGACGAGGAGAACAAGAGGACGGGGCGCATGGCATATCGGATGCGATCATACCGGCACTAAAGCACCGGATCCCATCGAACTCACGAAGTTAAGCGTGCTTGGGCGGAGAGTAGTACTAGGATGGGTGACCTCTGAGGAAGTCCTCGTGTTGCATCCCTTATTTTTTGCTGCGCGTTATTTGTACGGCAGCGCGCGTCTTTTTGGCGCGCTGCCGCCGCACGCATCGTACAAATTCGGCGAGTGCATCCTTTCGTACGAAAACAAATGGAAAATGTGTTTCACCAGCTATCCCCCGTCACGGGACGAGGAGAACAAGAGGGACGGGGGCGCATGGCATATCGGATGCGATCATACCAGCACTAAAGCACCGGATCCCATCGAACTCCGAAGTTAAGCGTGCTTGGGCGAGAGTAGTACTAGGATGGGTGACCTCTGGGAAGTCCTCGTGTTGCATCCCTTATTTTTCTTTGCGCGTTATTTGTACACGGCGGCGCGTTTTTGGCGCACAACGCCGCACGCATCGTACAAATTCGGCGAGTGCATCCTTTAAATCTGCGAAAACAAATGGAAAATGTGTTTCTCCACATATCCGTCACGGGGCGAGGAGAACAAGAGGGACGGGGCGCATGGCATATCGGATGCGATCATACCGGCACTAAAGCACGGATCCCATCGAACTCGAAGTTAAGCGTGCTTGGGCGAGTAGTACTAGGATGGGTGACCTCCACAGGAAGTCCTCGTGTTGCATCCCTTATTTTTGCGCGTTATTTGTACGGCGGCGCGTCTTTTTGGCGCTGCGCCGCACGCGTCGTACAAATTCGACGAGTGCATCCTTTCGTACGAAAACAAATGGAAAATGTGTTTCTCACCGCTATCCCAGTCACGGGACGAGGAGAACAAGAGGACGGGGCGCATGGCATATCGGATGCGATCATACCGGCACTAAAGCACCGGATCCCATCAGGAACTCCGAAGTTAAGCGTGCTTGGCGAGAGTAGTACTAGGATGGGTGACCTCACTGGGAAGTCCTCGTGTTGCATCCCTTATTTTTCTTTGCGCGTTATTTGTACGCGACGCGTCTTTTTGGCGCACAACGCCGCACGCATCGTACAAATTCGGCGAGTGCATCCTTTCGTACGAAAACAAATGGAAAATGTGTTTCTCACCGCTATCCCAAATCACGGGACGAGGAGAACAAGAGGACGGGGCGCATGGCATATCGGATGCGATCATACCGGCACTAAAGCACGGATCCCATCGGAACTCCGAAGTTAAGCGTGCTTGGGCGAGAGTAGTACTAGGATGGGTGACCTCTGGGAAGTCCTCGTGTTGCATCCCTTATTTTTCTTGCCGCGTTATTTGTACGGCGACGCGTCTTTTTGCGCACAACGCCGCACGCATCGTACAAATTCGACGAGTGCATCCTTTCGTACGAAAACAAATGGAAAATGTGTTTCTCCGCTATCCCCCGTCACGGGACGAGGAGAACAAGAGGACGGGGCGCATGGCATATCGGATGCGATCATAGCCCGGCACTAAAGCACCGGATCCCATCGGAACTCCGAAGTTAAGCGTGCTTGGGCGAGAGTAGTACTAGGATGGGTGACCTCTGAGGAAGTCCTCGTGTTGCATCCCTTATTTTTCTGCGCGTTATTTGTCGGCGGCGCGTCTTTTTGGCGCACAACGCCGCACGCGTCGTACAAATTCGACGAGTGCATCCTTTCGTACGAAAACAAATGGAAAATGTGTTTCTCCCGCTATCCCGTCACGGGGCGAGGAGAACAAGAGGGACGGGGCGCATGGCATATCGGATGCGATCATACCGGCACTAAAGCTCAGGATCATCGAACTCCGAAGTTAAGCGTGCTTGGGCGAGTAGTACTAGGATGGGTGACCTCCAGGAAGTCCTCGTGTTGCATCCCTTATTTTTCTTTGCGCGTTATTTGTACGGCGCGTCTTTTTGGCGCACAACGCCGCACGCATCGTACAAATTCGACGAGTGCATCCTTTCGTACGAAAACAAATGGAAAATGTGTTTCTCCCCGCTATCCCAGATCACGGGACGAGGAGAACAAGAGGGACGGGGGCGCATGGCATATCGGATGCGATCATACCGGCACTAAAGCACCGGATCCCATCGGAACTCCGAAGTTAAGCGTGCTTGGGCGAGTAGTACTAGGATGGGTGACCTCAGGGAAGTCCTCGTGTTGCATCCCTTATTTTTCTTTAGCGCGTTATTTGTACGGCGAGCGCGTCTTTTTGGCGCTGCTTGCCGCCGCGCGTCGTACAAATTCGGCGAGTGCATCCTTTCGTACGAAAACAAATGGAAAATGTGTTTCTCCCCGCTATCCCCGATCACGGGACGAGGAGAACAAGAGGACGGGGCGCATGGCATATCGGATGCGATCATACCGGCACTAAAGCACCGGATCCCATGAACTCCGAAGTTAAGCGTGCTTGGGCGAGTAGTACTAGGATGGGTGACCTCTGAGAAGTCCTCGTGTTGCATCCCTTATTTTTGCTGCGCGTTATTTGTGGCGGCGCGTCTTTTTGGCGCACAACGCCGCACGCATCGTACAAATTCGACGAGTGCATCCTTTAAATACGAAAACAAATGGAAAATGTGTTTCTCCCCCGCTATCCCCGATCACGGGACGAGGAGAACAAGAGGACGGGGCGCATGGCATATCGGATGCGATCATACCGGCACTAAAGCACGGATCCCATCGAACTCCGAAGTTAAGCGTGCTTGGGCGAGAGTAGTACTAGGATGGGTGACCTCTGGGAAGTCCTCGTGTTGCATCCCTTATTTTTTCTTTGCGCGTTATTTGTGCGGCGGCGCGTCTTTTTTGGCGCACAACGCCGCACGCATCATACAAATTCGACGAGTGCATCCTTCGTACGAAAACAAATGGAAAATGTGTTTCTCGGCTATCCCAGTCACGGGGCGAGGAGAACAAGAGGGACGGGGGCGCATGGCATATCGGATGCGATCATACCGGCACTAAAGCACCGGATCCCATCGAACTCCAGTTAAGCGTGCTTGGGCGAGAGTAGTACTAGGATGGGTGACCTCTGGAAGTCCTCGTGTTGCATCCCTTATTTTTCTTTGCGCGTTATTTGTACGGCGCGCGTCTTTTTGGCGCACAACGCCGCACGCATCGTACAAAGTCGACGAGTGCATCCTTTCGTACGAAAACAAATGGAAAATGTGTTTCTCCGCTATCCCCGTCACGGGGCGAGAGGAGAACAAGAGGACGGGGCGCATGGCATATCGGATGCGATCATACCGGCACTAAAGCACCGGATCCCATCGAACTCCGAAGTTAAGCGTGCTTGGGCGAGTAGTACTAGGATGGGTGACCTCACAGGAAGTCCTCGTGTTGCATCCCTTATTTTCTCTTGCGCGTTATTTGTCTGACGGCGCGTCTTTTTGGCGCACAACGCGCACGCATCGTCATCAAATTCGGCGAGTGCATCCTTTAAATCACGAAAACAAATGGAAAATGTGTTTCTCCCGCTATCCCCGTCACGGGACGAGGAGAACAAGAGGGACGGGGGCGCATGGCATATCGGATGCGATCATACCAGCACTAAAGCACCGGATCCCATCAGAACTCCGAAGTTAAGCGTGCTTGGGCGAGTAGTACTAGGATGGGTGACCTCTGGGAAGTCCTCGTGTTGCATCCTTATTTTTCTTTGCGTTATTTGTACGGCGCGTCTCTTTTTGGCGCACAACGCCGCACGCATCATTACAAATTACGACGAGTGCATCCTTTCGTACGAAAACAAATGGAAAATGTGTTTCTCCCCGCTATCCCCCGTCACGGGACGAGGAGAACAAGAGGGACGGGGGCGCATGGCATATCGGATGCGATCATACCAGCACTAAAGCCAGGATCCCATCGAACTCCGAAGTTAAGCGTGCTTGGGCGAGAGTAGTACTAGGATGGGTGACCTCTGGGAAGTCCTCGTGTTGCATCCCTTATTTTTCTGGCTGCGCGTTATTTGTACGGCGAGCGCGTCTTTTTGGCGCTGTGCCGCACGCATCGCACAAATTCGGCGAGTGCATCCTTTCGTACGAAAACAAATGGAAAATGTGTTTCTCCCAGCTATCCCAGGATCACGGGACGAGGAGAACAAGAGGGACGGGGGCGCATGGCATATCGGATGCGATCATACCAGCACTAAAGCACCGGATCCCATCAGAACTCCGAAGTTAAGCGTGCTTGGCGAGAGTAGTACTAGGATGGGTGACCTCTGGAAAGTCCTCGTGTTGCATCCTTATTTTTCTTCGCGCGTTATTTGTACGGCGCGCGTCTTTTTGGCGCACAACGCGCATCGTATAAATCGGCGAGTGCATCCTTTCGTACGAAAACAAATGGAAAATGTGTTTCTCCGCTATCCCAGTCACGGGACGAGGAGAACAAGAGGACGACGGGCGCATGGCATATCGGATGCGATCATACCAGCACTAAAGCACCGGATCCCATCAGAACTCCGAAGTTAAGCGTGCTTGGCGAGAGTAGTACTAGGATGGGTGACCTCCTGGGAAGTCCTCGTGTTGTCATCCCTTATTTTTCTTGCGCGTTATTTGTCACAATGGCGCGTCTTTTTGGCGCTGCTTGCCGCACGTCATTCGTACAAATTCGGCGAGTGCATCCTTTAAATGCGAAAACAAATGGAAAATGTGTTTCTCCACACGCTATCCCAATCACGGGACGAGGAGAACAAGAGGACGGGGGCGCATGGCATATCGGATGCGATCATACGGCACTAAAGCACCGGATCCCATCGAACTCGAGTTAAGCGTGCTTGGGCGAGAGTAGTACTAGGATGGGTGACCTCTGACAGGAAGTCCTCGTGTTGCATCCCTTATTTTTCTTTGCGCGTTATTTATGCGGCGAGCGCGTCTTTTTGGCGCACAACGCCGCACGCATCGTACAAATTCGACGAGTGCATCGTCTTTCGTACGAAAACAAATGGAAAATGTGTTTCTCCCGCTATCCCCGTCACGGGACGAGGAGAACAAGAGGACGGGCGCATGGCATATCGGATGTGATCATGCCATCACTAAAGCACCGGATCCCATCGAACTCCGAGTTAAGCGTGCTTGGGCGAGTAGTACTAGGATGGGTGACCTCACAGGAAGTCCTCGTGTTGCATCCCTTATTTTTCTTTGCGCGTTATTTGTACGACGGCGCGTCTTTTTGGCGCACAACGCCGCACGCTTGTCATTCAAATTCGACGAGTGCATCCTTTCGTACGAAAACAAATGGAAAATGTGTTTCTCCCGCTATCCCCGTCACGGGGCGAGGAGAACAAGAGGGACGGGGGCGCATGGCATATCGGATGCGATCATACCGGCACTCACCGGATCCCGTGAAGCTGCCGAGAGTTAAGCGTGCTTGGGCGAGAGTAGTACTAGGATGGGTGACCTCCTGGGAAGTCCTCGTGTTGCATCCCTTATTTTTTGCTGCGCGTTATTTGTACGGACGACGCGTCTCTTTTGGCGCTAACGCGCACGCATCGTACAAGTCGGCTTGAGTGCATCCTTTAAATACGAAAACAAATGGAAAATGTGTTTCTCCCGCTATCCCCGGAGATCACGGGGCGAGGAGAACAAGAGGACGGGGCGCATGGCATATCGGATGCGATCATACCGGCCACTAAAGCACCGGATCCCATCGAACTCCAGTTAAGCGTGCTTGGCGAGAGTAGTACTAGGATGGGTGACCTCTTGGGAAGTCCTCGTGTTGCATCACTTATTTTCTTTGCTTGCGTTATTTGTACGGCGGCGCGTCTTTTTGGCGCACAACGCCGCACGCATCGTACAAATTCTGACGAGTGCATCCTTTCGTACGAAAACAAATGGAAAATGTGTTTCTCCCCGCTATCCCCCGTCACGGGACGAGGAGAACAAGAGAGGACGGGGGCGCATGGCATATCGGATGCGATCATACCGGCACTAAAGCACGAGATCCCGTGAATCGAACTCCGAGAGTTAAGCGGTGACCTTGGGAGTCCTCGTGTTGCATCCCTTATTTTTGCTGCGCGTTATTTGGCATACGGCGCGTCTTTTTGGCGCACAACGCCCCGCACGCATCGTACAAATTCGCGAGTGCATCCTTTCGTACGAAAACAAATGGAAAATGTGTTTCTCCCTATCACCGTCACGGGGCGAGGAGAACAAGAGGGACGGGGGCGCATGGCATATCGGATGCGATCATACCAGCACTAAAGCACCGGATCCCATCAGAACTCCGAAGTTAAGCGTGCTTGGGCGAGAGTAGTACTAGGATGGGTGACCTCCTGGGAAGTCCTCGTGTTGCATCCCTTATTTTTTGCTGCGCGTTATTTGTACGGCGAGCGCGTCTTTTTTGGCGCACAACGTCGCATCGTACAAATTCTGACGAGTGCATCCTTTCGTACGAAAACAAATGGAAAATGTGTTTCTCCCCGCTATCCCCCATCACGGGACGAGGAGAACAAGAGGGACGGGGGCGCATGGCATATCGGATGCGATCATACCAGCACTAAATCAACTGGATCCCATGAAGTCCTCGTGTTGCATCCCTTATTTTTCTTTGCTTGCGTTATTTGTACGGCGCGCGTCTTTTTAGCGCACAACGCCGCACGCATCATTACAAATTCGGCGAGTGCATCCTTTCGTACGAAAACAAATGGAAAATGTGTTTCTCCTTAATCCCCCGTCACGGGACGAGGAGAACAAGAGGGACGGGGGCGCATGGCATATCGGATGCGATCATACCAGCACTAAAGCACCGGATCCCATCAGAACTCCGAAGTTAAGCGTGCTTGGGCGAGAGTAGTACTAGGATGGGTGACCTCCTGGGAAGTCCTCGTGTTGCATCCCTTATTTTTCTGCGCGTTATTTGTA
Source organism: Oryza australiensis (assembly GCA_019925245.2). Classification (NCBI taxonomy): domain Eukaryota; kingdom Viridiplantae; phylum Streptophyta; class Magnoliopsida; order Poales; family Poaceae; genus Oryza; species Oryza australiensis. The sequence goes on from JAIFGZ020000243.1 coordinate 412,658, forward strand.
CGGCCGACGCGTCTTTTGGCGCGCAACGCCGCACGCGTCGTACAAATTCGAGCGAGTGCATCCTTTCGTCTGAAAACAAATGGAAAATGTGTTTTCTCCCGCTATCCCCGGATCACGGGACGAGGAGAACAAGAGGACGAGGGCGCATGGCATATCGGATGCGATCATACGGCACTAAAGCACGGATCCCATCGAGAACTTCGAAGTTAAGCGTGCTTGGGCGAGGAGTAGTGCTAGGATGGGTGGCCTCTCGCAGGAAGGTCCTCGTGTTCTCATCCCATATTTTTCTTCACGCGTTATTTGTACTGGCCGCGTCTTTTCCAGCCTTACATATCGCTTGCCACGCGTCATTACAAATTCGACGAGTGCATCCTTTCGTGCGAAAACAAATGGAAAATGTGTTTCTCCCGCTATCCCCGTCTCGGGACGAGAGAACAAGAGGACGGGGCGCATGGCATATCGGATGCGTCATGCTGCGCTCGCATGTGGATCCCATCGAACTCGAGTTAAGCGTGCTTGGGCGAGAGTAGTACTAGGATGGGTGACCTCTGAGGAAGTCCTCGTGTTGCATCCCTTATTTTTCTTTGCGCGTTATTTGTACGGCGACGCGTCTTTTGGCGCGCAACGCCGCACGCATCGTACAAATTCGCGAGTGCATCCTTTCGTCGAAAACAAATGGAAAATGTGTTTCTCCCCGCTATCCCCGTCACGGGACGGGAGAACAGAGGACGGGCGCGTGGCATATCGGATGCGATCATACGCACTAAAGCACCGGATCCCATGAACTCCGAGATTAAGCGTGCTTGGGCGAGTAGTACTAGGATGGGTGACCTCTGGGAAGTCCTCGTGTTGCATCCCTTATTTTTCTTTGCGCGTTATTTGTACGGCGGCGCGTCTTTTGGCGCACAACGCCGCACGCATCGTACAAATTCGACGAGTGCATCCTTTCGTACGAAAACAAATGGAAAATGTGTTTCTCCTCTATCCCCGTCACGGGACGAGAGAACAAGAGGACGGGGCGCATGGCATATCGGATGCGATCATACCGGCACTAAAGCACGGGATCATCGAACTCACGAGTTAAGCGTGCTTGGGCGAGAGTAGTACTAGGATGGGTGACCTCTGGGAAGTCCTCGTGTTGCATCCACTTATTTTCTTTGCGCGTTATTTGTACTGCGACGCGTCTTTTGTCGCTGCTTGCCGCACGCATCGTACAAATTCTTACGAGTGCATCCTTTAAGTACGAAAACAAATGGAAAATGTGTTTCTCCGCTATCCCCGTCACGGGACGAGGAGAACAAGAGGACGGGCGCATGGCATATCGGATGCGATCATACAGCACTAAAGCACCGGATCCCATCGAACTCAGTTAAGCGTGCTTGGGCGAGAGTAGTACTAGGGTGGGTGACCTCACAGGAAGTCCTCGTGTTGCATCCCTTATTTTTCTTTGCGCGTTATTTGTACGGCGGCGCGTCTTTTGGGCGCAACGCCGCACGCATCATTACAAATTCGCGAGTGCATCCTTTCGTCGAAAACAAATGGAAAATGTGTTTCTCCCTCTATCCCCGTCACGGGACGAGGAGAACAAGAGGACGGGGCGCATGGCATATCGGATGCGATCATTCCAGCACTAGAGCACCGGATCCCATCAGAACTACGAAGTTAAGCGTGCTTGGGCGAGAGTAGTACTAGGATGGGTGACCTCTGGGAAGTCCTCGTGTTGCATCCCTTATTTTTCTTTACTTGGCAGCGTTATTTGTACGGCGGCGCGTCTTTTTTGTCGCACAACGCCGCACGCGTCGTACTGAATTCTTACGAGTGCATCCTTTCGTACGAAAACAAATGGAAAATGTGTTTCTCGCTATCCCCGTCACGGGACGAGGAGAACAAGAGGACGGGCGCATGACATATCGGATGCGATCATACCGGCACGCAGGATCACATCAGAGACTCAGAAGTTAGCGTGTGCTTGGCGAGTAGTACTAGGATGGGTGACCTCACTCCAGAGTTAGCGTGCTTGGGCGAGAGTAGTACTAGGATGGGTGACCTCACGGGAAGTCCTCGTGTTGCATCCCTTATTTTCTTTGCGCGTTATTTGTCACGGCGGCCCGCGTCTTTTTGGCGCACAACGCGCACGCATCGTACAAATTCGACGAGTGCATCCTTTCGTACGAAAACAAATGGAAAATGTGTTTCTCACGTATCACACAGATCACGGGACGAGGAGAACAAGAGGACGGGGGGCATGACGCATATCGGATGCGATCATACCGGCACTAAAAGCACCGGATCCCATCGAACTCCGAGTTAGCGTGCTTGGCGAGAGTAGTACTAGGATGGGTGACCTCTGAGGAAGTCACTCGTGTTGCATCCCTTATTTTTTTGCACGCGTTATTTGTACGGCGGCGCGTCTTTTGGCGCACAACGCACGCATCGTACAAATTACGAAGGAGTGCATCCTTTCGTACGAAAATAAATGGAAAATGTGTTTCTCCCCTATCCCCGTCACGGGACGAGGAGAACAAAGGACGGGGCGCATGGCATATCGGATGCGATCATACCAGCACTAAAGCACCGGATCCCATCAGAACTCCGAAGTTAAGCGTGCTTGGGCGAGAGTAGTACTAGGATGGGTGACCTCTGAGGAAGTCCTCGTGTTGCATCCCTTATTATTTCTTTGCGCGTTATTTGTAGGCGGCGCGTCTTTTTGGCGCACAACGCCGCACGTCGTACAAATTAGGCGAGTGCATCCTTTCGTTATGAAAACAAATGGAAAATGTGTTTCTCCCAGCTATCCCCCGTCACGGGGCCAGGGGAGAACAAGAGGACGGGGGCGCATGGCATATCGGATGCGATCATACCAGCACTAAAGCGGATCGTGGGGCTCCGAAGTTAAGCGTGCTTTGGTGAGAGTAGTACTAGGATGGGTGACCTCTGAGAAGTCCTCGTGTTGCATCCCTTGTTTTTTC